>JAZDUA010000312.1:742500-1227500 GCA_038098605.1 Gryllus longicercus | reverse complement strand
GGGAGCCAACAGCGACGCCGCAGTGCGGGGCGTCCCACACACACTGGGCCAAAATGACACGGTGGGAGCACATCGCATAAAGGAACTGGAGGATGCATGGCCTTCCTAAACTTTATCTTAAGATCAGGTTGAACTTGAATCTTTAATTGATTCTACGTTTTGTTGTTCTTTTAGGTACAGGATTAAGATGTTTTCACATTACTGAGGGTTTCTAGTAGAGATGCGACGTCAATAACAGAACATCGATGTTAGCAATAATTGATGTCAAAATAAAACATCGATTTTCAAAATACATCGAGTAAAAACCATCCATGGTTTTTAACATCGATATTTTGGACTGCTTAGTAGCCTCTAACATTGTATTCGTGTGCATTAAAATTAATTTGAGTGGTCATGTTTATCACTTCGTCGAATAAGGGATACGAGAAGGGGCAGACCCTCGCCTATAGCGTATTTGTGGCCCCACCCTCGTGCTGTGTGTGTGTGTGAAGAAAGAGGAAATGTAATGGCATGGAGGTCATCTCGGGCGAGAAGGGGTAATGAAGGTAGTACAAACACCGTTCCATTGGTTCCAACGCGTGAAATCTAATTTACAGTTATTCTTTCATATTTAACTTTTACAGTATTGTGATCATGGGAATTTTTCATCCAGAAACAAAACATTCAAAAAGAAAAAAACAACAAAAAACATTTGACCACAAAACGTCGATGTTAAAGAATCGGAATTAATACGTCGATGTTTAAAACATTTTCTACAAAAACATTGCCATCAATGCGTATCACTAGTTTCTAGGTTGGTATTTTAATAATAATTGTGCATGGCTTATGCTCTTCAAGTTGGTCTGGATATCCAATATTGTTAATGAACGAGTCTTGTAAAATGAATTTGGATATTGTAATAATTTTAAAGATTTTCTCTCACTTGTGCTTTCGGCCAAGCTGTTTTACTTTGGGGATCACTCGAACCACTTTCCCACAACTGTGAGGTGACCGGAAGCTAGTAGCACGTATTATTTACAACGTATTATTTATTTATGAACCTACGGAATCTAAGCGGATACGGACCCTCATATGGACTTGATGAATGCTAGGTGTTTGAATTTTTTTCAAACCTTTTTTAAAAGGTACAATACCGTACATTCGGGTATGCCAAGTTCAACGATCTGTTCACGAGACCACGGAGTATATTGTTCCATATTCATGACGTTGTAGCGTGCAGCGTCGCCAAGCGATGCAGTCTGAAGATAATATCGGATTGAGAGCACATTCATTCACCTGGCTCATTGATAAGCTACAAAAAATGAATGATGCACACCGTGATAGATAGTTAAAAACATAGGATTTATTTCCTAATAATTGGGCCCCATGGAAGTGCGAAGAACCAGGGACCATGCTTCGACCAGGGAGTATGTTTCGACCAGGGGACCGGCGTAACGATTATCCATTGTCCCAGCTGAAGTCCTTTAGGCCGTCGTGAAACATATTTAATTTTTGCGTTTTTTTTTTTGGTACGAAAGTGTGTATACGTCCTTGCCACCTGTATCAGTGTTATCCTGGAGTGACATTAGACTTCACTCATGATGTGTGTACCAATTTACAGCTCGAAAGCTCCAAAAGGCACGAGTTATGCGATTGACATATCAATACATGAACTCATAGTAAAAGTTCTTTTTCGTCTCAGGAGCCCTCAGACTAGATCTTTTACGTGGAAATTTTGAACCTTTGACTCTTGAGAAATATTTCGATTAAATAATGAAACATTTGTGTACGTGGGCTACAAATGCGGTTGTGCAAACAATGAAATGAATGTTCAATTGATATTGACAAAACATTGCAATTTTAACCGTTGCGCTGAGAATATGAGCATATTTAATAACAATAAAATTGTAAATGCAAAAGTTTTTAATATATTTAAAATATCATTATTTAAACACATCACCTGAAATATTGTTTTTAGGGTTTTGTTTGGAAGCAAAAGTAAGTTTTACCAGTATCCTTGCAAAAAAATTTTCTAATGCTCTAACGATTGTTTTTTTCAAATCTTTCATGGAAATGATTTTCTCTCCTTGTGAGACTTAACATATTGAGGGGCACATCCAGGCAAGGAACAGCAAGCCAATCCCAAAGGCAATTTTGACATTTCTTCTCATTAAATTTTAAAAATTACATATTAATCGCATATCATTCCAAGAATAACCACACAATTAATATGTATTTAAAATTAAAGTTATCAATTTTTATTACTTATTTCAAAAATATTTATTGGGGAAGCAGTCCAAACGTTTGCCACCACCCCTGAAAAGAGTGTGTATCCATCCTCAAACATATTTTAAGGTTAAGAAAACCATACTCTCCGCGTTATCATTTCCCCGCCATAGCAGATCGGACGGCGTAAGCTGTTTTGCTAGAGAAGCGGAAGTTCATGTTGTGAATATTTTACAATACAATTCTTCCATTACTTATTACCTGGTTTGTTAGCTCTATGTGTATAAATGGTATTTTTTAAGGAGTTCGACACACGTCATTTAATTAATCCCTATACAGCATTTGAGTAAAACTCGTTATGTGCAGAACTCGCGTATGTGCAGAACGTGTTGGTATATACAAAAGTTATGCCGATTTAGAAAACGTAATGGTTTCTTCTGCACTCATATAAAATTAGAAGATTGTTATTAAATAACGTTGGTGACAAATTCCACACCTGAAAGCTTTCAGCTAAAGATGGGCTGTGAGTACTCCTATTTAAAGAAAAATATTTTGCTTATTTACATGACTATTTTATGTAAGTAGTTGGTTTAACGAAAAATGTTGAATAGCGAATGGTCAATATGACATTAACGGACTTGGTTAGACTCGGCCTATATCGTCCTAATATGGTTAATAATTATTTCTTAATAGTACACTGTTTCATGCACTCTCAACGGTTGGAAGCCGTTAAGGATTAACCGTTCGATGTCGAATAAGAACTATCGAAACAAATGAGGTAAAATAGCGTGCGAGTAAACTTATTAAAATAAATGAAATTTCATGTTCTTACATTTATTATAAGATGATGGTATTACGAAAAGTATTGAACAACACCTCGGCGATAACACAAATAACAGACTAGCTTGGTAATATCCCCATCTATCGTTTCTGATTACACAGTTCAAGCGCGACTGATATTTGCTTCACGTCCGCCCTATGCCGTTAATAACTACACTCGCCTTCATTACCTTTTCGATCGCTCCTAAATGACAAAAAACTGTGAGGGGAACGAGGGTCGCGGGGGGCGTTGGCTACTTGGCTGTCGGGGAGACCTCGCGTCCTAGGCAAAGCTGCCAATGTTTCGGCAGCCATTTTCCGGCCTTCCTCAGGGCGAAACGCCGCAAGGGCGCGCCTCCCCAGGGAGACGCGAAAGTCTCAGTTGGGGACCGCGAGAACTTCGTAATAATTTAATTAAATAATGTTCTAATGCTTAATAATGCTCTAAATATTTCTAAACTTCGCAAGAGGAAAGAAGAACAATTTTATTGATCATTCGACAGACAACATTCTAAAGACAGTGATCAAACTGCTGCATAGTCCGGATTTTGGTGCCCCGTAAGAAATTAGTATCCAAAGTTCCGTAAGAAGGCCTTGGGTGTTCTGCTTCCTTTTGCCACATCTTATCTGCAATGATTGCGGTTCGAAATCCGATGAACTGTGAGATATCAAAAAAACCCAACATCTCTCTGACTTTTCGTAACTATCAATATGTCCGTTTTTTAAATAGTTTTCCTTACAATTGTCAAACATTAATTAAATTCAGTAATTACAACAGTGAATATTGCAAATCACGTGCAATAATTGTTTTGAACTCTGTAAGTATATAATAAAAAGTATACACGATGGTTTTACTTTCAGTAAAAACTATTTAGCTGTTATTAACAATTAAATTTTAATGAGGGGAGGCATGTTCAGAATTTGTTACCTGAAGGGACTCACGGCAGCAAAACATTTGAAAACCACTGACCTAATGTCATCGGCCCCTATAGAAAAAATCGAAGTACATTTTGGCTGTAGTTGACTTCGTTCTCGCTTGGGGGCGTTGGTCGGGGCCACTGCGGCGAGCACGTGGTAGCCCGCTAGGCGGAGGTAGGTCGGCGCCGGACCTCGCCATACACCTCGAGCAAAAGCATGCACTACACTTACGGTACCAACGACCCTAATAGTTTACGCGCCCGGAATGACTAAGAATCAATCACCCAATTAACCTAAAGTCATCGACCACTATAGAAAAGTCAAAGTATAGCTGCTCTCTCCGTCGCGGGAGCATATGGTCTCGAGTGTGGCGTTGCTCGGGCCCACTGCGGCGGGCGGGCGGGCGGGCGAGCGGGCGGGCGGGCGGGCGGGCGGGCGGGCGGGCGGGCGGGCGGGCGGCGCGGCCACGGGCAATGACCCGCTTGCTTGCAGCGCGGCGCGGCGCGGCGCGGCGCAACGACGCTGCCTGCCCGCCCGCCCGCCCGCTTGCCTGCCTGCGTGGCGAAACGTGTTTGCAGTCGAACGTGGCCGCGGACCGTGGCCTCAAACGTCCGCCCGGCGACGGCCCGGAGCAGCGCGTGACCCCAAACGCGAGGAATTGCGGGGTCGCACCCCACCGCTGCACCTGGAATGCGCGTGGCTCTTGCGATGAGCGCCGCTCTCGTGTCTTTGAGTGGAGGCGGGAGACGGGAAATACGTCGTGACGTCTTCCCATTTCTGGGTGGTGATTCCACGTTATGTTAATAGAGAAGTGTATGAGAAGTGATGACACATTAATTATTGTAGATGGAATGATATTCGTGTTGGACATGTGTTATGAGTAGTATACCATGTCACTACCAAATAATGGAAACATACTTGTCTTACAAGGGGTTCAAATCCTCTGTCTCGCGTACCAAAAAACTGTTTCAAGCAGCACCTCACTATGACTGACTGTGTGATGAGGACTCTGACAGTGATAGGGTAACTTGAATGCATTGATGACGTGCCCTTCACATTGAAAGGATCACTTTGATTCGTTGTATCAGTCTGTAAAGACGTCAACTTTCTTACTTTCGGTAAATGCCTATAATAATGGGTATATATGGAAAATAAATGGTAGATTTTTACGATTCATAAAGAATCAGTCCACCTGAAAGCATTGGAGATTAAAGGTGATTGATACCCATTTTTGAACGCCTTTTCGTATAGGACTGCCTAAAGAAGCACTTTTTGGAATTAACATATTTTTTAAAATATCTCGTATAAGTAACGATGTGCTCCACCAAATACCATGTCCACAAACAAACGATAACCTGGATAAAGGACCAATTCTTTATGGACGATTTAACTACCATCGAAATCGAATACTTCAACACCGTGCATTAGTTTTCAAACATTAAAAATGATGTAATGCCTCTGACAAAAGAATGGCAAAGATCATAGCATAATTCTATAATGTTTCCCGGAAGTATTAATAATACACTACCCTGCAGATTACAAAATTCAGTATTGTATGATAATGATACCAATTCAGTAATTCTCACCGAACCAAATATATTTCCTTTC
This sequence comes from Gryllus longicercus, assembly GCA_038098605.1. Taxonomy (NCBI): domain Eukaryota; kingdom Metazoa; phylum Arthropoda; class Insecta; order Orthoptera; family Gryllidae; genus Gryllus; species Gryllus longicercus. The sequence continues at coordinate 1,221,950 of JAZDUA010000312.1, read as the reverse complement.
TCACATAAAATTGTGCGTAATTAATTTATTAATTTTGTGTTCTACTTTACCTGCCAAAACAATTACTTTCTACGCGTAAAATTACAAAATTGTGGAAAATTTAAGCATGTTTTAACATATTTTAGATATCTAAAATGCTAACTTTTAGTTCTGAGATCTTGAGAAGAAAGCCTGAAGTCAACATGAGATCACACTGAGTGCCACAGAGTTGAGTCAACGATATTGAATGACGAATTTTTGTCACGATAGTGACCATTACCACAGAATGTTGACAGACGATTCGATGTAGGTGTAGCAATTATGAAATGTTTGTAAATATTAATTTGATTTCAAAAATGTTTCACTGGCTTAGCATATATCGAAATATTGTTTTTACCGTTATTGTGAAAGGCTGGACTGGGTCCATAAAATTTGTATTATCAGAACAGGAAACGGAAGTTATACCAATAAGTTCTTCAATGCGATGTCATTGAATTCAAATTACTCTAACACGCTGTTTATAGTTTTAAGGAAAATAAGTGAGATAGACCATGAGCGAGAGTATTAAAGTAAAATATTGAAAATATGATTTCTACCGAACATGCTACTTTTTTATAGTTCCAGTGGAGACATTATTCCATTTCTGATTTAATGAAAAATTAGAAATTACGATTTGGTGTGTAAACTGTTACGTGGTTTAGTAACCCGAGTCTACAATACGTAATGTATTGCAATGAGACATAAAACGCAAGCTTCATTAAATTCAGAAAATATGACATGTTTACGTTGCCCTTCATCACAACGCGATCATTCGAAGGAAGTATGTTTGCTCTGTCACGGCCAGTTCCTGTCTAGTGGAAGAAAGTCTTGTTTATTCTCCAGGTAATGTCCTCGGAAAGTTTCTAAAAGGAATTCCGCGTGTCTTGTCCTCCATATTTAATGAGAATATCCTAATATCGTCCTGCTTACGTCAACAGAACGTGCGGACGTCAACTAAATGCATACATCACTAGTAGCGTTTTCTGTTCACCGTAGTAGTTAAGCAAAGTTCCCTTGTTACTTTTTGTTCGTCGTTGGAATCACGCTCGCTTCTAGGACAGGAATATAGACGGCATACAATACTTACATCAGATTCTAGAGACTAAAACAGGAGAATATCTGTCAAATGAAGACATCTAATCTTACATACTGTAACTTAATTAGTCTACGATACTAAGTAATATAAAGACAAACGAATAAATATAGAAGAATACTTCTATTCAAACATAGTACTGAATCTGGTGGTGTGAAATAGATGTGCATTATAAATACGTACAATATAATGAATTCTTCAGTTTTATTGACTTTCAAATTGGATCCTTTGCTATAGATTTTGACCCTAGCTTTAAATTTCATTAAAGAACCTTAATATTGAGGCGTGAGTGTATATGAGTGATCGCCTGTCATGGAGTACTGTAATAAACCGTATTCTGCATCGATTTTGAGTCCTTGCTAACTCCACAATTTTTCCGGATTCCGCAGAGAAGCCCACGTTTTCCAGAGCAGTTCGCGACCACCAGCGATTTGAGCAGCTGCAAAGAAGTCATCAATTTCCCCCATTCATCACCTTTCGAGTTCCCACTGCGTCGTGAATTGGCACTTCCCAGCATTCACAGCGCCGTGTTTTCCATCGCGGGGGGGGGGGTGTTAACGTCTGCAGCGTAATGGTGTGTCTCCGCGGCGGCCCCGTTCCCCTCCCCCTTCCACCCCGCCCGCAGCTGCTTCTCGCCGTTCCCATTCCCAGGGGACTCGTCCATCTCGCGGCCTCCCATATCGCCCAGCGGGCACCGGGTCGCCTACATCCATATTCCACGCTTCTCCGCCACTGCGCTGCGCGCCGCCTCACCCCGCCCACTCCTTCGTTCCCCACGCCCATCCCCTGCCACGGCCCAACACCCCTTCATTCCCCTCCATCCTCCGCCACTCCCTGCCTCGGCTCCCTCCGCCCTCCATTTTATTCTCCACCCCTCTTACTCCATTTCCCCACACTCCCCGCCCACCCTTTTATTCCCTGCCACTCCCCGCCTAGCCTCGCCCCGCCCACTCCTTCATGCCCCGCCTCACCACGCCACGCCACGCCACGCCACGCCCTCCCCTCCATCCTCCACCACTCCCTGCCTCGGCTCCCTCCGCCCTCCATTTTATTCTCCGCCCCACTCACTCCTTCATTTCCCTTCATTTCCCCACACGTCCCGCCCACCTTTTTATTCCCTGCCACTTCCCGCCCTGCCTCGCCCCGCCCGCTCCGCCCCGCTGACCCGAAACGCCCCGGTCCGTCCCGCCCCGACCCACCCCGACCCGCCACACCACGCGGCGCCCCCTGCAGGCTGCAGCCTCTCCCATGTGCAGGCCGTGGGAGACAGGTCGACGGGTTCCCCCAGAAAGTCAGAGAATGCGCTTGGAAGTAAAACAAAATTTAGTATGGTCTAATGAAAAAAAATTGCGTTGATACAATGGCACATTTGTAAATTCGTGCGTACTATTGGTACCTTGAATTTGATTATCTATGTGCAACTAAGTAATACTTAGCGAAGTGAAGGTTCTTAAACGGGAGGACCTGGGTTCGACTATTGATGGTGCACAGATTTTTGACACCAGCGAAATAGAGGTATTGAAACCGACCTCTGTTTGGATGAGTATTTTAAAGGCTGGATGCTCTAATTGGTCGTTTTTATTCTGCAGATCCAGATAAGAGCGGTGTCTTATACGACGGGCTATGGACCGCCCGACATCCCCAATTACACATTTATGGCCAAGCATCGGGTTGATTTCCCGTGCTCATGTGGACCCTCTTGTCATTAATCTAGAAAATCTCCGAAAAATTACGGAGATCTGAGAGATCTCCCAAATATGAAGTGAGATAATCCACTGAAAAGAGAGGTGTAAAAGAAAATGTACTATTTTTTATTGTTACGAATCTACTGAACTCATGCTCCCGCAACAGAATATTCACACGTACAGACTATTCATCGAATATCTTGAAAGAGCCTCTCTGATGATTTTGTTTCATTGTAATACCAAATGTCGTCGAATGTCAATTAGGGCTATCGTCTAAATATATTAGTTTCTTTGCACGGCATAACGACGACGTATATATAATGAAAAAAATATTACAAGATAAAATAAATTCCATTGTGATAATTTACTGCTCCCGCAAACTGTGCAAAGTTCAGACTACGGATGTGAATATTTGTTATTGCATGTTGTCAGATTAATGTTGCCTAGGAAACCATGCATGGAATACCACAGTGAGCACAATTGATCTTTTCCAAAGAAGGATGAAGGCTCACTTTAATACCTTGGTTCGAGTCCAGATAGCGCTACGGAAACAGGCCAGCCCCGGTCTGGCAATATCTGGTGAAATGAAACAAGGCTAACGAAATTAATTAATCGCCAACAGGGGATCGATAGATCTGGGAACAAGCTTATAACGTAATCTTTGTTGATGATAATAACATGATTGATGGGGGCTTTCTAAGCATACAACGCGGATGTTGAAACTGTCCGGATGGCCAAAGCAACTGCAAATTCCCTACTATAAACCATAGGTTGTTTTCCTCTGCGATTAATTACAACCGGTATGACTATAAGAATAACATTGAATAAAACTGTGAAAGTTATGTTTTACAAAACTTGAAAACTGAAAATCAAAATAGAATGTTAGGAAAATGAAAGAAAATAGTAAATTAACATGTGCATTAACAAAATAACTGAAGTGGAATATTATACCTGAAATTGCTATGCCCATTTGCAGGAACATGTAGCGGTATTCGAATTATTTATTGCAAACTCCCTGTAACTTTGAATACGAGTTTTTTTGCCTATAGAAGTTTAGAAAAAATACCTGACTAGACAATTGCATAGTGTGACGATACGTTCTCTGCAACAGTAATAGATGTGTTGCTTTGCAATTGCCAACCACACAAAATACTCTCATTGAAATGACGTATCCGCTACACGCCGGCTCTGTCGCCACAATCCCATGGGACATCTGCAGAAGGCTGCTAAACCTTGTTACCAACAAGTGCCAAAGAACCCTGGCATATACTTTCTTACAGATTAAGAGCTGAGCTTGAAAAACGAATAACCGAAAGAAAAATAAATCTGAAAATATGCAAAAATTTAATCCTTAGTATTTAGGAATTGCAAATAACGAACAGAAATTTCCTAATTTTTCTTTTTGCAAGCAATTTAATTTAACAAACCACCGAATCGTCAATATCATGAATGAGAAAGTCAACAAGAAGTCGAATAATATTGAAGAGAAAGAAGGAAGAGACCACCAAATTATTGACATGCAGTACTCAAGACGTCAGCATGTGTGTCATGAAGGTTTACTTCCAAACATTTCATTTAATAAAATGCTTTAATTCCGAATGCATTTTGATAAATTCCGCTGTACGCTTTCGGGCGTCGAACAAACGCGTCCAAACATGTGCAAGTTGTACTTCATTGTCTCAGACTTGGGAACGGGAGCGGCCCCGAAGGGGCGGCTGTGGCGTGACCGTCCAGAACGGTTCGCACCAATGACTCAATGAGACGTGAATGAGCTTCATTTGAAGGGGCAGGGCAACGGGCAGGAACAAGTGGGCACAGCGGGGGACAAAGAAGGTAAGTGGCGACTTGAGAGGAGTTGGGGAATGGCAGGATGCGTAGGCAATTTTCGAGAAAGAAGTGTTGGAGAAAACGGGCCGGGTAAGTGAAGGGAAGAGGCAGACGCAATCGAACTGCGGACAAAGAGGAGGGGAGGGGGGAAATGGAACGACCAGGAGAGGACCCAATCACGAACGGACAGTTGGAGCTGTATGCAGAAGAGAGCCATTGAGGGTAGGAAAGAGAAAAAAACAATGAACACCTGGACGAGAGATAATGACTGGATGCAAAGTAGATATGAAAAGATATATTGGTGATAATTTTATTATTATTATTATTATTATTATTATTATTATTATTATTATTATTATTATTATTATTATTATTATTATTATTATTATTATTATTATCATTATTATCATTATTATTATCATTATTATTATCATTATTATTATCATTATCATTATTATTATTATTATTATTATTATTATTATTGTACATAGCTTCCGACTTAGAGACAATTTCAGCTGAAATAAATCTGCCTATAAATGCCACTTCCTCGGATAAAAGAGCGATACCAGCTGGTTGGAGAACCCCGGCCCGCGTGTCAGGTTGCAGGGGGAGACAAGCGAACGCGGCGCACGGGCGAGGGTTGGCCGCGATTAGGCAATTTGCTCAGCATCCGATCCCCGCGCCCCGCTGCTTACTCCGCCGGGCGTCGACTAATTGCCGCAATTAACCCTAAGCCCCGCGTGCGCCGGCGGGCGAGTGAACGCCGCCCGGCGCCAAGATAAACATCGTCAGGCTGCAGTCCGCCTTTTTGCCGATCGCTCCGAATGGATACGGGGGCGCGGAAGGGGGCGGAAGGGGGGGAGGCGGCAGTCGATACCGCAATCGCAGGTCGGCTCTCGACGGCGCTGATTAGGGTTCGGAAATCCCATGAAAATATTGGTTAATTGGCTTTCACACATTTAATTGGACGGTGTTGTGCAAAAAGAGACAAACAAATTCAAAATTAATACAAAAATTCATCATTAAAAAATTCAAAATTACTTCTTGAAAATTATAAAAATTCGCGATAGAATCGATCTAAAAGTCTAATGTACAGACTGTCGATAGATAGACCGACGGAGTGATGGACGGATGAATAGGCGTCTAAACAGACGGGCAGAGGGACGGAGGGCCGAACGGACAGGCGAAAAGACGGACAGGCGAAAAGACGGACAGGCGAAAAGACGGACAGGCGAAAAGACGGACAGGCGAAAAGACGGACAGGCGAAAAGACGGACAGGCGAAAAGACGGACAGGCGAAAAGACGGACAGGCGAAAAGACGGACAGGCGAAAAGACGGACAGGCGAAAAGACGGACAGGCGAAAAGACGGACAGGCGAAAAGACGGACAGGCGAAAAGACGGACAGGCGAAAAGACGGACAGGCGAAAAGACGGACAGGCGAAAAGACGGACAGGCGAAAAGACGGACAGGCGAAAAGACGGACAGGCGAAAAGACGGACAGGCGAAAAGACGGACAGGCGAAAAGACGGACAGGCGAAAAGACGGACAGGCGAAAAGACGGACAGGCGAAAAGACGGACAGGCGAAAAGACGGACAGGCGAAAAGACGGACAGGCGAAAAGACGGACAGGCGAAAAGACGGACAGGCGAAAAGACGGACAGGCGAAAAGACGGACAGGCGAAAGGATGCATAGACGAAGGGACGGACAGACGAAGGGTCGGTCAGAGGAAAGGAAGAACGAAGGAAAGGGCGAGCAGATGAAAGGATGTGCAAATAAAACGACAGAAAAAGGGACAAGCGGACGGTCGGACGGCGGACGGCGGACGATAACGGACATATGTGGCCAATCACCACAACTTACTTTTACAAGGCTCAGCAAACTATTGCGTCAATATGATTCGTAAGTCCGTTTCAAACGTTATTGGTCTATATTTCCAGGTCAGGAAGCTCGCGAGACATTCAGTAGTTTGATCAGATGAAACGTACGTAGTTTAGATTGCTCACGGATTGCGCAAGTAACAGTGGTCTATAGGCCTATTGCGCCACGCACATAGGCATTAATTATTGGTTCTACGGAATGGCAGACTTTGTCGTACAAGTGTCCTTAGTTCCTTACTCTGGATTAGTTTTTTCGGTTTGCCCCCAACTTGGCCTAAAAGACACGTTTTCACGTTTTTTCAAATCTTCGGCAAAATTGAATAGAAATATAACTATAAGATTATTATAGAAGAGTAAAACTATCTGTTTCTCAAGACATGCTCCATCGCTCCTTACGATGTGTAGGAAAGATAAATAAGATCAGATAAATACTACGACCTTTTATTCATGGTGCGATTCTTATTTTTGTCTTATTATTACTAGATGTGCAAACACCAAGTAAAATTATTCTCTATGCAACATCTGCAGCATTAATGTATTTAGTTTGAAACGTAAATGATGAATAATGTACAATTAAATATAAATACAAGTACAATTGGTGAAGCGCTGATAAGAAAATGACAACAAAAATCTTAAATCGAGGTTTGTTGAAGACGTTCAAAGTTCTACGTTCAATTTGTTGGAAGCATCGCGATCTGGTCTCTTGAATTTCACGTCACCAGAATCATGGAACCTACTTTCCAAAACCTGTTCTTAAAACGGTCTGTAATTGGTTCATTTTCCAGATCGAAACCCGCTTTACGACACAATGAAGGAAATGAACGGCACAGAAAATGGCAGTTTAAGTAACGGGTTTCCAGATTCAGTTCACAACATTAGAAAAGAATGCCTTCCAAATTTTCCGCATGAAGTTGGTACAGGATCACTCCCTGGAACAGCCATTTGAAACGAGCAACCAACGGTCCTGTCTTCCCCATTGCTCTTGAAAGCTGGAGCTTGGTTGGGAAATATAACCAATATGGAAAGGTTTCACACTGTTGTTTTAATAGATGATATTGGAAAAAAATAAATATTGTTATTAAAAACTGTTTAGTGGGTCTCAGCAGAGCAGTGATAGGGGGAAACGTTCGTTAAACTGAGAGATTCGGATTCAAACTCCAGTACAGTACAATCCAATCACCTCACCCAGTCTTGTTATTCTCAGAGCGCTCCTGAGGTCCATTCAGCCTCCTCATGAAGTAAGCACAGACATTTACAGACTTGATTAACAGTAATCATTCGGTAAATGTATTGATTATGTATGACACTTATCACACAATATTCTCGCAATTTCTGTGAAGAGTACGAACTCAAGCAGCCCGTGTCCATTAGAATAGACGGTGGAAGAATATGATACTCGTATTTCCTGAAACACTTGAATTCCTGAATTCTTCCCATCCTCTCTCTAAGCACGTTTATCTCACAGTCCAAAAAAACAAAAGATTACAATTTTTTCATTGCGTGTTTGTTAATATTAATATAAGATACCTATTTCAAAATGCTACCCACAGATTTTACAAAATGTTTTTAATGCAACCCGCACTGCATTTATGCATTAAGGAATTGCGTTGCAGCGGTGCGGTCAGAGCTCGTCATGGCGCGGCAAGGCAGGGCGGGGCGAAGGATATTCCGATAGTTGTTTATAAAATAAACGGTTTCATAGCTTGGAAAATTTACTATCGTGAAATGCTAATTAGTACAAGAAAAAGTGAAGATAAAATAAAAAAAGAACAATATTGCGTTTTTCTATGCTCGTTAAACAATTGCGACGTTTCATAGAACAGATGCACCACACATACTCATTGGAAAAAAATCATTGATACATGTTTAACATTGAATTTGCGAGTCAATTTTTTACATCAAAGTCTGTCGATTTTTGATTCACAAATCTCTTAGTTTCAGCTTCGCTTCGAATCACACACTTCCTTGATGAGATTTCGCAAGGAATAGCTGAAGTATTTGCAGAGCATAAATTCCAATATTAAAATAGTACGTAGCTGTAACAAATCTAATGAGAAAATACTTGCACCACTAGTTTTGTTAATTCTGTTGATAAATTCCTTTTCAGTATCATCGCAATAGATATGAGCTGTATTTGAATTCAGCTTAATTCCAGTTTCAACATCCAAAACGCAATTCAAACGCATGTTGAACGAATAAAAGACAAGGTAAAAAGTAAATTAAAATGCCTGTCTTACTAAACTTGGCATTAATAATTAAGAGTTTTCGTGCGGACGTTACAATGAATAGCAAGTAGAGGACAAAAATTAAATCCTGTAACAGTTATTACTCGCAATACTAAGCGCGTAGATTTTTATAAATCTCGACAAACGGAGATAAAACTAGAAAAGCAACCCCACGAGCAATTTTTAAAACAGCGCTAAGGTTCCTAAAAGTTGATAACATTTCTATACATCCAATGAAATGCTCTAATCTTTCAATAACAGAAAAAGCGTGTACTTTAACAAACATAGTCTTTCATGGATGCGAAGCCGATTATGTCTTCAAACGATGAGGAAATTTAGACAACTCTAGAATGTTTTCTTGAGCAACGAAGCGTTTAAGTCACGTTTCGTTTTTCAATAGAGTTTGCAGCACAGAGGATTCGTTCCGCTGTGAACCGAGACGAATCGCGACCCGCAGGCGAGAACAACGGCGGCTTCGGACGCAACGTTCCACGAGCCGGTGCATCGAGTAGCGCGTGTTAGCAATGTAAATGCGCCCGTGACAAGGACTGTTATGTCCGAGCGCCCAAAGCATTTCCTGCTCTCTGGTATGGAAAAGAATTCAATTGCATTGCGATTCCATTAATCAACGGCGTAATGCGATGCCCAATATGGATTTGTTTGGAGGTTTTTGCGTCCTCGTTTCATAAAACAATGTCAGCGCGATTTGTTAAACCAAATACATTTTTTTTACATGTAAACAGAAATTATATTTTTATGTTGATTGCTTTTAGGACGATGCTCAGGGTATGGTTTTCATTGATAGGGCAGTTATTAAGACTCACTTTCTTAAAATAAAAATTTTATCACACTCCTCGTAGTCTTCAATTCAATTACAGGTAAAGATTTGGAGATTTGTTTAATGAATGAGCGTTAGATACTACGTATTCTTTTGTTACTTCTGAAATCAGACACGATGCAAGATCTACATTTCAATTCAAGTAATGAACGGACTGATAACACCTGTAACATTTATAATAGATTTAAATAGGTTTTGGAACAGAGCAGAAGAGAACACATGAATAACTCGTGATTTACTGAACTGTCTGGCTAGTTTGTCTTTTGAATTACAATAGTAAATAGTACCTGTATGAAAGTAGGGAACTTAGGAAGTGATATCTTCGTTTGGTTATTAGGAACAACCTTCGCTGATCCCCGGTGACAGCTCCATGGAGTTTCAAGACCAGAGTTTGGGAACGACTAACCTAACGAAAGATCACTTTTCTGTTCCATTTAAAAAAAAAAAGTCAAAACACGATTGCAAATATCCGTTGGTATTGCGGTCAGACTGCTCGACTGCGCCTCATAATTCGAGGTCCGACCGCTTTCCGTTCCAAGTGGAATTTGCAAGAGTGCGGCAGGTTTCTTTTCCCCCTCACTCTCATTATCGCATCTTCTCCATATCCTTGGCCATTCCTTATATCATCATCACCATCGTCATTACGAACCGTTATAGCAAGAGGCGGATCTAGCCGATCATTTGGAGGGGGGAGGGCATCATAGATTTTTGAATAATAAACATATTTGTTATTACATTATTTTTATTATTTTTGTAGTGTATATATGATACTATTCAATATTATTTTGAAACAATTATATAATTCTAACATAAATTTTGCCAAATAAAGAAAGGTAACAAACGAAACCTCTAGGTCTTTTGGGGGTGTGGTATGACCGTTATGGACCCACACCCCTGGATCCGCCACTGGTAATAACAACAAAAACCTCTTCCTGGAGAGAATGATTTGCATAATTAATTATGAATTGTGTAACACGACAAAAACATGAATGATCGGGGGCGGAGTCGAAACCTGCTCTCCCTGATCCACTGCCTTAGAAGCACAAACTGCACGGCAGCGCACCGGAAGCGACCGTCCACCGATCTCTCTCCCCTAATCGCCAGCGGGCGATGCGTGCGGGCGGCTCTTGCGGCGCGCCCGTCCGGAACGTTCCACGGAGCGTCTAATGAAAATTCAATACTACCCGCCGCCCCTACCGCCGTCGCCGCGCGCCGTGCCGCCGCGTGCACTTGGGAAGAAATTTCGATGCCATATTTCTCCACATGAAAGGCTGGCTCACGGCCGAACTGTCCCCGCCCCGCCCCGCCCCGCCCCGCCCCGTCCCGCCCCGTCCGTCCCTCCTTGCCCCGCCCCGTCCGTCCCTCCTTGCCCCGCCCCGCACCTTCCCGCTACGCCCCGCCCCGCCCCGCAACGCCGCCCCGCCACGGTTCTCCCCTCCCCGCCCCGCCCCACTCAACCCACTCCACCCAACTCTCCCCGACTAATCTTGCCCCTCCCCGCTCCGCCTCACCTCGCCCTGCCCCACCCCGTCACGTCTCGTCTCGTCTCGCTCACCACCGCCCCGCCGTGCCCCGCCCACTCATCCCCGTCCCGCGCCACTTCCCTCCACCTGCAGCCCACCCATCGCGCCCCGCCCTGGCCTGCCCATCCCTCCCTTCCTCGCCCACCATTTTCTGTTCCGCGTCGCCCCGCCCGCGCCGCCCACACCCCGCCCCGGGCCGTTTTTTATGTCGCAATGCATTCTTCTTTTCTGGAACCTGACGTGAAGTAACATTAATGCGATGTCACATAAAACGAATCGCGCAGCACTGCACAATCGTTTTCGAATTATACGGCAATATTATGACGTGCTCTTGTCGTAAACGAATTAGAGCATATAAATCAGACTGATGGCACAATAGCCAGCAGGTATTATGGGAAGGAATGGAGCACAGTGCCTCACTAGCGCCAAATTTATTACCTCTCTGCTTGGGCATTATTTTAACGAGAGTATAAATAACATTTAAATCTGTTGTTCCATGACTAAAATATAATAAAGTAAAATGAGGCAATGTGGAAACCAGTATATTTGAGAGTAAGTTAATTCCCACGTAAATTTCTAGAACAATAGATTGCTAAAGTTACGATCATTTTTATGGCATCAAGTTGATTCGATAAATAATTGCTCCAAACTCAAATAATTGCTTTTGTTATTGTGCAGCCTAATAAAACAGTGGAACTCCGTGGCTCTATTCTAGATGATTAACTGAGGAAATTGAAAAATATAATACCATTAATTGAAAGAACTGACTACAGGCGTTCACGTCATTTCATTTCTGACAACAACAATGGTCAACTTAAAAGAATTAAAACAGAAACAAAAGAAAGCCAAAAAGGCACATAAAAGCTACTATATTGATTTAATTTTGTAATGCAATCTTTGAAAATAATGCATTTCAAAAAGAAGGAAGTTATTTAAAATAAGCAAACACATCTTTTACAATCATTTGTTGAGAAAACATCTGCTTAAGCTTCTTTACTATTTTAATGCAAAACGATGCGTAGCTAACGATCACAATGGCTGAATAACACTTCACTCTCTCGGCTTTTAAACAAACAACATCTCATTTAATCAAAACTCGTTTAAAATAACGACTTGCGTCCACAAAAGGCTTCTCACAGCTACAAAACTATTTGAAAATCTCTGTGCACTTGCAGCAGGAAGGACAAAAAAGATATTAAATATAAATATATTTGATATTTCCCATTTGAATTCATTAGCAACAATCAAATATCGAAATTGAAATTCAATTATTTTTTAATTTATGCTTTCATCAAATAAAGGTTGACATTCAGAGCACATAAACCTTCATTAGCGCACAAAGTGATTATAAATGAGAGTAAAATTACAAAGAGGGGTTGAAATAAATAAAATTCAAATGAGAGCTTTTTACGTAGGTACAACCATTATATAATAATTACGAAGAATATTTTTCTCTAACTATCCATAAAATATGTTTCAATAAAACTGTAAGAACATGTTTTTGATACTTTTATTTTAACGCATTCCACATTTCATAATGAATATAGAGATTGTTCTAGAAAGTCGATTGCAATATTGCGCATTCGGAATCATCTATGTTTATGGGCAGATGTTATTTGTAAAATGTGGGTAAAACTAGAGAATACAGTTAAATAAATACTTAAATAAAGAGGGTTAAATAGATTGAAACTAATAATCCCAACATAAAAGCAAAAATGTATGTGTATTATGGAATGGTTCAATGGCAAAAACTATATATGTCGTGCAGATTTTCATTCACAAACTAATCGGAAATTAGAGGTATGGAAACTAAAAATCTGTTATGACAGGACCCTGCCACATACTCTATCCACGAACGCCAAAGTCGGGTTCACTCATTTAAACACTATCCCAATTTCCCTACCACTTAATGTAACGAACAGTATATTTCACCTATGTATTTTATAATAGTGTTTCCTTCTCGATGACAGCTTCTTGATTTCTTTTCTATTCTTTAAAGCTGCATTTCTGAAGATGTTATTTGACTCTCATTGGTGAGTAAAATTAAGGGTGGTAATTCACCAGGGTGATGAAAAACGTATCACTACTTGGGGTTTTGCTTTCTAATGGCGTTTATGTTTTCAATAACACACTAATCAAACTACGTAAAACAGTCTGACAAACCAGAAGGTTCCCGACATTAAGACACCCCTACACTCCGACTCCCCGACTCACGATCATCCCAACATCCGGAAATCGCGATATCCCAACATCCCGACGACCCACCCTGACTCTAAATCTTTATCCGTCATGGGAGTGTGGAGCAAATAAAATGTAAAAGAATAATGCATACCAATCCGACATCTAGAATCTCAACAAGGGATAGGCTTGACAACAAACAACTACGATAAGATAAAAAGAAGAGTTAATAATCAATTTAAAACGTAATCCCGAGATCTCACATAAAATAGATTTTCTTCTTCCGCCATTGACTCTACCGCGCTGCAAAGCATCGTGATGTGGAGCGAAACATATTATCAAACGATGAATGAACAAATCAATCATTCAATTAAAAAGCGAACATTAATGAACTAATAAATATGACAAAACATTGATGAATTAACGAACGAACAAATAATGAAAGTATTAATAAATGAACAAACACTTTAAATCAGGAAACGAATAAAGAACTATGACTAAGTAAACGAAACGTCCTAAAATAACGAATTGATAAACGAGCTATGTAAGGTAATGTTTAATTAATAAATGTGTCGCTGAACCAAAAAGGTAGAAGAAATTCCAGACCACTTCCAGAAAGATCATGTGTTTGCCGAAAAGATGAAAAGGAACGAATATATTGTTAAATAGAGCAAACTCAATACTACTCGATTATCACGATCCTCTCTGCCAATGAAACTTCGAATAATACAGACCTATCAAGTCTAAACACTGTTTGAAGCCTTGGTCGGCTCGGTCGCTCGGTTGTCAGACCAGCTGGGTGTCAACACGAAAACACTCATTTGATTCCCGCACGAAGTGATTATTGCTTTCGACAATTAAGAGTTAACTGAAGATTTCCTGGCCGAGATACGTTAGTTCAATGTGAATTTGTACAAATTGCATACATAGAAGCAATTTTTATAAAGTGTCTACTTCTATCTTTTGAGTAACGCACTGTAAATGAAATGTTAGCGTTTCTTCCTCGCGTAAAGCCATAGTTCCGAATGCAACGCCGTTTACCTCCCCGGAAGCCGGGCGGCAGCAGCGGTGGGGGCAGATGAGGGGGAGGTGGGGGAGGCGGGGGTGGCGGGGGGAGGCCTTGGGAAGGCGGGGGGAGGCAGGAGGGGTGGCGGGGGTGGCAGCGGCGCCGTCCCCGCTCCCCGCCGTCTGGTCTCTCTCTTCCGCGGCCCGGATTCATATTTTAGCCGAGTTTACTGCCCCGGGTCGAAGCCGTGGCGTGCCGCCTCGCCCCCACCGCCGCAGCAACAGCAGCAGCAGTAGAACGGTAGTTTCGAAGGCGCAAAAAGTGGGCGAATTTTCCTTTTTTACAAAATGTAATCATGATTCAAACAAATATGAAAAGGAAAGAGTGTTGTGCAACACGTTTCATTAACCCTTTTCAATTTTTTTCTATTATTAAGTAGAAGACCTGCAAAAAACGGAAAATATGTATAAAGCCGGAAATACATAAACTTCGAATTTCGAACCTCCAGTTTTTAGTAGCTGTTAATGTTATGTAATTTTTTCTCTTGTTATTTCTTTTCTCTTTCTTCACATCATTTACCAACTATACTTCTTGGGAAAATCAAAATTTTTGCTTTAAAAATTGTTATTCATATTGTAAGTGGCGTCTTCTGGAAACCATCACGATTACGTTTTGGAAAAAAAATATATTAAGAATGTAGCATTACTACAAAAATGCCTATAAATATGTCGATGAAAGTTTTATTTCCAAATCCCATTGGCTTCTTCACTTGACATAACTTCATGTTAACATTTAATATAGATAAACAGATTTTTTAAATGAGAAAGTAGTTTTATCAGCAACTAAAGGGATGTTGATAAAGATAACATACTCGTACTTCGGGACGCGCCCTGAATTGATACGAGAAAACAAAAACAGCCCACCAGATCAGGCAGCCTGCGGATTTCAGTCCAAAAAGTGGTCAGCTACAGCACAGTTACTTCCCTGTCGAAAATCCGTCCGATTTGAACGTAGCACCACCCAATCTACAAAGACCAGACTATATTGTTTATTATAATAACATAGCTTGAAACGGATAAATCATACCATGGATAGGCGATATGTAATAAATAATGATGGATCAATCGCGTGATCAGAGACAAGGGAAACAGGATAACGCCACAAAAACCAACCGTGAACCCGCTTTGACACCACAAATTCCTCTTCGACCAACCGGGATTTCATTTCCTGTCCCAATGGTAGATGCGAGTGGTCACTCCGCTTCTCCACGGGTCGCGCCAACATCAATATACAGACGCAAATATTTCATATATTGATTGATTGGATTGATTAGTGATTCGAGGCGCGTTCACGGCTAATATTAATCCCAAAAATGTAGTGCATGTTTTATCGTGGGAGGAGGGGATGATCTTGCTATGCTGAAAGGCGAGATCCGACGCCAACCTACTCTTCGGCTTGTGAGGTTTTAGCCATCCAGATGTCTTCCACTCGCGGGGCACCGCCCCTGCCGGGACCAGCTCTAAGCTCCCGACCGTTCTCCAGGCATGTGTGGTAGTGTAGTGCATGCAAGTGTAAGTTGCAAGGAGGTATTAAATATCACGTGCGATCCGTGACCCATTTGTTAATCCGGGATTCACCTGATTCGGAGAAACCACGGAAACTACCGATCAGAGCAGCCGGTTGCTAGAGTTCTCCTCCACACAACACCTGAACTCGAGACAGCTATCTATCTAGTGTCGAAACGCCTGCCGCTGTCGGAACTCGAACCCTCCTAAGACCTAAGACCTAAGACCTAAGACCTAAGACCTAAGACCTAAGACCTAAGACCTAAGACCTAAGACCTAAGACCTAAGACCTAAGACCTAAGACCTAAGACCTAAGACCTAAGACCTAAGACCTAAGACCTAAGACCTAAGACCTAAGACCTAAGACATAAGACCTCCCGTTCAGGAGATTAGTTAATGCACTGAGCCACCGAAGCGGTTTATTCGAGGGAAACAACATTTTTGTCCGCTCTTTTTCTCCATCCGGACCACAGTGCGCCACCGTCGCCACCGCCTCCGCCGCCACCGCCTCCGCCGTCCCCGCCGCCGCGCGACGGCGCTCCGCAAACAATGGAGACTTGTTCGCGGGCGGAGGGCAACGACCCGCTGGGCCAGACGCGGCTTCCGCCTAGCGCTACGGACGCCATGGACGCCCCTGATTGCCGGAGCATCTGGCGCTAACTCCGCGCTGCCGCTGCGAAGGCACAAGAGGCGGAGGCTGTGTGTGGGGGGGGGAGGGGGGATTCTGTGCGTGGGCGGCGCCGCAGCCATCTCCGCCCCCGCAACGCACGCGCGCGCCCCTATCGGCAGCCGCAGAACATACGAGGAGTGAGTGACGGCTTGCGATGGGGATACGACCTTTTCGCGCACTTTCTCCAGATGTTGCCGAAGCAGGCGTATTTCCGTAATGCCCTTCGTTTGATTGATTTTTAGTGATTCTGGCCAGGTCAACTAACAGGGTCATTAGTCTTAAGTGTAGTACATGTTTTGCTTGGTAGATGGCGGTGATCCTTCCCTCGCTGTATGGCAAAATCCGGCGCCAGAGCAGCACTGCTCCAGCCGGGACAAGCTCTAATCTCCCGACCGAACTCCCGGCATTTGTGCTTTTGTAGTGCGTGGTAGTGTAAGTTTATATGTAAGGGGAAACGATAGGACAAGGATGAGATAGGAAATATCGCGTGCGGTCCGTGGCCCGTTTGGTTGGGTACTGCTCGGGCATTCGCCGGGTGTTGATCGGAGAACCACGGAAAACTACCGTTCAGAGCAGCCGGCCGCTAGAATTCTCCTCCAGACATTGAGTGAATTCGACCTAGCTCACTAGCTAGTGTGTCCTACCACCGTCGGGACTCGAACCTAGGACCTCCCGTAGTGCAGTGACATCAGTTGATGCCCTGAGCCATCTCTCCCGTTTCCCTTCGTTAGAACTGTTTGACTGACAGGGAAGGCTAATGTGCGCAATTGATTCGTTTCGTATGAAGTTTTGTAGATTGTACTTGAAAATGCAGAACTGATGTAAGATAAAACTGCAAACAAGGGCAGAATTGTTTGGTCAATGATGTGTTTAAAATATTATTCATTACGGCAGTATATTTACAATAATTAATGAAATGGAGTAGAAAAAAATGAAATCGTAGGAGCTATTAGAGAATATATGCAGTAGATAGTCTAAAAATAGAATTCAGCTAAATGTCCGACGTTTTAGATATTAAATAGATTGATTTCTATCCAACACCATCCAATGTCAAATTATTCGTGACAGGGCCCAACTCTCATCACGCCTTTTATAAATCAATCAACTGCGATGCAAAGTGCGACAACACATCTCTCTTTTTAATAATAAACCAACTCGGGGAAGTGCTTTGCAATATTTAGAGTGCTACGTGCGCTACACATCATTAAAGAAAAATAAGGATTCTATTAGTTGCTTGCATACAAAAGTTCATGCAGTGCAGTCTTTCTACAAAAGAACGTCGCTCGTATTTTTGCACCACTTGTATTTTCTGTTACACTTCATTAATTGTGACGTGGCGACTCAGCAATCGATTTGAATCTGTCAAATCTTTTTGAAACATATTCATTAATACTACAAATGCCTACGATACGTTCTTCTACAACATTGCTCTACTGGTATGTTTAATATCATTAATTCTTACTAGTTGGACCAGTGCAAATAGCCCGCACTTTGTAAATTACTGTTGTAAAAACAATTGTAGCCTTATATTGCAAACCAATTTTGAACTCTTCACTGGACTATTTGTAAAAGCATTTGTAATGGCAAATGCACCTACGTACATGTGAAGTACGCATTGCTTAAGAAGAGCAATGAATATTTCTTTCAACTTGTACGTGAAAGAAATATTACCCTTCATGGTTAAAGTTAGGGTCTCGCCGGGAGCAGGCCGGGCTCAGGTCACGGGTGATTAAGACTACCCGAACCGCTGTCAACGTTGACATGATCCAGACGTGGAAACAGGAATGTTTGGGAACTGGTTAGTTTTCAAGAAAGGCAAAAGTCCTCTGACAGTTATGTCAGTTTATTGCGTCTAGGGGATGCCGGGTTCTGGCGGGGGCGGCGTAATGGCCTCGTTAAACTCCCTGTTTCCCATATAAGGATCTGCTAGCGTTGGGAGAAGAGAGACCGCCTAAAGACTTTGGTGCGTGCACTCCACGCTGCTCCGCAGCTGTATTTTTCTTATATTAAAATTTCATACTTCATCGGACTTCGTCTCTGTAATTGAAACCTCGCTGACCACCACGCTCCTCCAGGGAACTTAGTTTCCCTGCGAACCCAATTTTTATTGCATCCTGTACTGGAAGCAATTGTAATTGCCTGCAATCGCTGCTAATAGCACTACACCTGCAGCGAAAGGCATTACATGGTGGCAGCGGCTTGGATTGAGGAGCACAGCGAATTCAATTACTTTCTGCTGACGGCCGGGCTGGAGAGACTTCGCGCCTGTACCGAGGTGGGCCGGAGCCTTTCTCGAGGGAACAACGCTCCAGAGGAATCCACAAGGCGCCGTGGTACCCGTTCACCGCCTGCAGAAGCCGAGTCCGTGGTTTGGAGGCCAGCACCAGCAGCTGCTGACGAGCCCGAGGGACGTCTTCGGTGATTAGCCGTTGGCAGCCTGCGCCGCGAGAGGGTCCTCTACCCTGAGGGGAGCTGCGAAGCCATCACTGGAGGCCCGAACTGCGCATCTTCAAGCCACCCTACATCTTTTTCCTGGTAAGAGGTTAATCCAGCCATGGCAGACAATGATATTGGCGATAATGAGGAAAATTATATATCAGTTATACAGGCAGTAAAATTAATATCGCGTAACTTTGATGGAAATCCCCGACATCTTAGAGAATTTATAGAAGGAGTTGAGGCAGCAACGGAAGTAGCACACCCCAATAAACGATCATTGCTTTTGAAATTCATTGAATCAAAAATTACTGGCAATGCTAAAGATAGGTTATTAGCACGAACAGAACGCGAAACTTGGGAACAGGTTAGAGCGATATTAGAGGAAAACTTCTCTGTACGGCGTACGTTAGAATATTACGCGGGCGTATTATTCACGTCGAAGCAGGGATCAAATGAAACAGTAGCACAATGGGGTTCGCGAGTAGATAGTATGGCTATAGATCTGAGAAGAGAAGTAAAAGGCAGGTTGGAAAAATTAGAACAGAAAGATAATGCGCGTTACGTAGAAGGAGGTCTGCAGTTAATAGGAGAATTCTTAAAGGGAACGTTTATTGCGGGACTGAAAGATGAAAGGATAAGGTATATTGTTAAAGCTAAAGGAGAAGAGGAATCTTTAGCACAAATAGTTGAAACCGCTTTACAAGAAGAAAGCGAAGTGAAATCGCAAAGGTATAAGAGTAATCAGGGGCAATGGAATTCGCGATACGAGAATACGCGATATGATTCTAGGAGGCAACAAAGTACGCATATTAAAAGTGAAGTTAATGTTACTGCTGTAAATACTGTGAAATGTTATAGATGTCAGGAACTGGGTCATATATCTAGGGTTTGCAATAATGAACCGAAATGCGCCAAATGTGGTAGGCGAAATCATGAAACTAGGAATTGCAAACAGGGAAACAGGCAGTAGAGTTGCTTGAGCAGCCGCAAGTAACTCTACAAAATGGCTGCGTAGGTGATATGGAAACTGGGGGAAATCACAGCCGTGAAAGAGATTCGCGTGATAAAGATACAGTAAGGAATAGCTCTTGTGATAGAGATTCACGTGATATAGTTACTGTGATGAACCCTGGATGCGGCAAGGAGTCGCGGGAGGTTAACTGCGTAAAACAAGGGGACGCCTTTGATAAAACCAGTTACATGAAAAATGATTTGGGACCATACGAGGTATATGTATTGTGTCCGGAAATTAAGGGAGGCTTAGGAATAGCCTTAATTGATACGGGGGCCCAGGTATCATTGGTAAGGGAATCCTCATTAGTCAAAAATATTGCCCAAAGCGATGATGTAATTGAGATTCAAGGTATTAGTGGAAAAAATATCAAGGTAAAAGGTATGGTAAATTTAACTCTGAATAATTGCAGTGAGTCAATAGAATCCAAATATTATGTTGTAAATAAATTGCCTAGAAATATTGATGTTATATTAGGACAAGATTGGCTTTTAAGGAATAATTATGTGTTTACTAAAAATATTGCAATACCACCTTTCAGTGAGTCAGTAGTTCAATTCCCGACCACAGAAAAAGGAGTGAGATATGTAGAGCAACAATTATTGCAGCCAGGAATAGTCTGTGCGGCAACTTTAACGAATTGTGATAAAACGTTTCCGTGTCTTATTGTAAATGTCACGCCCGAAACGTTAATAGTACGAGAAACACCAATATTAAAGAAACCTCCGACTCAGTTAAATAATGCTACTGATAGGACGAATGAAGACGCGTTCACGAAGCGGAGAATAGAATTATTATATGATAACTTGAGATTGCATCATATAGAGGAAGGAGCTAAAGATATTAGAGACATATGTAGTGAATTTGTAGATGTTTTCAAATTACCGGGAGACAAACTGACTAGTACGACAGCGGCAAAACATTATATTCCCACACCCTCTATTCCTAAAGGTAGACCAATTACTTTAAAGAATTATAGGTTACCTCAGGCTCATCAGGAGGAAATTCAGAGGCAAGTAGAACAAATGCTAAATGACGGAATAATTACTCATAGTAAGAGCGAATGGAATTTTCCTTTGCTTGTAGTTCCGAAAAAGATCGATGCGACTGGCAAAAAGAAGTGGCGAATTTGCGTGGATTTTAGACGACTTAATGACGTAACAGTAGGAGATAGCTATCCTCTTCCAAATATTCAGGATATTTTGGATAAAATAGGAAGATCGCGTTACTTTTCTGCTCTCGATTGTGCCAGTGGGTATTTACAAGTGCCAATCGAACCAGAGGATCAATGCAAAACTGCATTTAGTACGGCTAGCGGCCATTATGAATACACGCGTATGCCTTTTGGTCTAAAATCAGCTCCTGCTACGTTTCAACGCATGATGAACTCAATTCTGCACGAGTCAATTGGTGAAAGATGCTTTTGCTACATGGACGATGTGCTGATAATGGGAGAAACATTAGCCGAGCATAACAAAAAGCTAAGGGAAGTACTCGGGCAGCTCAGGAAACATAATATCAAAATTGAACCCGACAAATGTGAATTTTTGAAGGTAGAATTAAACTACTTAGGACATGTGGTGACAACAAAAGGAGTAAAACCTGATCCGCGAAAAGTTCAATCAGTAACAGAATTTCCCAGACCAGGAAACCCGAAGGACATAAAGTCATTTTTAGGTTTAGCAGGTTATTACAGAAAGTTTATCGATGGGTTTAGTACAATAGCAAGACCTTTGACAGAGTTGTTAAAGAAGGATGTCGAGTGGCAGTGGACAGAAAAGGAACAGAACAGTTTTGATTTACTGAGACAAAAGTTAACTGAAGCACCCCTTTTACAATATCCCGACTTTACCAAGCCTTTCATATTGACGACTGACGCTAGTGGATATGCAATTGGAGCAATACTTTCACAAGGAAAATTAGGTAAGGATAAGCCAATAGCTTACGCCAGTAGAACCCTGAACAAGGCAGAAATTAATTACAGTACGGTGGAAAAAGAGTGTTTGTCAATCGTCTGGGCTTGTAAACACTTTCGACCTTATTTACTAGGTAGAAAATTTACAGTCGTTACGGATCACAAAGGATTAATATGGATCTTTAATGTGAAAGATCCGAGTTCAAGATTATTGAGATGGACATTATTGCTAGAAGAATACGATTATGAAATTAAATACAGAGCAGGGATTAAAAATTGTAATGCTGATTGTTTAAGTAGATATCCTGTAGAATGTATGCAATTTAATGTAGAGCAAATAAGCAATGAGAGGAAATTAGCAATTATTAAAGAAATGCATAATTGCCCGGTAGGTGGTCACCAGGGAATTCAAAGAACTACAGAAAGGATAAAATTATATACAAGTTGGATGGGAATGGAGAAGGACGTAGCCGATTATATTAGGAATTGCAAGGTGTGTCAAATGAATAAAGACCCCCATCACAAAATAAAACAGCAATTAGAAGTCACTGATACTCAGGACGAACCGTTTTGTAAACTTTATCTCGATGTGGTAGGTCCCCTTCCAGTTACGGAAGACAATTTTAGATATATTTTAACTTGCCAAGACAATTTAAGTAAATATGTTATCGCTATTCCTATTAAGAATCAAACTGTGGAAGAAATAACAGATGCGTTTGTGAACAAGGTGATATTAATATACGGTATTCCAAACTCTATAGTCACTGATCAAGGGAGTAATTTTATGTCTGATGTATTCAAAAGAATATGCAAGTTGTTTAAGATTGAAAAAATCAATACCGCAGCGTATCATCCGGAGAGTAATGGAGCATTAGAACGGACTCATAAAACGCTTGTAACGTACTTACGTTGTTTTTGTGATCCAAAGTCTTTTAATTGGAATACGTGGTTACCGTTTGCATGTTTTTCTTACAATACTACTCCGCATAGTATCACTAAGTTCACACCTTATGAGATATTATACGGTAGGAGATGTAATATTCCAGGGATTTTACAAAGTACTCCACAACCTTTGTACAACTATGATGACATAATACAGAATGTTAAATTTAAAATGCAGAATTGTCATAAAATTGCTAAGGAAAGATTGATACAATTCAAGGAAAATCAAAGAGAGAAAACAAAAGCCAATCCTGTAAAGTTTAAGGTAAATGATTTAGTATTATTAAGAATTGAAGCTAGGCATAAGTTAGAACCATTATGGAAAGGTCCTTATGAAGTAAAGATGATGAAGGAACCT
This sequence comes from Gryllus longicercus, assembly GCA_038098605.1. Taxonomy (NCBI): domain Eukaryota; kingdom Metazoa; phylum Arthropoda; class Insecta; order Orthoptera; family Gryllidae; genus Gryllus; species Gryllus longicercus. The sequence continues at coordinate 1,198,776 of JAZDUA010000312.1, read as the reverse complement.
AATGCAATTATTCAAGAGGTAGGTAAACGTAAGCATCAGGAAGTACATACTAACAGACTGAAACCATACTTTTCTTCCGTTTCAGGGAACGAAACGAAGCATGAGGGCACTTAGGATTTGGGTAATATTAACGGCGTTAATATGGTGGTGGGAAATGGCAAATGGACAGGAAGTGAAGCAGCTACAATCGCAAACCGGGATTTATTTTGATGAAGCTGGAACTATCTCTTTTTACCCAATGCGATGGAAAGTAGTAAGCTATATAAATTTAGAACCAATTAAGGAGCTTTGGAAGAGTACGAAAGAACATCACAGAAAGGTAGCCGAATATTGTAATAAAGTATCGGAAGCAAATTGGTATCATCTGACAGACTGTGGAGCTTTTCAGCAATACATGAGATCTAAAACGTATTATATTGATAATTTGAGAGATTTAGTAAGCGAATATATGGTAGATTCAGAAAATGTCGAATCTTTCAATAAAAGAGCGGTAAGAACAAAGAGAGGAGTATTAAATTTGGTGGGAGAAATAGCAAAGGTACTTTTTGGAACTCTAACACAATCGGATGCAGAGGAATATAATAAACATATTTCAGAATTAGAAAAAGAGCAAAGCGAATTTTTACACATTTCCAAAGATCAAATGACGGTAATAAAATCGACATTAAGTTCTGTTAACTTAACAATTCAAAGAGTGAATCAAAATGAGAAAACATTAAAACAAAATTTGAATAAATTAGCTAATTATACTGATAACAAAGTTAATGCATTAGAAGTGGAGATAGAAAACATCAGTCAGATCAATGAGCAAATAAGAATATTGCAAAGAGGTATCGAGGAATGTCAGCATTCGTTTGAAATTTTGCTAGATGCTTTTGTCCATGCAGAGCAGGGAACGCTGCAGCCACAACTCATTACTACCGCTAAGATCAAAAAGGTAATGGAGAGCCAGGCACTGCCAAATGGTTTGGATTATCCTCCTTTTCCCCTTCCTGAACTCCAAAAGATAATGATTCCCCATGTGTACGCTTTAAAGCAATATTTGGTGTATGTATTAGAAATTCCTCTTCTCTCCCCCAATATCTATCATCTCTATAAGATCCTACCTTTTCCCGTGTCCAAAGGAACTAACACATAGTATGTATTTTTAAGTTCAAGCAAAGAGTTTATTTTTAGTGATTCCATGAGGCAACATTATGGTAAAATGTCAAATGATGAGTTGTCAAAATGTTTTCAAACTAGTATGTTAAACTATGTATGTAAGAAAGAAATTATGATGTAAGAAAGAAACTATGTACGTAAGAAAGAAACTATGATGTAAGAAAGAAACTATGATATAAGAAAGAACTATGTATGTAAGAAAGAAACTATGATGTAAGAAAGAAACTATATGTAAGAAAGAAACTATGTAAGAAAGAAACTATGTATGTAAGAAAGAAACTATGTATGTAAGAAAGAAACTATGTATGTAAGAAAGAAACTATGTATGTAAGAAAGAAACTATGTATGTAAGAAAGAAACTATGTATGTAAGAAAGAAACTCTATATGTAAGGACGAAACTATATACGTAAGGAAGAAACTATATACGTAAGAAAGAAACTATATATGTAAGGAAGAATCTATGTATGTCAAGAAGTGTTAAAGTTGATGAGGTAGAGAAATTAATTGAACAACAAGAAAGAAATAATTATTCTTAGTGGTACGCTCATGTAATAACATGTAGTTCAGTTTTTGGCATATTAATTGTAATATTTTCATGTTGTTTTATGTTTTGATGTGTTAAAATAGGTAGAAATTGTACTTATTGGTTATGGGACAGATGTTCGCCAAAGAATTAATGGAAAGAAACAAGAGAAAGATTCTTAGTAATTATTCAGGAGCAGGGAGAATTGTGTTATAAAGCAACTGGTACTCGTGACGAGCAGTCTTCCACTGCAGAAATAAATTCCACAATATCTCCTGCTCACTCATCAAAATTTATCAGTATAACTGAAGTTGATGGCGAGAAACATCTATCCATATCCACACGTACGAGGAGCTCAAGTAAAGCTTTCCGTTAGAAAAGTTTTCATCTGTTGATCAAAACTTTTTCTAAGGGGGGAGGTGTAATGGCAAATGCACCTACGTACATGTGAAGTACGCATTGCTTAAGAAGAGCAATGAATATTTCTTTCAACTTGTACGTGAAAGAAATATTACCCTTCATGGTTAAAGTTAGGGTCTCGCCGGGAGCAGGCCGGGCTCAGGTCACGGGTGATTAAGACTACCCGAACCGCTGTCAACGTTGACATGATCCAGACGTGGAAACAGGAATGTTTGGGAACTGGTTAGTTTTCAAGAAAGGCAAAAGTCCTCTGACAGTTATGTCAGTTTATTGCGTCTAGGGGATGCCGGGTTCTGGCGGGGGCGGCGTAATGGCCTCGTTAAACTCCCTGTTTCCCATATAAGGATCTGCTAGCGTTGGGAGAAGAGAGACCGCCTAAAGACTTTGGTGCGTGCACTCCACGCTGCTCCGCAGCTGTATTTTTCTTATATTAAAATTTCATACTTCATCGGACTTCGTCTCTGTAATTGAAACCTCGCTGACCACCACGCTCCTCCAGGGAACTTAGTTTCCCTGCGAACCCAATTTTTATTGCATCCTGTACTGGAAGCAATTGTAATTGCCTGCAATCGCTGCTAGTAGCACTACACCTGCAGCGAAAGGCATTACACATTGTAGATCCGACACTGTCAATGGGTAGTCAATCATTCCAATGTTGCTAAGCGTTTGCTATCAAACACAAAGAAATACATTCGTGAGATGGAAATGCACAGCATGAAACAGTCGATTTAATTTTACATACGTTTTAACATTCTGCTTGTTACCCGTTAAGTGGAATGAGTAACCAAAAGCTAAATCTCTAAAACTGAAATACGTAAAAAGTATCTTTTGTGTATCGTTGTGTGTTTACCTGCATGTGCGTTCCTATATCTTACCTGGTGAGTTCCTGCATGTTGTCCCGCATGTGCATCCACATAATATAAATAACTCAAGAAGTCATTTTTGTCGGTAAACGTGAAATAATTTCAAGAAACAATAATGTCGGAAATTCAAAATTGAAAAGACCATCGCCCACCAGATCTCGTCGCCCGTCAGGTCTCGTCGCCCGTCATAGTTGTGAGGCCTTGTTGGCAGGCAATGATGTATTTGTTAGCCGGCCTTAACAGCAGTCATTTTTTTCAGTCATTGATCGCACACTTCGTTGTCAGAGTCGGTATTTGGTTGTGCGTGGCTATCATTATTGCATTAGGCCGACTCTGCAAAAGAATTTCTGCTGTTCAGGAAGTGATTTGGATTAATCCATAGGGAATTGACAGAATGAATGGCATGGGGATAATAGTCAACCTGTGACAAAATTACGTATTCATTTTTTCTAAGGGCGGGATAACCGAGAACTTAGAATCCCTGCAAAAATTAAATAAAAAAATGTTTCAAAATGGTAATTTCCAAAGCGAATTGTTATTATAAATAAAATACAAGCGGGAGCCATTTTTATCGGCTTATACGACTATTATCTTTGCCAAATATTTTACACGTAATATTCCATGCAGTATTTCTATTCACTAACATTCCGCATTTTTTCCTCGGCTCAAAACAAATCGATGACCCCCACAAACTAAACCTTACTAAACTAAAAGACGTCACATACTCTTGAAAGAAAGAAATATTTACTAATAATTCTAAACACATTAATAATTTCAAAAAGAAATCTGAAGTATTTGTAATGTTCATTCGGATCAATTCCTCTGTTAACGACGATAAATCGTTCTTCTGGGTTTGCAACAACATTATAAGGCTGAACCTGCCAATTCCTTGAAATATTGGAAATATTTGTCTACTTCAAATATTTCTTTGTCTGCTTTCTAGGTACGTAATAATTTACTTTTCACTCTCACCCCCCCTCGAATTTCGCTTACTCTTTACGAGCAACTCCCGTTGACACATACACAGGTACACAACAGCGGCATTCCGCTACAACTCCCGACCCGAAAGGAACGGCACCTAGTCGCAACACCGTCTCCCCGCGCACCTGGGCCGTCCGCGAGCGACCTTCGACGTCAGTCTGCATCACCTTTGGCGCCCTGCCTTGCCCCATTCATTGTGGCGCGCGACCCTGGAGCGCTCGCCGATTTCCATATGCTAATTTTATCCGGTTGCGCCAGCCGCCAGGGGATGGGAGACGCGAGGCCTCCGCTTGATGGCGCTAAATGGGCCCCGCAGGAAATCTTCCGCGAAGGCCTGAGCCCTGGCAGTGAGTCACACGCAGTCTGCGACCTCGTTCCGCCGTCGTCGTGGTTTTGCAATTGGGAAGGGCATTTGGATTCGGTCCTTGAGATGGACTGGTGTTTGGACGATTCAAACTCCTGAATCTTGCACATTATATGCGCATCGCCGTATAGTTATAAGCACCTGTCCCAGAATGAGTACTGTTCAGGCGGCAGAATAGTCGAAGAAAAGTTGGGAGAGCATTTTAATAGAAGCTGCAACGAAATATCACCTCTTCTATCAGTAGTTTTTTGTCACACAAGAGTGGTCTAGAAAAGAGACGACACACAATTGTCAAAGATTGTTACTTGGAGAAAGAATTAACGAGTATTGAAGAAATTGTCACAGTTACCTCTGTCCAAACGAAATTAAACCTTTCCTTACGAATTTCGTGGTTTCTACTCAGCTTTCTGCGTTAGTTTGTGATGACATTGCGAGCAGGCGTCTGAGGTAGAAGATCAGCGATTTCCTAGTATTGCGACAATTGCAATTTTACGCAAGGCTGCCCAGGAGCTGGTGCGATCATTCGGTGACGCTCCGAACTAACAGGAACCAGTTGACAATCTACGTCAAGGAAGTTTGTACGAAAGAAATGAGTATTTGGTCAACAGAGAAGAAATTCGCGCGGCTTTTTGGGGAATATTAAGAGATCTCCGAAGCGCCAAGTTTGAAATGTATAATACTTGCCTCTGAAACGCCTTCAAAATGCCCTGTTAAAAAAGGCAACAAATTTGAAGTAATTTGGCGGTCGATGTGCCAACAAGTACATTAAGGTAGTCTTGCCACAGGGTGGTGAGTTTTGTTTCGCCTAAACCCATTTCATTCCATAGCTTCCAAATTTCCTGACACAACCAATCTGCATGTCTTCGCCTCTTCGTTTTCCAGGTTTCTCATCTTTGTAGTTTTCATATCGTTTCCCATCCTTATTCGTTATCGGGTTCTTTTTCAGCGCGAAAACGTATTTTGGCATCGTTGGGCACGGTGTAAGGATTCGGTCATCAAGGACGATGCAAACTGTGTTCATATGTCACTGGGATTGACATATGAGTCGCGCATCAATTCTTAGTTGTCAACTCACCTAGATGTTCGGTCTCTCTCGCGAATCTCTCTTTAATTCTCCCCTTCTGCTTCATTCTCACCGTCTCCTTTACTGCATTGGCATTTGAGGCCGCCTCTGGCATCCAAGGTATCATAAAAATCCTAAAATCTGTAATGATTATGAAGGATGGGCCAAATAAGTATTGGGAATCGGCTGTAGCTCGGAACTACGTTGATGAAGTGTTGCACTCTATCGCTGCCTACTCTAGTGATTTGCTCCCCCAAGAAGCAACGTGAATTTTGTACTTAATGGCTCCACTACGAAATCGAAACGTCAAAAGTGAACGTTCTTGAAGATAGACAACTTGTAGAAATTTTTGTTACAGCTGACACCGTATCTTCCTCTAGTATCCATTTCTATGTTTTATTCGCATTCTTTACATTCCCGCCTATACATTGTCCATTCCATTCATGCTTCTTCCTTGCTTTAGCTCTTCCTTTTTCTTAATTGTTTTCTTTATCATTTCAGAACTCTTCTAAGCACATGATACCTTGTCTGCACCAGTGTGTTTTAGTACGAGCAACCTGAGGCATAGAAGTGCAATTGATCATTCAAGTTGCAAGTCGTATTTTAAGAATAGTATTTGAAACAAAAGAGAAACAGTATTGCTTGAAACAAAATAGAACGCAATAAGGAAGTAAGTGGATTAAAGAAAAGCGAACACATTCATAGAATGTTTTATGATAAAGTGCATGAAGAAAACTAATCGCTAAACAGAACTCTCAATTTCTTGAAGAAACAATCTGGGCGTGGACGTCGGCGTGAGTCGCGATGTCTCTCAACAGGGCAAGGAAGATACTTGAAAAAGGTTCAGCACGAGAGCGAAGTGAAGCAGCAGAGCGAGAGCTGGTGGGTGGAGGGTTAAGGGGTGGGTGGAAGGGGGTGGAGGGGGAAGGGCGGAGGCTGCGACGAGTCGCGACTGTCTCTGGGTCAGATCGATGGCACCCTGGCGACGGGAAGAGGAGGGCTGGTGGGGAGCCCTTGTAGGGTCGTGGCGAGGAACGACTGGTGCGATCTCGTTAACTCCACAGAAACCTAAGCTGCAATGGAATACTGGAAACACCTGAGCATCGAAAGCGGTCAAATTTCCTGTGAACTTTTTAAAGTTATTTCTGACAGCTGCAGCGCAGATATATACAGTATTGGTTTTGAAACAATCCCTAGTCAGCAGATAAAAAAATAACACTGGAAGAGTATCAACGTTTACTCATTTACGATGTGTTTCCTGTGTTTATTCATGAGTTCATCGGAAGATCTGTGATAACGTAAGGTTTTTAAATGTGTCATTTCTGCCATTAGATATCCCTCGATATAGAAACCAAATGTTTAGCGATGTTTCTTGATTCATATCAGAATTGGTATCGAAAAAATTCGACAACTGCTGTCCTGAATTAGAATACAAAAACGGCTCAGGAAGGAAGGCAATTGTGAAACGACAGGGGAGTTGATATATTCGGACACGACAAAAAGATAAAGCAGAGAATTTAAAGCTGGGACGATAAAGCGGAAAAGACAAAGCCGAAAAAAGTCATTGTGCATTACGAGTACACGCGGGTGCCGGCGCTCGTCGAATCTTCATTGGCGACGGACTATTAAACGACTGATCGATTATTTCGTGTCTTCGGGCGCGAGAGTTGATATCGCATTAGTCCCACTATAGTAGTACATGTTTTTATCAAGGGAGATGGCGGTGATCTTCCCCCGCTGGATGGTGAGATCCGGCATCGGCCACGTCTGCGGGCGGGGTTTCCCAATCCAGGTATCTCCCATCATCCTGTCAAGGAGCAATTGCGTACTCCCTGTTGTTCTTCGCTACTCACTTCCAGAGAACACCAGAGTTTTTTTTATTCAACAGAGAAAGAAGTGCAGAATCCCTTGTACTATTTCAAAATCACACACTTGCTACTTCAAGATTTATAGTACAACTTTACAATTGGAACCTTTATATACGCCTTTTGTTACTCAAGTTGCGGGATCAAAAATTAGTCAGTCCAAATTATTCATTACATGATAAAAATTTACTTTCGTCCAGGAAGTACAAGGGAAACGGCAACAAGCTAACCTTAATTTAGCGAGCCAAAATTACGAGCAGATATATGTAGGTAACAAGTGAACGTGCGCCATGGTGGAGGGAAGCTCCTGGGTGACCTGATTCGAGTGGAGGCGCGGCCGGCACAGAGAGGCTTCGGAGGGAAGCCCCTGAAGGCGGCACAAAGCTTGCTTTTGCCCTCGTTCGCCGCCTCCCACCTCCCTCCTTTCCCCCTCGCTCACCATCCACCTCATCAACCCTCCGCCTCGACCCACCCGCCCCGCTCCGCATTTGCCGCGTCGTCCCGCCCCCGCGCTGTCCGGCCCCACGCCACGCCGCCCGGCCCCACGCCACGCCGCCCGGCCCCACGCCACGCCGCCCGGCCCCACGCCACGCCGCCCGGCCCCACGCCACGCCGCCCGGCCCCACGCCACGCCGCCCGGCCCCACGCCACGCCTCTCGGCCCCACGCCACGCCGCCCGGCCCCACGCCACGCCGCCCGGCCCCACGCCACGCCGCCCGGCCCCACGCCGCCCGGCTCCACGCCACACCGCCCCGCCCCACACCGCCCGGCTCCACGCCGCCCGGCCCCACGCCGCTCGGTTCCACGCCGCCCGGCCCCACGTCACCCGGCCCCACGCCGTCCCGCCCCACGTCGTCCCGCCCCACGTCGTCCCGCCCCACGTCGTCCCGCCCCACGTCGTCCCGCCCCACGCCGTCCCGCCCCACGCCGTCCCGCCCCACGCCGTCCCGCCCCACGCCGTCCCGCCCCACGCCGTCCCGCCCCACGCCGTCCCGCCCCACGCCGTCCCGCCCCACGCCGTCCCGTCCCACGCCGTCCCGCCCCACGCCGTCCCGCCCCACGCCGTCCCGCCCCACGCCGTCCCGCCCCACGCCGTCCCGCCCCACGCCGTCCCGCCCCACGCCGTCCCGCCCCACGCCGTCCCGCCCCACGCCGTCCCGCCCCACGCCGCCCCGCCCCACGCCGTCCCGCCCCACGCCGTCCCGCCCCACGCCGTCCCGCCCCACGCCGTCCCGCCCCACGCCGTCCCGCCCCACGCCGTCCCGCCCCACGCCGTCCCGCCCCACGCCGTCCCGCCCCACGCCGTCCCGCCCCACGCCGTCCCGCCCCACGCCGTCCCGCCCCACGCCGTCCCGCCCCACGCCGTCCCGCCCCACGCCGTCCCGCCCCACGCCGTCCCGCCCCACGCCGTCCCGCCCCACGCCGTCCCGCTCCACGCCGTCCCGCTCCGTGCCGTCCCTCACGCTGTCGTCCCTCTCCAACACAGTTCGCACTGCACCGCTCCGTCGCTCTTCATTCTGACCGCTCCTGTTCCATATTGCCACTTCTAGAATTCTTTTGCTTGTGTATTCCATAACTAACCATGCTTCGTAATCATTACGCCATTTTTTACTCAATTCGCCCCCCTTTATTTCGTGTGAATCACTGGCGTGGATCTGCACAGCAGCATCGATTAGTCCGAGCTTTGCTTTTATCCGCCTGTTCCTCCACGTCTCGTATGTTCTGCCGTATCGTTTATTTCGCACTTGAACGTCGCGCTGATGTCCGGCCCTATTTCACCCATCCCAATAAGAATACCGCCCCGCAACCCCTCATCCTGCAGTGAACGTTGCTCGACAACATTATTCGTCTCTCCTGTATTTGTGATCTGTACCTTCCCTTCTATCCCGCTTTGCTGCGGTTTTTGCCGTTGCGCCACCTGCCCCATCCGCTCTGCTCCAACCTCCCCCCGCCCTGTCACTCCCTGCTCCTCTCCTCTTTCTGCTCCCCGCCCCGCCCCGCTCCGCGTCCGCTGCCAATTACGCTTCAATTTCGCGGACGCGGCCGATTGCCCCCGCGAGAGCCCTTGGCGCGGCGGCCGCCCCCCCTCACGCCCACGCCCCCGCCTCCAGCTGCCCGCGAACCGTCCGTAACCACGGCGCTCCCCGCCTGCAGGTACCGTCCACTCCACTCCTCGCATTCCTTCCTCCCTTCCTTCCTTCCTTCCCGGGGGCGCGCCGCCCTCACCATCCGCCCGCTGTACCCCTGAATGCTACCGCTGAAACGCATCGCGTGAATAAAGAATATAGTGACTTACATTACCAGTGAATATAGAGAATATACTAGACGTGAATAAAATATACTCACTTCCAAAGTTGACAACATCTAGCAGGAATACTGTAAGTTCTAGACTAGGTATTAGAGTATCGCGAAACAACTGCATTGAAAGACTCCAGTAATACTAATTAAACACTTAAGCACCTTTCACAGTAGTTCTTAAAAACTTTATCAATATGAGCTTACCAATGAAGAAGGGTCAACTATAGACCACAGCCAAGTTTCTTCCACTCTTTTTACACAAGGAATTACTGTTTTATCGTTTAGGCTTTTCTTATTAGATCCTATTCTTAACGTATCAGGCAGTTTCGTCTTTCAATGCTTATCTGATGTGCACAAAACAGTTCGAAACTCTTGCCAAGCTTCGCGGAATCTCCGACGTTTTTTGAAACCAGGACTGTTATTTACGTTATAATCCTATTTTGTCTATTTATGAAGATAACACTTGTGCAATCGGATCAACACAGTGAATGTTGAACTAGTTCTTAATAAAAAAAACGGTACGGCCGGCGCTGAAAATACTGAAAATATTGTAACACAAACTGGCAGAAATGATAGTAATACACTGTTAAATTCATATAGCATTAGTAAATAAATATTGTTATACAATTATATATAACTTATTATTTATTTAATAATTATTATATTTGATTATAAAATTGCCCTTCAATTATATTGCAATTTAATATGAGACTCGACATGCCATATTGGCTTTGTCCAGGTGACGTAATGTCTTTGGAATGCGACTGTTAACGAGACCAGCTGACGAGGGCCCGCAGTATCGGACCTCACACTAAGTAGTGAGCAAACGTCCAAAGAGTAAATATTATACTGCTGGGAGGTGGCATTTCGGCGTAGCACGACAGGATGCCATCTGTAAAAATGTATGCCAAAGAGCAAATTTACTTATCATTGTAGGGTTATGCACGACATACACGGCGGTTAGTCTCTTCCGAACAGAGTAGGTCGTCGGAAGCAAAACGTGCTGACCAATGGCGACCCGCACTACGACTCCGATCCGACGCAGCTCGCTCGGCAACCGCCCTGTTCTGGTCCCAGTTCGGTGTCCGGGGAGCCGGATAGCACCTAAACAGGGCAGCGCTGAAGATACGAAATTTCGTGGAAGTAACTGAACCGCCACAATAAGAAACTAGTGATGCTACAAAATCACATACTTCTACCTCCACGGTTTCTACCCCTAAGAGTTTGTCGTTTCTAATTTCCTTATTTTTCGGTCCTCCCATGAACATTTTTCTAATCCTCCATCACTTCCTGTATATAGGCCCTCCAGGTCAAAACAAGTCTTCCTCTTCTACGTCTTTTTCAGGTATCCAATTTAAAATTTGTTATGGTTATCTCTCATTTTGCATCCTCTGAACATGTCCATACCAGTGAAAAGCTGAACGGACCGACGGACGGACCGACGGACGGACCGACGGACGGACCGACGGACGAGCCGACGGACGGACCGACGGACGGGCCGACGGACCGACGCGCCGAAGGACCGAAGCGCCGACGGACCGACGCGCCGACGGACGGACGGACGGACGAAAAGACAGGCGTTTACCCTTCAATCCGTATGGCTAGTTCCAGACTTGTGCACCTGCCATTATATAACCGTTAACTCAAATATTTAGTGCAACCGTATGTATCGGAATATTTCCTGATATTTTAAAATATCGAAGAACATTCTTCAACTAGTAGTGCTAAAACGGTACGTACTTTCTTGCGTTTATTTTCTCGCAAAATTATGCGAAACATTTTAGAAGAATTGTAGGTTACCTTGTATAAAAATCTCTTTTTAAGGAACAGACTTCATTACCGGAACAAAATTCTATTTTTAAAAGGAAAACTTGAAAAAAATTTACTCTTTCGAAACGATGAAACAATTTTTTGGAAAATTGGAAATGTCCGAGTGGCTTCATGGAGAGTCCCCCCCCCCCAAATTGAAATATCCGTTTCAATTCAAGGAGACGCGACATCAGTCAGATCGGTTGGGGAATATCAATTTTGGAAAGGCTGTGTTATTCACAGACAGACAGCCATTTTGCTGTCATTCGATATGTCGGGTTCAAGGACCCACAAAACATGGATTCTGGCTACACCACGTAATAGAGGAGTTGTTTTAATTGAGCAACTGGATTCATCCACTTTTTCATTACTAGAACCCTGTAAAAAAAGATGTTTTGCTAAACATTTGCGTTTTTTTCTCGCAGCATTACATATCTTTCTCTTTACTGCGTAAGCGGTAGGTAATTCAAAATTATCGGCTACTTCTTTTTGTTCAGTTTCTTCCAAAAAGGTAAGAGACTTATTTCGTACAAATAAGAAATTTTCTTATTAAATACGAATCATTTTCAACCAAGATGAATTTAGAAAATAAAAATTTACGGACAGAAGCTATATTTTCTTTTCTTAAAGATGTCCGTTTCATCTAGATATCAAAATCAAAGATACACTGAAATATTTTGAAATCTTTCAAAAGCATTTTACGTCATTGATAATAACATTATACTTTCAAAAATACTTGTGTATGGCATTCCTGGTATTGGTCTATATTCCTGGAAAATGTACTTACATTAAACAACGACCTCTGAGAGTAGAAATATCGGAAATAAAGAACACTACTCACTTTTCCTATTCATTGCACATTGCAATTGGGGACCCACATTGTTTGATTTTTGGCTCCATGTTTTTATTGCTACACAGAGACGATATTACTACGTAGTTTTTAAACAGAAGAGCTGTTCTCTTTACTGATGATACGAATATTCGTAGCAATAAATAAAAATTAATTACTTCAATTTCAAATTTTTCAATTTGATTTCGAAATAAATTATTACTGAAGGAATAGACATCGGTTTCAGTGCAGTTTACAGTTTCGAATAAATAGTTGATCACTCCATTGAACATGAACAATGTGCAATTGACTGTTGTAACGGTAACAGAAGTTTTGGGTCTCTGAATGTAGTCGAATATCATATTGAACGTCCATTTAAAAGAAGTGAATACAAAATTACAACCATTATGCTACGCGAAATTCAAATTCATTAAGCCTTCATACTGCTCCTTGTATATTTCGTGAATTTTGCGTCTGAAATGTGGCGTAATATTCTTGGAGAAACTCATTCTACAGCATCCAGTATTTTAGTTTACAGAAAATAATTGTACAATAATACGAAAATCCCATTTGCGTAAAACTTGTGAGCCTCTCCTTGTGAAATTCTACCATTGTTTTGCCTCTTCGTTTACGAATCAGCGATTTTGTCAAAAAAGACTTACTCAAGAACGGGAATGTTCTTGCATCCGACATAGATGTTTATAACCATAACACTATAGATAGGAATCACATTCATCAGGTCTCCTTAGCAACAGCTAACTACCAAAAAATCACATACAATACACGTACATTATTTTACAACACATTGCTAGATTGAATTGAATTGAATTGAATTGAATTGAATTTGCCTTATTTTAGATGACATTAAAGAATTAAAATTGATACACAAGGTGCAGTGATAGGTAATATATTTTCTGCTACATAACAGTTTAAAGGCAATACTGATTAGAGACAATATTGAGCATCAATAAGTAAAATAATATTGATTTAAAGAAAGCTTTACTTACCATTTGTACTATATAATTGGAAACTTCGCCTGTGACATGTATTGAACTTCAGCTTCTGGGACAATACCGCCCATCTTGATCAGGTTTTTCGTTCATTTTCCCTGATCCTTTGTACAAATGCTGAACGGGCCCGTCGATTTGTATCTAGAGGTAAATTAATATACACTGTCTCTACCCAATTTCTTGATGTAAGTGGGGTTTATAAGTATTCAAATATTCATGTTCTCGTGACAGTAAGTTGGTTCCTTGACGTAGAGCACGCTAAAAAGATTTATAGTCAAAATCTGTAGCTCATTTGTCTTTTCAAACTGGTTGTATTACACACGAGAAACATTTTCTTTTCGATTCTTTCAAACAACGCTCGTTGCTACCTCTAATCGATATACAACTTAAGTGTATGAATCAGGGTATGAACTCCAGAGCATAAATTAAAATGCTCAGATTGCACTTCTCACCCATAAAACCTCACACATACTTTTTCAATGTTTTTTGACGTTAAATAAAGAAAAAATATACAGCCGCTTCCTGCATTAAGGATGAACATGATATATTGCCGTCCGGTCGCCCGATATGGGGTGATTCCCATGCCGTGATTCCAATACCATGATATGACAGAGAAAGTAATCCCATTTACTTAATTCTCTTACTTGAGAGAGAAATTATCTCTAGAAATGTATTTTTTCACAGAACGTAAGACAGACATTGTTAAAAAAATATTTAAATAATTTTTTATAAAATAAATTTCTTCCTTTCATCTTCAAAACTCAATGAGTACAACTCGTTTTACTAACCTTGCCTACACTTTAACCTACATTTTAAGAAATGTAGTGATGAATTGTATTCTTGGGTCCTTAACTCACCTGAAACAAACAGAAATTTAAATAAATACATTGTCTTCTAATAAATATATGTTCTCGTCTGAAAAGCATTTTTGAATATACGTGATAACAGTAATTTTTAGAAAGACTTTGATCATAATCGGGAAAGTTAAATTTAAAATAAAAATAGAGTTTTGTGTAAATAAAAATAGAGTTTTTGAGTAAAAATGAGGAGAATAATCATTATGCCAATTAACTCCAATTTTTACAAATTATAGAACTGTAATAATAACGTCTTTATGGCAACAAAAATATTATTTTTCATGGAAATGTTTTTCTTAAAAAAATGTTTCTTTTTATACTTAGGAAAAGGGGTGGTCACAATATATCATGCCTTAATAATACATTGCTGAGCTTTGCGAATGCATATTTCTCCGTTTTAGTAATACATTTCATTAATAAAGATATTCAGTTCTCCTCCCACAACTAAGTTTTGGAATAAATTGAGAAGTTTCAAATAATTTTTCTCATAAAATTATCACGAAATAATGTAACTTAAAACAAGAAAACAACTAACTTATGAGCGCTGGGTCTCCGGTTCATTCAAAAGTATCTGTTCAATGGGTAAAATGTTACTCATAACTTGTAATATCTTTAATATGTAAGATTTTCAGAGAGATTATCCGTTTAAAACTAAATTATTCAAATGATATTGCATAAAATAAAATAAAAAAGGAATTATTTTATTTATAAAATATCATTATAAAATTTGTTTAATATTGGAAAATTCTAATATATTATGAAACGTTTCGAAGAAATCTGTCATTCCACTTCATTTGACATTCAACCAATTTTTTTCCAGGAACACATTTACCAGACATTTCATTTTTCGCTCGACTATAACGCTTTCTGAAAATGATTTGCAGAAAATGGCGGATTCAACGGATGTTTCTAAGCGTTCGCGACAGAAGGAAATCTCCTCGAGAAATAATAACGCGTCAAAGAACGAAGGCTTGCCTCGCAAGGGAATCGACAGAAATATTTCCTGACACGGTCGGCCTCGCTTTTCCTTTCCTCCGCGTCGCGATCAGCTTCGACAGCATCGAAGCCCTTCCTTTCCCTCGCTCTCCGATAATTCGGTTTAAGCCGCTTTGAAACGACTTGACGTCCCTCCCACACCCTTCTCTCTCTCCCCCTTCTCTCCCTCTCTCTCTCTCTCCCCCTTCTCTCTCTCTCTCTCTCGCCTTGCTCTCGCTCTCTAGCGTACTCTGCTCTACCCGCGTTGCTCATTCGTGTTGTCTACTTTTTTACTTTATCGCACTTCGTAAAAAGATAAAGTAGAGTACCCGTATCGGGAAACTTTTAACATTTCATAACCACAAAATTGAAGACAGAGATTTTTGCCTTAATCAAAATCTGTTCTCAAAATCAGCTACGTTTAAAAAAAGTAGTTTTCGCGTAATTTTTGTTTAAAAGTTTTGCAACTTATAAAAAAACATTGTCAAAAACCGCAGCAAATTTTTTCTTCAAACTTTTTCCACGGTTAGAACATGGAACGCTTAAAAGAATGACGCAGGTCCCATTTTCATTGAACTCTGCTTTTTCGAAAATTGCAAGTTTAGAAATGAAATAAAATAAAATAAAAAAGTATGTGATGTTAAAGTACCATTAGTTTAAATTAGTCCCCTGACCTGTTTAGGATATTAAACTCTTATTTAGTATATTAAACTATTATTCCTTATTCTTAGAGACGTTTTGAGACCTGCCACTCCTGTAGAGATAGCTCGGTTGGGTCGACATCTACCAGGACACAAGTCTACCCTCAACCGTAATTGTGCATTCACCAAAAAAATGTTCTGGCACGCATCTCAGACTGTCTTGGATATGGATATTATGAAGAGCAAACAACCCCAGAAAAATATTTTTTATTTTAATTATTTTAGGAAGCTTGATAACTACATGGTCATCCTTATTCTTTTAGATGTTTTGTGTCCAACCACTGACGAAGAGATCACCCAGTTGGGTCTCGTTCTTAAAAAAGAAAATATTTATAGAAATGGATAGACACATCAATTTTATAAAATACTACCAATGAGATTCAGCTATGGACTCGCTATCAAGAGTTCATGTAAATTCTTCATCAACGTGCGGCAGGAAAATAGACTGGATGGCAGGTGTAATTCAAATCTAGAGCTCAACCCCGAAGCGCCGGCAGACAGAAAAATCAACAATAATCCATTAGAGCGAAAACTTTGAAGGGCGATTCTGTGGGTTTTTAAAAGTCCGCACTGCAACTAGAGACGAAGATGTCACAACACATTGCAAGTGATGTAGCACTTGTCAATAGGAGCACAACACACGGACGTGCAACAATACGAGTACAACAAAGCAACTTCCATCAATCTGTGAAGAAACACAAGAAACGCTTGGAGGCTAGGATGGAATACGTAGTATTTCATAAAGACGAGCATGAAAAAACGCTCGTCGTAATCCAAGGTGGACTCATTAGCTATACTTGCCATTACATTTAGCATATCTTTTTATGTATCAAATATGAATATAAAAAGTTCTGTGGCAGGGGTCAACTGTTAGTGCAATGCGTGAGTTCCGGGGGTCCTAGAATTCGTCCGAAACCGGTAAGCTTTTCGTTAATACCTAGATCTCGAGGTCGAATTCAGTCGCTGTCTGGAGGAGAACTATAGAGGCTATTTACTCAGTAGTTTTAGACGGTTTCTCCGATCCGGATGCTGGAGTAATACCCTAACAAACAGGCCTCACACCCCTCATTCTTCCCTCTTCCTTGTCCAGTGCTCACCCCTTACTTACACGCACACACACACACGCACACACATTGATTACACTGTCTCGTAGTATGTCGGAAGACCAGAGAGGAGCCTATAGCTTGTCCCGGTGGGGCGGTGCTACGCTGGTGGAAAGTTCCAAATTGGGGAACTCCCTGCAAGCCGACGGGTGGGTCGACGCTGGATCTTGTCATCCAGAGGTGGAACAACACCACCACCGTTCGTCATAAAATTCTTCACTGTCATTACGAGACCAATAACCTTATCAATTAACGCGCCCGATAGCACGAAATACTTAATCCGTGAATTGGGTAGCATGGGTGAACGTTGTTTAATCGCTTTCAAATTTTTAAACCGTCAGTTTATTCTCATTTTTATGCAATAAAGAAAGGAATACGGTAACAACCTTGCCAAGCTAACGTCATTCCGAATATTCACTTGTGCAGTTTGTGGGTTTTCCCCTACCAGGCATCTCCCATCGGCAATGCACCACCCCAGACGGGACAAGTTCAAAGCTTCCGTCCGGTCTCCTATCATGTGTGGCGATGAAGTGCATGTGCGTGTGTGTAAGTAAGGGATATGATAAATCAAGGAAGAGGAAGGAATGATCTTTAACGGTCCGTGGCCCGTTGTTTAGGGTTTTGCTCCGGCATACGTCAGGTGTTGATTGGCGAAACCGCGGAAAACTACCGATCAGAGCAGCCGGCCGCTAGAATTCTCCTCCAGACAGCGATTGAATTCGAACCAGCTGACAAGCTAGTATCGAAAATCCTTCCACCACGGGGATTGAAACCTAGGACGTCCAGGTCAGAGACACTGCAGTGACATCAGTTGATGCCCTCACTCTTCTGCCGAGGCCCGTGAATGCAATGGATTTGCTACCCCTCGTGTGCACGTCAGCTGCAACATCTCCACTCGTCCTTCGCGTGTCCCCTGGACCCCAACGTGTCCTCCCGGGGGAGTGGAAGGCGGGTGGTGGTGCTCGTTCATTTGCGCGCCGTCAGAAGGCGCGACTGCGGCGGCGGCGACGGAGGCATCCGTTGCTCGTTCGTGCCGCTCGTAAAGCGAGATGCGCCGCTGGCGAATCAGGTATTGGGAGGGCGAGATTTAAAGCGCGCCGCGCGGGGGCGGCGTCGGAAGAGTGCCGGGGGACGGGAGGGGGAAGGGGGAGTCGGAGTGTCGTCCTTGCCAGAACGAGCGCGCCAGCGGGAAGTTCCAGAACGAAAGAACGCGCAAGAAGCTGTCAGAGTGTGGAGCTGCCGGGGCGGAATTACGTGCCAAAAGACGCACAGTGTGCTCTTAACGTTTACTCTGGTCGAACGTGATTTTTTCTGAAGTCAGTTTTTTTAAAATCTCGAACAAGACGTGAATATCCTGTTGGAAATACATATTTGCCTACTATTATTATTATATTAACTAATATCAAGAAATAAATGGAATAAAAATCAAGAAAAAGTAGATTGTACAAATCTGCTTTTTCTTGATTTTTATGTAATATTCATTAATGTATTTATTGTATGTTTTATTATCGAATCAGTTTAAATTAATATGAGTTTGTGAATATGATGAATTATGAGAGGGTTTTAACTGAAATACATAATTTACTGTTTTTACGAAAATCTTTGTGAAATGTGTAACGCTTTTATATTTTCTACATAGATTTATTTTGACAAAATTGATAACGTGTACCGGCGTTTTTCGAGAAACATTAATTCAATTTGCAAGGCAAAAAACAAATTAACATCAGTTGACTTATATTTATTATTCGTGTGATTATATAATCACAAAAACTAACTAGCCGCATTTGTTTTATCATATTCCAAATTTCCATCACTACGTCGTCACTTATAATTAGAAGAAATTTTCTTAAGCCTAGTGATAAAGGTATCGTTAAATATATAGCTGCTAATATTGATGAGCTAATCGTGTTACCTGTCACGCCAAACCAACTAGGAGAAAGTGATAGTGAACTGAGACAACTAGAAACATTTTTATGTAAATCATGTAGATAATTGTGTTTTTTCGTTTGTTTCATTTGTTCATTTTCCTGTCCCAACTTGACGAGGTATGCAAATTGTATGTATTGTCTATCATTTTTCGAACAAAGGAAGCATTCACAGGTAAGAACTCACTTTAAATTCATTTTTGGAAAAAAATATTTTATTTATATTAACGTTGGCATTGATACAACAAAATGCGATTAAAGCATTTAGAAGGCAATCATTCAAGCTAAGAATGGAAAGCAAGGAAAGTGCCCAAAAAGACTCGGAAATAATTTTGAATCTCTTCTGTGTCGCTGCCCATTATAAAACCACATTTTGCATGTTAGGTGGGTGTTTGAAATTTATTCTTATGTTCCGTTTACTTTTAAAGATATTTAATTCAATTCAGTATTTTGTTCTCCCTAAAAATGTATTTATACATTTACATTTACATTTTAATATAACGCTAATATCTGAACCCTAGCCAGTTGCTAGCTACACAGCGAGTGGTTGTAGACCGTTTCCCTATTAATCGAAGAAGACATTGCTGTGCAATGACACTGCAGACATTCATTTCTTTTAAGTGTGCAGAATATTCACTTTTTGACTGTCTTGTTGATCTGATTCCACAGGATTTAGAAGACACCGTGATTCGCTAAATCCTACAAAGCAATGAACAACATCCCGTTCATCGCAGTGCTGTGACTGGTTGTGAATGCAGTTGACTGTCGATGGTACGGATCTCGGTCATACAAAAATCTAGATGGTATGGACCTCCTTAAAAAAAGTGTTGGGCCATAAATAGTGTTGTTTCGTATGAAATAATTGAATAGTAATTCATTATAATGATTAACAGACTACTGTAATTTTGAATTTTCTCACGCCAATTATCGTTGTTCAAAAATCCGATTACATATTCAGAAAGCTCAAAAATTTTAAAATTCAAAATCCCGTCAGATGTTTTTGTTACGTCATATTTATTTATTCTCATTTTCATAATTATCATATTTTAAACGCTTTTACAACGTACGTATAGTCTTCAAAGAACGTCGCTGCCTCGTATGAAGTTGGACGGAATCTAAGACATAAATATCCGAAAGAAACAATTGCGTTAGATCCGACAACTTCAGATTTGTATTTAGGAACGGCTGCTATCATGACTTTTTTTAATCATCGGGGATGGCCTTGAATCTTCCTTGTTTCAGGTCCTAAAGGCACATTCTGTGACTGCAGAAGCATTTATATGCAAGATATTGATTTGATGTCTTTACATGATAGCAGGTATATTTTACTCAACAATATCCAAGGAGCTTTCTATAAGAAAGCTAACTTTAAGTAGAATAAAATACGTCTGCAGACAAATTAGTGAAGAATATTCATCAAATGGCTACTATAATTCTCATAAACTATTTTGTAGACACACGGAGTTTTTTTCAGCACTCTTTGTTATTACGAAATCAAAACAGTAGATCTGAACCACAAAGGTTTCACAAAGAGACTACACAATAGAGGGAATTGAAAGATCGAATCTCATTTTCTCAACACTACAGATACACTTGTTAGTAACCGTGCGAGGTGCCCTTGTTAGCGAGTTGCACTTCGATACCAACTGCCGAAGTAACAATTTCTTCGAACGTACCAGAGAGCCCTGCTTTAACCAGCAACAATATGTATCATTCGCGTTTGCATATCACGAAACATGCACGACAAGCGGGGGCAAAAACTGGCTCACTCGTTCGTTCCCCGCAAAGCAGAAACGAGATTGCGGACTTAATCGGACGTGAACCCGACAGGCGAAGGGAGATAAATGGAACGTTCAAGAGCTTACCTGCGTTGTCCAGACGCGATACAAAAGCAGCGAGATGCGAACGATTTCTCATTCCGCGCGGAATCCTGCCAGCACAACCGGAGAAGATCAGCGGAGCCTTCATTTTCCGGCTGCTGCAAGAGCTTCATCATGAAACAGAAGAACGCGATTCCGCGAATAACCCTTAACGACGGCTCTCAAATTCCTGCCCCGCGCCCGTTCGCTGCGCAATACGACTGTAATAATATTATCGGAATCGCTCTGGGGCCCAGCGGACGAACCGACGGCCGCCTTGCCCCGAGACGAGGATCCGAGACGGGCGGAATTTCCTCTTTCACAAAGGAAGCGGTGCGAGTTGGTTGCGAGATCTTGGAATCGAGACTGCTTCATTTTCGCTCGTCGATGCCGCTCCCGAGTCGCTCGATGTAAAATGGGTTCATTACTGTTTGTAAATGCAAAGTGTGTTTGTTCTTATTTGCATTCTGCAAACTACGTTATGCGCCAACTTCGGCGAGCTTGACGCGCTGGTCACAAGGCAACTGGCAAGTAACATTTTAAGCAAGAGAAAATATTTAGATAGTGAGAATGTTATTTACAGATTTAATGTCTTGCAGAAGGTAGATTGTTAATCTGGCATACTAACGCAAGTAATAAAATACAAGTAAAAACGTAGATTAATATTGAAGTTTTCAAGAAGGCACACTGATAATGGAGTTAGACTATTCGCATTTTACCGAAGTTATTACAGCGAACTGTTGTGTTTCTAGGAATCTCTCTTTACTATTATCATATAAAATCTAACTATTCAAGCCAACAGTGAGATAGAAAGAGAGAGAGAAAAACAAGAAGTCAATAAATGAGAGACAGACGAGGGCCATAAATTGGAGGTGAAATTTCGATATACATACATTGAAAGCACGGTAAATTCTCGTAAGTCTTTACGCGATTTCCCTGTCAGTTGAAAACGAGATTCCGCAAACTTAGAAGAGCGTGTACGAAAGAGGAGGATGAGGTGAAGGATTGTGTACTTCGTGAGCCGACGTCTCTGTTCTTTAGAATTATGAATTCAGCTGTGTCAACTATGGTAAATGATGGGAATTTTTCTCATTCAAATGTAATTTTTATTTTATTGTTTAGGATTTTTACCTTAACAGACGTTAAACAGACATTAAAACAGACGTTAAAATATTCATTATAAAAGTAATATTTCATCATTCATCTGAACTCCATAGCATATAACAATGTATATCTATGTGGAAGGAGATGAATAAGTAAATGAATGAATCGCAGATAAATTATGACATTGTACGATAAAAAATGATGTCAAAAACACAGGTTTGCTTCCGTAATGAAACCAAGCCAATTTAATACTAAATTTTTTTCGGCCACAAAAAATCAAGAGGGCCGCCAATCAAAATAAATGTATGTATGTACCTAATGTTGCTGCATTTTGCAAATTCCCCAAACCTAAAATTCCCTTCAACGACCATTCCCCTAATATCAAACTCACTCCAACTATCAAATTAAGCGCCGTGAAAACTACCAAATTGTGGTGTCAGAACGTTGCAATAACTGCAAATGAGTCTACAATTTTATATCAACCCAATCCGCTTAAAAATGTTATAGCTTATGACGATGATCGATAAAAAAAATGTTTTTGTCAACATAATCTGACACCATAAGTAAAAACTGAAAATAAAAAAGATTCTACCTTGTTCTAGTTGTTCTAATTTAATGATTCAAGCATGCGAACAAAGGAAATTATGCGAGAGAATATCCCCCCCCCCCCGATGGAAGCTTGTGAGCGCGCACCGCATGCGCGGATACCCAGCGTGCACGAGGGTTGCGGAAGCGCCGCCAAGTGTAATACAAAGAGCAGCGTAATTGCAGCAGCTGCTGGGGACGCAGGGGCCGGCTCGCCCGCGGCGGTGGCGGTGGCGCCTGGCGTCGACCACCCGCCTGCACCCTCCGCCACCACCCCGCGTGAGGGGAGGGTTAGCGCCACGCGTCATGCGACACTCGCCCTCCGCGCCGCCCTCGCGTTGCCCCGCCCCCCTCCACAACCCTCCGACTCTGGCAAAAGGCGCTCCTAGGTCGAAAAAAATTAGTGCAGTGGGGCAATTTACATACAATTTACATATTAATATATATATATATATATATATATATATATATATATATATATATATATATATATATATATTAGTATGGAGTTGGTCTACAGCTGTCGCCGTTTCTTCGCTCTCAGGATCCTCTATTTGACCTAAGATCATCTGTCATTTTTCTTCCGTCATAGCTTCTTGCACTCCCTGCTGCCATGCAGATCTTGGTCTTCTTTCTGTCGGCATCTCTCCTCTGTCTTTCTGTCGGCACCCATTGCAGAACTCGTTTTGGCCATCTTTCGTCTATCATTCGCATAACATGACCGTACCAGACGATTTGTTTTTTTCTCTATTTCGTCATGAATAGATTTCTTTACGTCCATTTTCTTTCTTCTCATCATTTTAAAAGGTAATGTACTTATGTTTGCGCGTTAACCCTTCTTCCATCATCTGGGCTATCCCGGTGACGCCACGTCGAAGTCTGATGGGCCGACGTTTCGACCTACATATCTTGATTTTCTTCTGGTCTGTAGTGGTTGTAGTAAGCACTACAGCCCTGAAGAAGACCGCGATATGATGGTCGAAACGTAGGCACTTCAGCCTTCGACTCAGCTTCACCCGGACAGCCCAGATCAGCCAGTCTCTTGCCGCGAAAGCCTTCTACTTTCTTCTTCCTGGTGCGTGAGAGGCGGTTCTTGGCTGAGGCAGCATTGCCGCGATTTACTGTCATTGCTACGTGCGCGCTGTTTGATATTTCGCGGGTAATCTAAGGCGAATGCTAGATTTCAGTCATACTTTTGACATTTTACAGCCCGGTATCTACATAACTGTCTGTGTACTTCTAAGGAGGTGAAATTTGAAAGTTGGGCGTCATAAATTGCGTGAAAAAGCGCTCATAAAGTGCGCCACTCTATATCCTTCGTTTATTCTTGCCGAGTTTGTGGCAATAAAGGAATATTACGTCACTAGAAAAGCTGCTGCTATTGCATATCCTGAAATCAGTGTTGGCGTTATCACATGCCTCCCAAACGTCACGAACAAGGAGGTTTGGCTCATAATTTTAATTCATTAATGATTTTTTACACACACACACACACACACACACACACACACACACACATATATATATATATATATATATATATATATATATATATTATATATATAAATCTCGTGTCACAATGTTTGTCCTCAAAGAACTCCTAAACCACTTAACCGATTATAATAAAATTCGCACACCATGTGCAGTTCGATCCAACTTGAAAGATAGGATAGTTTAAATCTCAAATTATAGTCGCAATTTTAATTTATTGCTAATTTATTACAAATTTGATTGTTGTAATAATTGTAGATAATTGTGACTGTCAAATAATAACAGACAAATAATTAGCAATAAATTAAAATTGCGACTATAATTTGAGATTTAAACTATCCTATCTTTCAAGTTGGATCGAACTGCACATGGTGTGCGAATTTTATTATAATCGGTTAAGTGGTTTAGGAGTCCATTGAGGACAAAAATTGTGACACGAGACGAGATTTATATATATTAAGAATACAACAATCAGCTAGCTGACCCGGCCACGCGTTGCACGCGTTGTGCTGCCACGGAAACAAGGAAAACCACATCCTTCCATTACAGGCATATTCAAAGCTAAGACATTGGGGCGACTTTACACGGTACATCCAAAGCAACGTGAGTGCTTCTATTTACGTTTGTTATTGGTGAATGTTTCCGGACCAACGTCTTTTGAATTTTTACGAACAGTTAATGGTCGAGTATTCAATACATACCAGGATGCATGTCGTGAACTGAAATTGCTAGAAGACGATAACCATTGGGACTTAACGCTTGCTGATGCTGCGTTGACATCAACACCGAATAACATTCGTCAGTTGTTTGCAATTATTTTGACGACATGTTATCCCTCGTAAGCACAAACTTTGTGGGAAAAATATAAAAATTGTATGACAGAAGACATATTGCACCGAATTAGACAAACAAATCAATGGCAAAACATAGATTATACACCAGAGATGTACAATGAAGCATTGGTCTTGATCGAGGATTTATGTGTTCTTATTTCAAATTTACCAATTAATCATTATGGTATGCCATCACCTAATCGTCCAGCCACCTACTTAGTCAATACCGATTTACAACGAGAAAATCAATATGACCATGAAAGTTTAGCAACAATTATCATGAACAGTGAACCATTACTGGCAGCAGAACAAAAAATTATTTATGATCGGATTACGCTGGCTGTTGCTGCTGAACAAGGCGTTTTTTTTTTCTTGGATGCACCCGGTGGAACCGGTAAGACATTTTTAATATCGTTGATTCTTGCCAAAATACGGTCGCAACAAAAAATCGCATTAGCAGTAGCATCGTCAGGCATTGCGGCTACTTTACTGGATGGTGGGCGAACAGCACATTCACCATTCAAGCTGCCATTGGACGTTCATAATAAACCAGATGCAATGTGTAACATCAAAAAGAATAGTGGAATAGCTGCAGTGTTGCGGAAGAGTTCTATAATAATTTGGGATGAGTGCACAATGGCACACAAATATTCACTTGAAGCATTAAACAGAACTATGCAAGATTTAAACAGCAATAATAAACTTTTCGGTGGTGCTATCTTACTTTTGTCTGGTGACTTCCGGCAGACCTTACCGGTTATACCTCGCTCTACTTTCGCGGATGAGATTAATGCATGTTTGAAACAATCATTCTTATGGCGAAGTGTTGAAACACTTCGATTGACCATAAATATGCGAGTACAATTGCAAAATGATCCATCAGCACAAATATTTTCCGAACAACTACTAGATATTGGGAACGGTAAAATAGAACTGCAACCAAATACGCAATGCATTAAACTACCAGACAATTTTTGCACTGTTGTTCAGGATAAAAATGAATTGATTCAGAGTATTTTCCCGGATATACAGAATAATTATTTGAATCATGAATGGCTTAGTCAACGGGCGATTTTGGCAGCCAAAATCGTTGATGTTGACGAAATTAACTTCCAGATACTACAGTTATTACCAGGCGATATGATGTCTTTTAAATCAATCGATACTGTTGTTGATGAAAATGAAAGTGTAAATTTTCCGATTGAATTTTTAAATTCATTAGATATCCCTGGAATGCCACCACATAATCTTCGATTAAAGATTGGTTCCACTATTATTCTCCTCCGTAATTTGAATCCACCTCAATTATGTAACGGTACGCGTTTGGTCATCAAAAAGATCACCGGAAACATTCTTGAAGCAACCATTTTGGCTGGGAAGTTTAAAGGAAAAGTGGTCCTGCTGCCACGTATTCCGATGATACCATCAGATTCTACCATACCCTTCAAAAGGCTACAGTTTCCAATTCGTTTAGCTTTCGTCATTTCTATAAATAAATCTCAAGGTCAAACAATGTCCATTTGTGGTTTAGATTTGGAAAATCCATGTTTTTCTCATGGGCAACTATATGTTGCGTGTTCACGTGTTGGGAAAACGTCTAATCTATTTGTGTTAGCTAAAGACAGGTTAACCAAAAACATTGTGCACCGATTGGTGTTAAATTAAATTGAATTCGAAAGTATTTATAATTGAATAGTACTTATATTTGTTATACAAATTAAATGGAAATAATAAATCTGATAAATTTTTATTTTGTACCTATTGATTTCTGCTTAATATCAAGTGAAAGAACATTTTAATTAATTGTGTTCAACGTACTTCCCCTTCAAATCTCAATCCAGTGAATTTGTATACCAACATCAATATTTTCGTCTTTATTGGTAAATAATTTCAAGCACAAACTTTCGCAAGCACAAACTTTGTGGGAAAAATATAAAAATTGTATGACAGAAGACATATTGCACCGAATTAGACAAACAAATCAATGCCAAAACATAGATTATACACCAGAGATGTACAATGAAGCAATTATCTGTTAACTCCAAATGATTCTAACAGATGTCGACACCTTTCCACTGGGTTGAGTAAGTAATCAATAGATGGCGCTGCTATGGTAAAAAATCAGCTCCAAGAATCAGGACAGCAGAAGGTCATGCACAAGAATCTCAATAACAGTGTAACGAACGTATTCAAGAGAATATCATAAGAACACTGTGACACGAGATTTATATATATTAAGATTATTTAACCTCCATTTAAAATTATTTTGCACTTATTATTTCAATGTGCTATGATAACATGTTTTTCAGTTCCTCTTTCTAATATTTAAACTATTATTATTATTTTCAGTCAAATGCCACCGAAAAAATCTAACCTCAACAACGCGAGCAGCAAAGGGTCACGACGCAAACGTGTTGAAAGAGCTCAGCAATTACCAGAACAAATCGAAACAAGAAATGCAGCTCAAAGAATCAGGACTGCAGATATTGGGAACGGTAAAATAGAACTGCAACCAAATACGCAATGCATTAAACTACCAGACAATTTTTGCACTGTTGTTCAGGATAAAAATGAATTGATTCAGAGTATTTTCCCGGATATACAGAATAATTATTTGAATCATGAATGGCTTAGTCAACGGGCAATTTTGGCAGCCAAAAACGTTGATGTTGACGAAATTAACTTCCAGATACTACAGTTATTACCAGGCGATATGATGTCTTTTAAATCAATCGATACTGTTGTTGATGAAAATGAAAGTGTAAATTTTCCGATTGAATTTTTAAATTCATTAGATATCCCTGGAATGCCACCACATAATCTTCGATTAAAGATTGGTTCCACTATTATTCTCCTCCGTAATTTGAATCCACCTCAATTATGTAACGGTACGCGTTTGGTCATCAAAAAGATCACCGGAAACATTCTTGAAGCAACCATTTTGGCTGGGAAGTTTAAAGGAAAAGTGGTCCTGCTGCCACGTATTCCGATGATACCATCAGATTCTACCATACCCTTCAAAAGGCTACAGTTTCCAATTCGTTTAGCTTTCGCCATTTCTATAAATAAATCTCAAGGTCAAACAATGTCCATTTGTGGTTTAGATTTGGAAAATCCATGTTTTTCTCATGGGCAACTATATGTTGCGTGTTCACGTGTTGGGAAACCGTCTAATATATTTGTGTTAGCTAAAGACAGGTTAACCAAAAACATTGTGCACCGATTGGTGTTAAATTAAATTGAATTTGAAAGTATTTATAATTGAATAGTACTTATATTTGTTATACAAATTAAATGGAAATAATAAATCTGATAAATTTTTATTTTGTACCTATTGATTTCTGCTTAATATCAAGTGTAAGAACATTTTAATTAATTGTGTTCAACGTACTTCCCCTTCAAATCTCAATCCAGTGAATTTGTATACCAACATCAATATTTTCGTCTTTATTGGTAAATAATTTCATTGTACTAAAGGGTTATAGTAGTAGAAAGTCAAATAAGGAGATCACCATATTTTTTTACAAATACCATCTGTGTGAAAAAGCATAGTGGACTCCGTGACTGATGTTCTCTTATTGTTCCTCTTAGATTGTTTACTATAATGTAATATAACAAAAACTTTAGCCACAGCAACGCGTGGCCGGGTCAGCTAGTATATATATATATATATATATATATATATATATATATATATATATATATATATATATATATATATATAGAGAGAGAGAGAGAGAGAGAGAGATAGATACACGTAACTATTAATTGCATGTCTAATTTAATACATGTAAAAAAGGAAAGGCTTTGATATTTTCACCATCTTAGGCATCTAATTAATAGCTACGTATATTTGTCTCTAAAGGGTGTAAATGACTAATGGAATTAGTGGTGATGCAACGAAGCGGGAACTTTCTCAAAGTGTGTGGCGTTGTCATATAATATTAATATAATATTGGAAGATGGTGATAATATTCAGTTTCAATTGTGTTTACGCAAGGAAGAATATGCTATTAATCTTTTTAAATATTAAATTTCGGTTTCAGTTATCCAGAAAGTGCGTTAGAGATAGTTATTCTCACAGATTTATGTTCAGATACTTGGAGTTCTTTTTCTTGTATGTTTAAGACAAATAAAGGATAGAAAGTAATAATATTGTGAGTACCGTTTTTGAGATAATTTAAACATGTCATTTTCTAGTCTAAACCATTATAACTCATGAAAAGGATTCTTGGTTCATTCACTAGTCGCAAATACAATTGCGTCGGTTATTTAAATAAGTCTGCATCTCCAAACTTTACAAAATACTTTAATGTTGCTTTTTGATTAAGAGTATAAGTGTAACTTAATAGGAAATGAAACCATTTGCAACTCATGAAACGGCATAAAACCTAATGCATTTGTAAAAGAATAGATTTACAATATGAAAATACCCCTTGAAAGAAGATAAATGAAACCTTATAAAAATGGGAGTAATTCATTGAATGTGGAAACACAAATTGTTATAAAAAATTGATACGTCTTCATTTTTAAAATGAAATTTGAGGAAACCATATTCTAAGACCTTAAATTATTATTCTTTTTCTTTGAATTTTCAGTTGTATATGCAAAACATTTTAAAGTTATTAGCGGGTTGAATTACCTCATTAAAAGCATAGGGCGCAGCACGTTTTGTGGGCTTTTCCTGGCCCTTATGCCCACTGTGCACTGCACCCCTTTGTCTGACACGTGCACATGAACTTCCAGTAGCTACTTCACAGGCTTCCGCGTTTGCTCTGCGTGATCATAAACCTCGCTAGGCAAAAAATGGATACTTCAAATTATTGGACAGTCTTCCGCGGCGTTCACCTCGCTCTATACTACCATTCCCTTCCACTCTCACTCTCCCACTCGTACCCTCACTTCACTTACCACCCGACTCTCTAAACATACGAACAAACACATTCATTGCATATAAATTTGTCGATCTTTCCTCTTCCATTGTGACTCCTCAACGTTCTCTTTTCGCTTTTGCCTTTTCCCATTTATTAGCACCCCCTACTACAATTTTAATTCCCTCCCACTCTCAAACTTCCACCCCTCCTCTGCCTTTTTCACATAATATCTTCAAACTAATGCTTCTCGTGGTTTAAAACAATCCTTCGAGATAGAAGTCTCCGCATACATCGTATCCCGATGTGTCCAACAGTTCTCGCCTGTCTCAGGGCACCCTCCTTCCGCCCCCGTATCTTTACACCCACTGGCCAGCGCCCTCACCTCGCGCGCACAATATCCTTGCAGGGTTTACGCCCGTCACTCACTGTCGCGGGCACGGCGCCCGCCAGCCCGCCTGCGCGCCGCGCTGTGCAGCGCGGCGGGGCGGGGCGGGGCGGGGCGGGGCGCGGCCCCTCGGGCGCAGGGGAGCCCAGCGCGAGGGCGTCCCCGGAGGCGCCGGGGGGACCAGGGTGTTGTTCCACTTCCACTCCGCCGCATCGGAATGGGACTCCTTTGCGCCGGCTGACGGGGCCGGAGAGGAGTGGGGCGCGGAGGGGAGAATCGGGGTGAAACGGAAAGTGAAGGGTCGGGTCGAAACGGGGTGGGACGGGACGCGGCGGAACGGGACGGGACGTGGCGCCAAAGAGCAGGGCGGGGCGGGGAGGGGCGGGGGAGGGCGGGGAGGGGGGAGGGCAGGTAGACTAGGGGAGGGCAGGGCCGGGCAGGGAGGGGCGGGGAGGGCAGGAAGGGGCGGGCAGGGCAGGAAGGGGAGGGCAGGGCAGGAAGGGGCGGGCAGGGCAGGAAGGGGAGGGCAGGGCAGGAAGGGGCGGGCAGGGCAGGAAGGGGAGGGCAGGGCAGGAAGGGGCGTGCAGGGCAGGAAGGGGAGAGCAGGGCAGGAAGGGGCGGGCAGGGCAGGAAGGGGCGGGCAGGGCAGGAAGGGGAGGGCAGGGCAGGAAGGGGCGGGCAGGGCAGGAAGGGGCGGGCAGGTGCAGGGTGAGGTAGGAGGAGGGGAGGGGTAGGGAGGGGCAGGGAGGAGTAGGGAGGGGCAGGGAGGAGTAGAGTGGGGCAGGGAGGAGTAGGGTGGGGCAGGGAGGAGTAGAGTGGGGCAGGGAGGAGTAGGGTGGGGCAGGGAGGAGTAGGGTGGGGCAGGGAGGAGTAGGGTGGGGCAGGGAAGAGTAGGGAAGGGAAGGGAGGAGTAGGGTGGGGCAGGGAGGAGTAGGGAGGGTCAGTGAAGGGCAGGGAGGGGAGTTGCGGGGCTGGCTGGAGCAGAACAGAAAGAGTTATGAGGGGGCAAAGAGTCGAAGATCGGAGAGAGGTTGTGCGACGGTTGGCGGGGCGAGACAGTTTGAGTGGAATCGAATGGACTGAAGGGAATGGTCAAGGGGGTTGGAGGAACTGAGTGAAATTGCGGAGTGGCGTTCCAATTGCGGGCCAGGGTGGAGTAGAGTGGCGAGGTAGGCGAAGTGGCGGGATGGGACAATGGGAGTGTCGGAGTGGAGAGGGGGAGTGGAACACTGATGGGCCTGGTCGGGGAAGGGTGGAACGAGGTGCGAAAGGGTGTGGTAGGAGGGAGGTGCAAAAATAAAGCGGGAATAGATAACGGGAAGGAACGTGGTTGGGGTGCAGGAAGGGGTGGGAAGAGAAGGGGTGAGGGATGATCAGGTATGGGTGAGGAGTGGCGGTTAAGGAAGGAGTGGGAAATGGCAATGCCGGACGGTAAGAAGCGGGATGGCGGGATGGCTGGTTAGCGGGATGGCGGTGTGGCGGGGTGGCGGAGTGGCGGGATGGTGGATGGAGGGGTGGCGGGGTGGCAGGTTGGGGGCATAGTGGTGGGTGGCAGGCAGGCAGGCGGGTGGCAGGGTGGTAGAGTGGCGGTGTGGTTGGTGGTGGATTGGTGAGGTGGCGGGTGGTGGGGTTGGTGGATCGGCGGTGTGGAGTGGCGGGTTGGCGAGATGGCAGGGGTGGGGAGGCTAGTGATAAAGTGGTGGGATGGCGGGTGGTGGGGTTGGATGTGCGGTGGGAGCTGGGGGGCAACAGGGAGGCGAGCGATGAGGTGGCAGGGTGGCTGGTGGCGGGGTGGCAGGGGCCTGCGAGTGGCGGGGTAGTGAAACGAGGAGGAACGTGGTGGGACGGTGCGGATCGGGCAAAGTGACCAAGGTTTTTTTCTGCGCCTCCTCCCCTCTCGGCGCGCGTATATTTTGACTCCCCTCGTCGTTCGCCTGCCCGCCGGGCGGCCGGCCGCCGGCGGAGGGGCGTGGTCGAGATGTCAAGGGGTGACCCCCCATCGAGCGCCCCGCGCCCCTTTCATGGCGCATCAAACAACGCCCGCCGCCTCCCGCATCCACCGCCCCCCCCCCCGAGGAGTTGGAGGCGACATTCACCTCCCCAGTATTGAAATCGGGAAGTAATAGCAAAGGCCTCTACTCGTAGAAAAAATACTGCAAGAAGAAGTTACAAACTAGAAGGCGTAGTGTGATACTTTCATTACATGAACTACTTGACGGTTTAATGTAATCTCTCTTTAGAGAAGTTTCATATGTTTAACGATAGACCCCATACGATGGACCGATACTTTGGAACTTATTTTCTCTATCATAACAGAACGTTTTGCTTCACATTTCACAACAGTACTTCAGCGTTGTTATCTCGAAATGTTTAGATTGTTTTGGGTAAGAAGAGCGAGTTTAATATTCGATGTATTAAAGATTGTTAGCATGAGACTGATTTATGCCCACGATTCAATAATTGTAGGTGTGGCGAAATAATAACGCTTACAAGGAATAATACATAAAACTAGTGAAGGTAAGCAAGAGTGCTTGGAAACCAGAAACATCCTTAACCATTGCTTCAAATAGGTTCCATCCTAATTTCTTAACGAGTCAGAGGAAATCTATAGGTACATTGCATAGTTCATTTTTGCTCTCTTTGATATTTGATTCCCTAAGAAATCACCATTAATCTAGATAAGGTAATAAAAGAGACAGACGAATAGATAACTTGAAATGCACTTCTGCATGTGTGCCTAATAGAATGTTTCAAATGTAACTCCCGACAATGAAGTTCTCCGACTGATGTGCAGCATTCATATTACATAAGGCATAAATAATTTTTCTGTGATTGTTGGCAACGACAAACGTGCCACCAAACCGTCAACATCGTCATGAATCGTTGATTCACGCTCAACAAAGCCAGGAAACCACGATTACATGTATGCGGTTGAAGATAGTGATGGAAAAGAATAAAGAAAATGAATAAAATGAGCAATATAAGGAAGATGAATAAACTAAGAAGGGTGTAATGATGAAGATGATGATGATTACGGTGATGCATAAAATGAAGGAGATACATTACATACATACATACATACATTTATTAGAACGGCAATTGGGTATGACCCGGTGGCAGTTAAGTGACAATAATTGCAAAAATTACAACACTTAACAACTTGATGAACAAAAACTACTGAAATTGTATGAGAGATGCAGACAAATGAAAGAAGAATATGTACAGATGAAGAAAACTACGACGAAGAGAACGAAGAAAACTATGACGAAGAGGAAGAAGCAAACTACGACGAAGAGGAAGAAGCAAACTGCGACGAAGAGGAAGAAGCAAACTACGACGAAGAGGAAGAAGCAAACTACGACGAAGAGGAAGAAGCGAACTACGACGAAGAGGAAGAAGCGAACTACGACGAAGAGGAAGAAGTAAACTACGACGAAGAGGAAGAAGTAAACTACGACGAAGAGGAAGAAACAAACTACGACGAAAAGGAGGAAGCAAACTACGACGAAAAGGAAGAAGCAAACTACGACGAAGAGGAAGAAGCAAACTACGACGAAGAGGAAGAAGCAAACTACGACGAAGAGGAAGAAGCAAACTACGACGAAGAGGAAGAAGCAAACTACGACGAAGAGAAAGAAGCAAACTACGACGAAGAGGAAGAAGCAAACTACGACGAAGAGGAAGAAGCAAACTACGACGAAGAGGAAGAACGAAAATATGACGAAAAATACTAGCAGAAGAGTATTGAGCCATTGCCACACCATGAGCAGCCTAATTGAGCGCAAGCCCTTGTGCAACGCCGGGGATGTAAATGCCGCCCTCTATCGGGTGCTGTGCCCTCGGCGGCAGCAGTAAACAGGAAGTGGCGGCCGGGGCGGCCGCGCGGCGACCGCAGCCTCGTCCCTCCTGCAGCAGCCTTTTACTAACATGCTAATGAGCGCTAGGTAATGGGATTCGAAAGGGGAATCAGATTAAGACCGTTCTGCATCTGCCGGACCATGTTAATGAGAAGAGCTAATGTGCAGTAAGGTGCTTAATGTCTACACGCTAAGCTCGCAGTTTACAGCATTCTGCCAATGCGTGGATTTATAGAGCGTAAACCGTAGGGTATGCTTGACATGAAATGCGTGAAATTCTTTCGTGAGGGTTATATTTTAAATTTCTTTAGTATTATCGAAGCATCAATGAAAGCAAAAAATGTCTAAGATTTATATCAGCATCAAGCATTCTCATTCTGTTGTTTTGCTCTCCATGTTCAATAGAAATTAGTGACTAGTGTAGCTGCTGATTTTCAACATTAGCGAGGATGTTTCTTGCATTTGTACTCTATGTATTTTCGTACATTAAGTAAATCCATGCATAGTATATGTATTTTTAGCAAATGGATCTACATATTAATTCACTAGCGGTTCTACGAATACGCATTACGCATCGATGGGGATGCTACACAATTTGTTTTCCGATGAAGGAAACCTCAACAGAAAGTCCTAGGTTACACTTTATCCAATAATACATCTCAATATCCCTTTATAGTTTAAAATTTGTTAAAATTTATTAGAACCTCACATTACAATAAGTTGCGGTCCCGCAATGTTTCGCCCCCGCATTACCTCTCCGCCAGCCCTGCGACTCCCAACACTGCCACTGTCGCAGACGCACTCTCGCCCTCTAGAGAAAACGTGCATCTCTGCTATATGTTTGAGCGTTAAAGGCCACCTGCCGGGTTATTCGGTCTATGCAACGTTCAACTGGTGCCCCGTGATTGGCAGTTGGGACTTGCTGCAATGAAACTCGAATAGCATCAACTGTCACGTCTCAGGAACACGTGACGACGTCACGATTATGTCAGAGAGAAGCTTCCCGGCAGCTGCCAATTGTTATGATGATGACACTACTGTCTATAAAAATTTGAGAACATAGTGCGTGCGCAGCAAGCACGCAGACCTTTGGATTATATGGTCGGATTTAATTTATCGCAAGTAGCAGAACTTCTTTCACGTGGTTTGCGTATACATATGCTAACAATTTTCTCAGTTCGACGCAAATTCATATTATAATTTTTTTTCGGTTTTATTTCTGTGAACTACATTCTGCATTTGAAACCTGTGATGAAGAGCTTGGCTTTCCCGGTATCCCAATTAGTATCCCACACCTGCGCTCTGTCTTGGCTTCACCTAGACCTCCACCCTCCTCCAACTCGCAACCCGCGCTCTCACCCTCACCAAGGGGAAATTCCAGGGGGGCATCCAGTGGTTGTGGTGAACTGTCTATTAATATTTTAAAGCATGCGCGTTGAAAAATTATTTGAGATTCACGATAACACTCTCAATTCATCACACATTTATTTTTCAGCACATACGCTCGAAAACTAGCTCTTCCCTTCACTGTTTATTGATGAGAAATGTTAATTTGCAGTTCGCGTTCGACAAAATAGACTTTGCCCTACGCGCCGTTACTGCGTACACGTACCGCAAAGCAGTCTTAGCCATATACAACAAGTGAGTGCATTAAAAGTAAACAAAACACTGACGCGACATGAATCATTATGGCTTCCAATTCGCATATTGAGAACAATATCAAGCGCAGTTACTTGTAAGTTACCATTCGCATTGAAAAAGAAGCACGCAACTCGTTGGCGTACTCATTTCAAAATGTAGTCGGTACATCATCAGTATACCTCATTTTCTGTACTATTTTCGTAAACAACAATTTTTATTTATATTCTCAATCTTGTTCCTGCGAACTATATTATACACCCGATACCCGTGACAAAGAAGCGTGACTTCACAGACCTCCCAATTCCCACGTCCACTTACCGCCTTGTTCTGCCTCCGCTCTTGCCACCGCCATTGAAACGTGCACATCCCTTCCCTAGTTATTGAATGGGAAGTGTTCCGTTGAAGAACGCTGTGCTACCACACGTGCGAAAAAAATAATATAGCCAACTCATTGGTGTACGCATTTCAAATCGTCAGTATTTCATCCGTACGCCAAAGCCTCACTTTCTGTACTATCTTCCTAAAAACAATGTTTATTTATCTTCCGATTCTTATTCCCGTGAACTACATTCTACATCCGGAACCCGTGAAGAGGAGCGTGTCCTCTGGAGCCTCCCAATTAGCACCGCGCGCTCGCGACTCGCTTCCCGACTCGCTCCCCTCCGCCGCAGAGGCAGTGGTACTCCCCAAAGTTAAAATATAGATTTTAAATTCAAGGGGCCGCGACATCAGCCAGATCAATTATGGAATATTAATTCTGGAGAAAATCGGGTGAATAGTTTAGCCTCTGGCGTTGTTCACTGATGGACAGGACTGACATGGATTGTAGCTACACCAGATGTTAGAGAATTTTATTCTTCTAGATTTAGCATCAGGATTTGTCCACTTTTTCATTACCAGGGTCCAGTACTAAGAGTTTTGCTGAAGAAAATCGTCGTTTTTGTACTATTTACGTAATCAACAATTTTTATTTATTTTCCCAATCTTATTCCCATGAACTACATTCCACATCCGAAACCCGTGAAGAAGAGCCTGACCTCTAGAGCCTCCCAATTAGCGGCGCGCGCCCCGCCCCTTCGCGTCTCGCTCCGCTCCGCTCCGCCGCGCAGGCCGTGCGTGCGGCGCGGGCGTAAACCGCGCTGGCCTGGCCGCCCAAAGGCTGCTGCGGCGGCGGTGGCGGCGTTGCGCCTCCTCGGGCGGAAAAGAAGGCGGCCGCTCGGCGTATCTTCCTGGAAAATCGAGGCGGTTGACCGCAAAAGGCGCGTCTGTTTGCTCGCACGGCGCGGCGCCTCCGCTGCCGCCACTAACTACAGCTGTGTTTGTTTAGCAGGTGCTTCCGCAACGCGCTAACGAGAACGTGCGGGAGGAGGAGGCGGAGGTTGCATCCCGGTGAGGATACTGGGCCGATTGTAATAAATGTTAGTACAATCGGCTGACGTTGGTTGTATTGTACCTCTAGAGACTAACAGTTCAGTTTATTATTGAAGAGGATCACTATATTCGAGGTTCACTATATCAGGTTTAACTATATACCGAGTTTCGCTACACGGGAGGTTCGCTACACGGAATGTTCGCTACACGGAATGTTCGCTACACGGAATGTTCGCTACACGGAATGTTCGCTACACGGAATGTTCGCTACACGGAATGTTCGCTACACGGAATGTTCGCTACACGGAATGTTCGCTACACGGAATGTTCGCTACACGGAATGTTCGCTACACGGAATGTTCGCTACACGGAATGTTCGCTACACGGAATGTTCGCTACACGGAATGTTCGCTACACCCGAGGTTCGCACCACCCGAGGTTCGCACCACCCGAGGTTCGCACCACCCGAGGTTCGCACCACCCGAGGTTCGCACCACCCGAGGTTCGCACCACCCCAGGTTCGCACCACCCGAGGTTCGCACCACCCGAGGTTCGCAGCACCCGAGGTTCGCACCACCCGAGGTTCGCAGCACCCGAGGTTCGCACCACCCGAGGTTCGCACCACCCGAGGTTCGCACCACCCGAGGTTCGCACCACCCGAGGTTCGCACCACCCGAGGTTCGCACCACCCGAGGTTCGCACCACCCGAGGTTCGCACCACCCGAGGTTCGCACCACCCGAGGTTCGCACCACCCGAGGTTCGCTACACCCGAGGTTCGCTACACACGAAGTCCGCTACATCCGAGGTTCACAGTATACAATTATCCCAAAATTTATTTTTTTAAACAATATTTGGTTTGATTATTTCCAAGGGGGAGAAACATATCCAATCGCTGCGAATACCAGTGACTTCTTCTGTTTCGCAATTTATTATACACTGCCCACACACTAAATATTTAAGTGTAGACTTAGTTCACAGTCCCTTCAATGCTTCTTCAATAGTTAGACCACTCTATTTTCGTGGGAGGGAGGTTTACTGTCACATGACACTTGCTGCAGTACACGCCCGCGTCTACCTGACCCTAAAAAATATCTGCCACCCCCAACGCCGAGGCTGCTAGCGATAGTTCTCAGGAATAAGAAACTTCCGCATCCTACTCCCCCGCAGGGCAGCCAACGTGACGCTACACTATGGCGTGGAAGGTACGTTTGTGCCGGTGCGGTGGCTGGCGGCGCTGACGAAATCCGCGACCCGCGGGTTAAACGTATGCAATCGCGTTCGCAGGGGAATAATGCATAAAAATCAATAACACACCCGTATTTGCAAAACAGGTTTTGGCCGGCCTGCCTGTCCCGGCACGTCACTTGGATTTCATTACCCAGGCCATCGCGTGCCCCTGTCGGGTGAATGACCTCGCCAGAGGGTGATGAGTGAGGAAGGAGCTGCCCAGGCGTCGAGATCAATTCAAGAGAAAAGACTGACGTAAAGAGCGGTGATTATATTAAACATGTGACGTAAAAATATGAACGAGGTCGTTTGCGAGTGTGGGTGTTCCGTACGTATTATATGCAGAGGGGAAAGAGATTCAGACAAAAAGATCAAAGGGAGATGGTGATAGTCACAATGGTTTGTAGCGCGTAAGTGGTCGCGATGGAGACATTGTGAAATATGGAAATAGAATCAATTCAAATTGAATGTTCCCCTAAGAAGAATACAACATAGCAGAGTCTGAAAAAAATCTTTTGAAGCGTGAACTTCCATTAAAGTTTCATAGGAAAGAGAGGAGACAATAATATTCTGAAACAGAGTGAAAACCATTGGTGGAAATTATGAGAGTAAGACTGTGAAGCTAAAATCTTTATGTAGTTATGCAGTCTTAAAAAGCCGAAAACGTCGAAACAATACTTGAAAGAAAGATAGAAAGAGGACCTGGCGTCTCCAATGCTTGAAACAGCTCGACTCTTCTGGCAAGAATCTTTTACAAATTACCTCACTATTCAGACACATAAGAGTAGGATTTATAGAACCACATTTATTATTCATTATTTACCGCCGTGTCCCATGTATTTCTAATTATGCAAACCAGGGGAAATCCGTGCGATTAAATCGCAAGGGGAGTTTAAAGCCGAATTAAATTTTACTTGTTCGGGTATTTATTTGAATCGTGGAAAACAACCATTAAATGAGCAGGAGCTTCAAATTTAGAAGAGGAAAGAAAGAGGTTTTAAATCTCGGATATCAAATATTTTTTCGTAACATTAACAGTGAAAGAACACTACAGGCATCACTGTCGACACGAACAACGAATAAGAATTAAATATTATATGAATGTAAATACGTCTTGAGAACAGTGTCCCGCCAATAACTCAAAACCACAAAAAATGTAACTCGAACCTTTTTGTCTGTTCCGATTAATTTATCATACTCTTCTAGTCAGACCGGAAAAGAAATTCTGCACATAATGTATTCCAACCTTGGTTTAATCTGTCTTTTGCCGAACTGCCCAAAGCCATCCTGATCCTTTCCACAATCCTCGCATGTGGTGACTGGTTACTTACATCATCAGATTGTGCTTGTTGTAGACATTTCTATTTTTTAAATATTATTAATATTTTATAACATATACGAACAAGTTTGTATAATTGCAGTTATCAGAAACTTCCAGTGATCAAGCAACACCTTATTTGCAGACATAGATTAAGTAGTTCACCTAGAAAAGGGATGTTTTCATAACACGTTTTAGAAATAATATATATGATGATTCTTACGAATTGATTTTATAGCTACTTGTACCATGAAACATGTATATAACTGAATGTAACTGAAATTGAAGGGAATGGTGCGTAAAAAAATTTCTATTTTAGAAACCAAATAGAATTTTGACCTATTAATTACCTCTTGATGAAGATACGATTCAGAGATACCCCAAAATTCACCTTCAACGCGTTTTTGGAAATGTTAAAATTCGCTCAAAGACAAAATAAATATACTTCGGAAATGCAAGACGTCCTCTTCAGATGTCAGAACAGGAACCTTCCACCCGAATAACCGTTGAGTTCTACCACTCGCATTCAGGTTCGCAATCGCAAAACTTTGTATTCTAGCTGCAGAAAGCGAATAACAGGACATTTCCTTTTTTGCTAGTTGGACGCTCTTCAAAGTTAGATTTGCATTCGTATTAAATTTGCATTAAATTTTATCCATGATATTTCCCTGCGGAACAAACTGAAAGCGACTGAGATGCTTTTAAAAATTCTGCCCGACACAGTTGAGCAATTCCGGGACATCGATTTCCAATGTGCACGATATCGCCGCTTGTCACGTAGGATGAAGAATTTGAAATTATAGCGTTTTGATATGCTGTCGATATTGTCGATATTCAAGAAGAGGTTCCTGTAGGCCATTTCTGAGAAAGCTTACGGCTGTGTTAGAGTGCAAAGAAAATAATAGAAAGGGTTCATTACTTCGTGAACATTTGAGGGGTGCTTCTGCACTAAATCGCTTAGTTCAAATTGTCATGCATGGATACGACTAAATATTTAACAATGAAGCTGCTTCTTTTCCTCTTCAGATTTCAAAAAAGGAATACGCTTATAATCATCTAAAAGTTTAGCAGCTTATTATGCACCAAATAAGACT
This sequence comes from Gryllus longicercus, assembly GCA_038098605.1. Taxonomy (NCBI): domain Eukaryota; kingdom Metazoa; phylum Arthropoda; class Insecta; order Orthoptera; family Gryllidae; genus Gryllus; species Gryllus longicercus. The sequence goes on along the minus strand of JAZDUA010000312.1, from coordinate 1,158,388 downwards.
TTCTTCACGTATGACACATTTCGTTTATGATCACTCCTAAGCGTGTACAGTCAGCAAGAAGTAGAATCTCCAAATCTATAATTAATTAAATTCTCTATTGTATTTTCTGTCCAATTTTATCGCAGAACTGAACGTGTTCTTATTTGTTAATAAATACACAGCAATATTAGAATACCGATCCATTCGCAACAGTGTACAGCGTCTAGATTGTTACTTGGCAGTTAACATTTTGGGTTGGTTTTGAACGGAACAATCACTGGAAAGGAGTGGAGGGGTTGGTCGAATGAACACTGCGGGGGCCGTGCGGCGATGCGGCGTAGGTGCCTTTTTTATTGATTGATTAATTATTGATTCCGGGGACGACTACTGCAAAAGTCATTAGTCTCGTAAGTAAAGTGCATCTTCTTCCCTCGGGAGGCAGTGGTGGTGATCTTCCCCCACTGGGTGGTGAGATCCGGCGACAACCTTCCTATCGATGAGCGGGATTTCCGCCAACCAGGTAGCACCAACCAGCGGAGCACCGCCCCAGACGGGTCAAGCTCTAAGCTCCCGACCGGTCTCTCTTAGCATGTGTGGTAGTGTAGTGTATGTAAGTATAAATGCATCGGAAAAAAGAACCGTTCGAGTATACCAAATCCATGATACTGTAACAAGGAATCTTGTTACAGTATCATGGATCTGGTGTACTCCAATCAGTATCCTACAGTATCTGGATCTGGTATACAGTATCATGGATCTGGTATACCAAATCCAGGAATCCAACAAGGAATCTTGTTACAGTATCATGGATCTGGTATACTGCGAGTGTTCTTTTTTTCGGTGTGGGTGTAATTAAGGGTGAGGATAGGACAAGGGAGACGAATAAAAGATCGCGCGCTGTCCGTGGCCCGTTCGTGAGAATACTGCTCCGGCATTCGCCTGGTGTTGATCGGAGAAACAACGGAAAACTACCGATCAGAGCAGCTGGGCCCTAGAATTCTCCTCCAGGTATGGGGCCTCCCGGTCAGAGGCACGGTAGTAACATCGGTTGATGCCCTGAGTCTCCTCTCGCCGTCGGCGTGGGTGGCGCCTGGAACTCCTTTGGGACTGCCGCCGCCGCGCGCCCGGTGCCAATCTGGCTTCATCCATAAAACATGATGGCGCGCCGCCCGCGCCCCCGCGTAAACACCAGGTGGCGGCAGCGCCGCCGGACGCCGCGAGCGGGCGGAGGCGCCAACCGACAGGGAAATGGAGGCAAGAAACAAACGTTCTGTCCTTTCGATGAACTTATCAGTTTCTTGCATACTACATACGCATTAGAGAGAAAGTTGTGCGATGCTGCAGCGAAAAATTGCGATTTTTCGGCGGAAAATTCGGTATTGTAGGAACGTGTTACCGAAAAAGTGGATAATTTTGTTCCAATATCTAATAAAAAAATCTTTCTTTATCTCGTCGTGTATTTAGAATTCAGGTTTTGTGGGTACTTGATTCCGAAAAAGTGTTTTACGGCTAAATGGTCGTCCGTTTGTCTATTCGTGAACAGCCCTACAGCGTAAGCTGGATTTTCAACAAAATACATGATAATAAATGATATTCCCCGATCGATCCAGCTGAAATTGCGTCCCCCTCAACTTTGAAACTGTGATTTTAATTTTGGGAGGTACTTCACATAAAAAGCCCTCGATGGCTCGTTGGTGAGTGTGTTTGCTTTCCACGTGGGCGCAACCGCGTGTTCGATTCCTGGCCGGGGCAAACCTATAACTGTGCGCTTACTTACAAATGTTCCAGTATCTATTGCTGTGTGACGATGAGAAAGCCCACCCTAAGGTTAAGAAGACCAGTATATAAAGTGGAGGGATGTCTTCGTGCTAACCACACGAACCGGTTATCCCATGGCCGTGAGGCTGAGCCACCGTTGGTGGGCTATGGCCCGCATCGGTTGTCGAGCCCAAGAACAGGTCAGGACTTTATATGAAGCCTCAAACACTAATCAATTGTTCTCAAAAGCAGCTCTAAATTGATTATTTTTTTATTGGAAAGAGAAAAGTACACTAAAAAATTATACAGGTCCGATTTTTGTTGAATTCTCTGAATTTTCCAAAATTGCAAAAGTTTTTTCATCTTTTATCATCTACAACTACAATATTGAACATTGAGATTTTTCTTGTGAGAGAAATATGTTCTACAAAATCAGACCATTAATTCTTAGTAAAAACGGAAAGCAAGGAAATCGTCCGCTGGAAATCGGTTATTTGTCCGCAAACAAATTCTTATTACCGGTCCCAAGAAAAGAAAAAATTGATAAAATTGTTTCCGTATGAAGTAAGTTACTTCTTCAATCAATTCTCCATCGTATTTTACACACAATTTGTAAATTACGATGAAGCAATTTAGCATAGCTGGTAGTAAATGCAGAAAAGAAACTTCAATGTCCTGTGGGGAAGTCTAGAGAATCCTAGACTTAGAATGCCTTAGAATCCCTCAGTTTAACGTGGTAACTGAGTAATCCCTCAGGAATTACTCAGTTACCACGACTTTACGTGGGAAGTGTATGCTATTTAATGTAGCATATAGAAAAATTCGACGTTTTGTGGATCCTTGGTTCCTGAAAATCGATTGACGGCAAAACGTCCGTCTGTCCGTCTGTGATCTTCCCTAGCGAATACTTTTCTCAAAACTTGTATTCCTCGATCAATTTGCAAGAACTCGAGAACATCTCAGTTTTGTGTTCTGAGGGTAATTTACATGAAGCTTCAACATTTTCAAACTTGTCTCAAAACTGGTTTCAGGGTTGTTTAAACTTTCTTGTCAGATAACGTGACGAAATATTAAAAGCTATCGCAGGTATTATTTTCGATAAAATCTCTTATTTTGCAAAATTGTGTATCTTTAAATTTGTTCGGTGTGTTATTACATCTAAAATATTTATGAGAAATTTTTCCTTAATGAAATCTGTCATTTAAAGACAGATTTAATGGATAAACGAAGCGGTCTCGTCTACACGAAAAAAGAGAAAAATACTTATTCGCACCCAACCTATTTCCGCAGGTTGTATACAGGCAGTTCGTGATTAACGGCCCAAACAGGTATTCAGTTTGCTGCAGCATAGTGGGCGCTTGTTACACAAATGCACATTTAATCTATTATTTCCCTCTTCATTCAAACACGTTTCAGTTAGAGAGGAGGCTTTAGAGGAGTGTCTGTCGTCTTTGGATGGGGAATTCAATAATCGCCCCGCCCAAAGAATGGGAGAGGAAAGGGAGAAACAAAGATCACGCGCGGTACGTTGCCAATTGTATTGTGTACTGCTCCAGAAGGCGCGAGATACTGATTGGAGGAAACCATAACAACTCATCGGAGAAGCATACCTCCGAAGTATAATGCGGGCAGTAACTGCCTTCAACACAGCTACACGATTGCTGAAAATGTTGCTTAGCAGGATTCGAACCTATAATCTTCCTATTCAAACATTGTTTCAATTTCAAGCGTCAGGTGTTTTGAAAATATTTTTAGTTATTTCAATTTGCTACGGAATTATGCAAATATAACAAATTACAAAATACACTATAGCAAATCATAAAATTATATGTTGAATAACCGTGATATCCTAGTGTTCGTACGAGTGTCAGACGGTATTACAAGCATTAAATCTGTGTAGCGGTCCGGCTAGAGGAATGCTCTGGCTAAAGAAATACTTGCGTGTCTGGGAGATGTCGCGTCCTAGACACAACGGTTCGGCATTCATACTGTGACCTTCTTCAGGGCGATGTACGACAGTCGAAACTTTGACAACACTGCCTTAGACGTCTCTAGGACAGCCAAGTATCTTCTGAGTTCAGCCGCGGAAACCTATACTAGGTAAAGAGTTTTTCGGCGCTAACAACTACCGCCGTAATTAACGTAATTAAATAATTAACGTAATTGACGTAATTGACGTAATTAACGTAATTAAAGTAATAACGTAATTAATTCATCGAGATAGTGACGTATAATATTGAAAACGATAACAATTCTCTCAGATTAGGGAAAAGGGTTTTGAAATATTACATTCTTCGAATTACAAGCCGGCAATGACAGTTTAATAAATGAATCTCCACCCCTCCAGGTACATTAACTGTGAAGTTATGCTACATTTAATCCGACACGATTTCGTGTTTAAAAGTCCGTAACGGAGAATAATGCATCTTGCCTTTTGAACATTGTCTTCACTGATTGGCCTTCATGTAAAAAAACATAAGCGCCTTTTACATGCCGCTGATTGCACGCACACGAAGGTGAACGTCAGCGAAGGAATGGAAATAAACTCTCCCTGCGCAACCTGGGCAGTCGCGAATGAACTCGATTGGTTCCACAGAGCTCGGCGCTCCACGCGTCACCTCCCGTCAGCTTTTATCCACTCGCTGTTGTTTTTGTCGATAGCTTGATGGATTAGTCCGAAAGTTAACGTATATTTCTGCCAACTGCAAATTCGCGTGTTGCGTGCTGTCCGAACTGGGGACGGAAATGGCACTCCGGAGAATATTTGCGAGGTGACACGAACGCTGCATGACTTTTTTTTTCCTGCGAGAGTGTGTTTTTCATTTACACGGAGCGGGTTTGTATGCACCCGAATGAGAAATGTTTGGGAAAACACCGCCTTCGTCCGTTATATTGATCAATGAATTTTAAATTTCCCTTCTGAACGTGTGTTTACAGTTTGATAGTCGTTAGGCGCATTTGCCGTGACTGAAAATGAGCTTGGATATTAAGTCTCAGCATCCAGGATATTGATGAGAACAGCGATTTGGAGTCTGTGTGATTAAAGGGAAGCTCCCTACAAATATTCTATTTCTGTCTGTCATTTTTCTCCTCCTATCAACTCTTCTAGTAAGCGTATTTGACATTTCACATCCATAAAATTCCATCATTAAAATTTATGACACGATTGAGTAGAAATTGAACTTCGATGTAACTGTCAATGCTTAATACTTGAGAAGATGCGGAAATGCCATAGGATTGTGTATGGAGTAGGTTCCCACGTAAAACATGGGTGTTTTGATTTTGTGGCTGTAACTAGTATTTTCCAAAACATAAAAATCCCAATTTTATTTTCTACAATATAGCTGACGCAACTGAAGTAAGGTCACGTATAATTTTTAAAACTATGATGAGTAGTTTCTGCGTAATTTTGCTTGAAACATAGTACTTCTGAAACAATTATTTTCTCAAAATCAGCTTCCTTCTTTACATTTTTCGTCGTATGAAAAGAAAGTGGTTGTGAAGAAAATGACGCATTTTCTGCGTACTCCCCAATTTTCGAAAATTGCAAAAAATTGATATTGCAAAATTGCAACATTGATGATAGAATTTTTTTGTTAAATGTCATCAGTTCAAAAATTAATTCTTTAAAATAATCACTTAGCCATAAAGATCTTCCAAATTTCAAATTCCAATTTCCAGCGTTTCGTTTGACGAACTGTCAGTTCGCAACGTAATGGAAACGCCATGATACGATAATAGGAAATTCTTGGAATTCTTCTCAATGTTGGGCTGACGTGAATGGAAAATACGACTATTTATTTAACCCTAATGTCACAATCTCTCTACGTTCAATAAATTGAGCCATTCTACTACATTATAGTCGCATAGAATATATAGAATAAGAATGAGTAGAGTACGTTATAGTTCTTAGTATGGATTACTTATTGGCACCATATTAACGTGCATTGTTTGAATAAATTTCACACATAGCTCACAGTAAGACGATGCTCGAATGTTGAATTTGTGATGAAGTATTTATATTAATTTCGTTCCAAAGTATCTATTTTTTCAGATGAAATACTTCAATGATAAAAGGCGATAGATTTGAATTCTTACTTTTGTGCACTTATCAGGAGATATATTGATTAGCCTTCAGGATGGTGGATGCATAATTTACGCATTTCATCTACTTTAAAAAGTTTTGACGCTGATTATGGTACAATTCTTCAAAAATTGGAAGCTCAGTTCCATATAATTAAGGAAGGCAAGTGTTAATTTTTTATTGCTTGTCTTATATTCTACAAATATGTAACAATTGAGATTTTTTAAAATTTCTTTTGTAGAAGTAAGAAATTACTCCCGTTTCTGGCAATCGACATAATTGCAGATATTCACCGCAATTGATTCCGTTTTTAACTTAGTTTTACTTTTTAAAGTGATTGATGAAGTGTTAGTATGGCCGAAATTGCAATAGTATAAAATTACGTAAACATTCTTAATAATGCAAGAAAGTATGTGCTGCTGTAGCACACCTAGTTTTCGTATGATAACTGCACAAGAAAGACTGTCCTTTATTTGCTTGTCGCGGAAGTGTGTCTGACGAGACTCGGGACTGCAGGAAGCAGAAAACGAAAAAATAAGAAAAACTGCAATTCCAGCGAAAGAAAACGAAGAAGAAGGAATAAGGGAAAACGGAAAAAGGGCAAAGGGAAAAGGAGAAAAAAGGAAAAAAGGGGAAAAGGAAAAATGGAAAAATTGAAAGAAAGAAGGAAACAAAGAAAGAAGGAAAGAAGGAAAAAATACTCTTAGATAAAAATTACACTTGTAATACATATGTTTACATTATCTGTAATATTAGTTACTGCAAATTCTCAGACATGCAAATCCACAGTTACAATGTGTGCCTAGCAACGCATGACAAAACAGAGGTAGCGGCCAGGTGCCTCATAATTTTCGTTTCAACATTAACACATTAGCCTGACAGAAATGTAGGCTAAACTACTGAAACGTCTAGTGAGATACGGATATCGGAAATTGAAAAGCCTCTCAGAGTCAAGATCATATTTGAAGTTCTTCCAAAATTGCGGAAGTCAGTTATATCGGGAAACGAAAATGTAGATATCCCTTTAGAAAATTACATTAAGTTCCTGAAATGCTTATTTAATGTATTCGCCACGTGGAAACCATGTTTGTAGATGAAGCTTAACATGTGAGTAGTAATCACAGTGAACTGAATTGCACGTGAACGGAATCATCAAGATAAATGGTACAGATATAAACATAGTCGTGAAAGTCTTTGGGGGTTTGCTAAGACTGATACGAAAATAACTCGTTTGATAAATACAGTGAAGAAGAACTTCAAGTCTGAAAATAAAGAGATTTGTTGAAATAAACGGTGTATGAATATCATTCACAACAAATAAAAAACGACGTCCTCTCTTCCAATTCAGGGACAAATACCATAATTCATTAATTAGAATGAACTAAAAATGTAATACTACCTACGTACACTCGAAACCTGTGTTTATGACCGTCCAGAAGACCATTTTTCTTTTGAACAATTGATTAAACTTTTACAATTTAAAACACGTAAGAAGTGAATTTTATTGGCAAGCATATTAAAATAAAAGAGGAGTCATTCATACAAGACGATAGACAACAAAAAACTGAACAATAAGAAATAAAAGTAAAAGTTCCTGCAGGCTGTTCCGCCCATTCAGAAACTTTCTGAGCCTGATAGGCAACACTAGAAGTTTCTACATTATAATGCTCGACATTTGAAACTTCATAAGGGCACTTGGGATGCTCTCCTCCCGCACACATTATGCTGTCGCGTAAAGTTCATCGAGAAAGTTCCCGGGAGAAAAGGCGGCGCGCGCCCTCCCAATTCTTCATAAAGAGCCCTAAATTCGCCCCGACGAAGACCCGCCCCCGAAACGTCAGCCCTTTTCCTGTCCGAGATAAAGAGAACGGAGGGGCCGAGGGAGACGGTGACGGGAGACATTCAGGGCGGCGGGACAGCCGGGCGGCGCGGGGGCGGGGGACTAACGCTAAATTATGAGGCGCCCGTCTTAAAAATTGAGAGACACGCCCCGACGCTGGGGACAGTGGATGGCGGCGTGGGGTGGAAGGAGGCGGTGGCGGACGCGACCAAGAGCTAGATCAGGGGGAGGGGAGCGGGAACAAGCAAAGAGAGAGGGTGAGCGAGTAGGTCTGTGGGCAAGAATGGAATAAACGACGCAGAGGGAGGGGCAAGTGGGGGAGAGGAAAACAAATGCGAGCGATTGCGTTGACGAACGCAGTGCAAACGACTGGAATGTGGACAGGCGCGCGGGGTGAATTTTACGCAGGGGCAGCAGTTAGTGAGAATAGGAGGAAAGCGAGATGCAACGAAGCTGGGACGGGGGTGTGCCGGAGTAAATAAAAGTAAGAAGCGGCAAAACTGATTAATGTAGAAAGGAACAAGAACGAGCGAGGGTTAGTGAGAGATATAGATTTATTATTTCTGCAGGTAGGTATACAACCAGGTGACAGAACATGCGGGTTCAAGGAGGGTACAACCGAAGTGTTGAGTTTCGAGAGCGTAAATGCAAAGCCGGACGTATTCTAGGGCGGTAAATGCAATAACTGCCATGTGTTGGAACGGTAAATGAGGTAATAAGTTCCTGTTGGGAGAATAAATGAAATAACGGACGTGCGCTGTGACACACAATAACTTATTGATTTATTTGTGTTTCAAAGCGTGTCAACTGCTAATGTATTTAGTACCGTAAGTGTAGTACACAGAAAGTGGCGGTGATCTTTCCCCGCTTGCTGGCAAGGTTCAGCGCCGACCTACACGTCGGCTAGTGCAGTTTTCCATCTACCAAGTATCTCTCACCATCACGACACAGCCCCAACCTGTACAAGCTCTACGTTCCCGACGGGTCTCGCGACGTGTGTGGTAGTACAGTGCATGTTAGTGTGCGTATGAGTGAGTAAGGGGTGAGGAAAGCACAAGGAAGAGGAAGGAAAGATAGCACGCGGTCCGAGGCCCGTTTGGTATGGTATTGCTCCAGCATTCGCCTGGTGTTGAACAACAAAAACTAGCAATTAGAGAAGCCGGGCGCTGGAATTCTTCTCCAGACAGCGACATAGCCATCTAGCCAGTGTTGAAAATCCTACCGTCGTCGGGGCCTAAACCTTAAGACCTCCGGATCAGAGACACACAAGTGATATAAATCGATGCACTGAGACGGTGACGGTCAATAACATAGCGAACGCTCGCTGGGAGGGTAACTGCTGATATACATACCTAGGGTAGATGATAGAACGAATGTAAACATGGCGGTTTGGACAAGTGTTGGCAGGGTAAATGCAGAGGCAAGGTAAAGATGAGATCTCTCGACCTCCTAGAAGTGTACCAGAAGCGAGGCAGCGCCGGCACGAGCGAGAGCCAACGCACGAGTACCGAAGTGGACGAGTGCCAGATTGGGCAGCCACGGGAGCGGAACAGCTCGCGCAGCCTGCGCGCGGCGCGGAAGATGTGGCGAAGAGTGAAGGCCGCGTTGGCAAGCGAGGGGCGCGGGCGCCGGGCAGTGACCGCCCTTGCGCAGCCACCCTCTCGTAAAGCGTCCATCACGATGCCGTATCGCGGGCCTCCACCAGTCGCCCGCCGCGCTCGCATCCCCGCTCGCTAGGTTATTCATGCGCTGGCTAAGGAAATGCGTCGCCATTCCGCCCACCGGCCAACCCACGCGCCCGTCAAGTGCGCCCTCTCTCACGCACACAATAGACTTCGACCCGCCATTTCAGGAGAACGGAGGAAGAAACGGTCAGTCGTGATAAATAAGCAGGGAGTTGTGGCTCAAAAAAAGAATCAACTTCGGTTCTTTAGATTTTTATTTTATTATTTGAGGTCACATTTCGACAACTTGGTCGCATAGCGACCACTGTCATTTTTTTTAAATAGGGGGAATTGTATGGAGACCACGTAAGGACAACACTAACACTCACAAACATCCATGACCGAGGGGGTTTCGCCTGGCCTTAATCAGAGAATCGACGGAAAACTACCGATCAGAACAGCCGGCAGCTAGAAGTCTCCAGTCAATAGCTAAGTGGCTAGTGCTTTCCACCCAGCCAAGAGTATGGGGCACGCGGCCTTTCGAGCTGAGGCAGCTACGACCCTTCATCCTTAGCAACCTCGGCGGCTGGCCAACTTCGATTCTTGGTAATGTTTCTCTTTCATTTTTATTTATTTACTTTGATGTATTTCTTAATGCTCGTAATACTTACAAACATTTTTTATTTGACCTATCGATCTTTGTATTGAAGAATCTGGTAATGTCACTGCAGTATAGATTCAGTTCAGCTTCTCTAAAAGGTGGCGATATTTGAATTAGCTGAGTTCAACAACTATTGCCACAGCAGTGTCTGACCGGGAGGACCAAAGGTTGGATTTACGACACCAGTCACATATTCGCAGCTCACATACTGCATGGCTATTAAACATAGAAGAGAAAGAAACTGCTTGAAACAATATAATCAAACAACACAGATGAATGAAGCGACAGAGAGAAATAAAAGGTGAAGGGAGAGAAAGGAAAAGGGGAATGGGAGAAATGGAGTGAGAGATGGTAAGGGAGCTTGGGGAATGAGGGAAAAACGGAGGGAGACAGAAAGAAGGAGAGAGGGAGGGAGACAGAAAGAGGGAGAGGGTAAAAGAATGGGAAAGAGGGAGGTGTGTAAGAGAGAGAAATATTGTGAAAAGAAGACAAAGAGAGTGAGTGAGAGAAAGAAAGGCAGTAGCTTGATTTTCGTAGTTACAATCTAGATACGACTCACAGTTACAATGTATGACATCAGTTACTTACACTTCGCTTATAGCTCTTCAATTCTTGGAATTATATTATTCTTTTCCCTTTCACTGTCTGAGAAAGTTACCTCAGATAAACGCAGGTAGATTATACTACATGAAAATGAATCAACGATCAATAAGCATTTTCCTGACAAGCATCAGTCAGATAGCTTACAATGCTATTTGTCAATTTTTTGTAACAGCTAGTAAATTTCTAAATCGTTCAAAAATATCCAACGGTAATGTCACGTATTTCTCCATATACCGTTAATCGATTTTCGCTCAGAAACACATCATCTAAAATACGTCAACAAAGGTAAATCTGGTTAATGCTAACCTTTTATTTACAAAATTAATCAGTATTGGTTATTAATACTAAAATCGATTCTTAAAATGATACTTTAAAAAATGTTAAAATGATCAATGAAATGTTTTCACAAAAGAACTGCTATTCAGCTATTATTTGAATGTTTCTTCTCAATAGTTTTATTTAATTTTCGGGGGGTGGGAATTGTAACAGATTGCGACAATCTTAACAATTGGTAACTAATTGTTTTAATAGTGCATTGTTTAAAGTTTGTGCAATTTGATATTAAGTGATACGAACATTAATTATATCAAACTTTCCTACGAATTAAATGCGTAGTTACCCTTTGTTAAAATTATATTTTCGTTCATTGCCTTTGCTCTTACAATTTTCACTTTCACTTATTCAAATATGTTCTTTCTACCATTAATTTCGTTCTTTAGAACTTAAAAAGCTTCATGTTTCAAATGACACAGTCGCACTGTCACCACCTACGCATACATGTATCATTTCGAACATGCGTTCGCTGGGACGCTGAAAGAGAAGATTAACGTCAGAGGAACAATGACGAACGTGAAACGACATTTGTTAAATCAATGGACAAAATGAATTATTCGCTGGCCGGTTTTTGCCGAAAAGAACTACACAGCGTTTTGCAGTCTCGCTCGCAGTTTCATTTTAAAAGTTCGCGTGCTCGCGGTACAACGATACATCAAAGGACAAATGTAGCTTCAGTGACAAATGACCGTGTGTTTTTGTCACAGCTCGCTTCCAGGTTAACGTCCTCTTTTCAAGGGTTATTACCATTACTTCTAATAATATATTAAAGAACCCCAACAGTTTTTCATAGAAATTAATTTCTTCTCTCTGCTATGTTATATTGCATTTTAGAACATGATATGATGTGGAACTAGGCACAGAACATTTGATAACTGTGTAAATTTAAATTTTCGCAGCAATTATTTTGTAGCAGATATTAGTACACCAATTAAAACTTGATATATCGATTCTTTCTGCAAAATGATTTGGCGACAATTTTTATTTGGTGAACGAAGATAATCCAGAACTGATAATTCATCACACTCGCAATGTAATTGAAAAAAAATATTTTTTTCGATTTTCGTTTAGAACCAGACCTTTAAAATTCGTAATTTGATGCATTAATACCGTATAATTTAGTGATAAACGAAATTATTCCTTTTTCAAAAAGTCAGAATAACATTAATAATCAGTCATTTAAACAATTTTGCAGTGTAGAAACAATTTCGTTCTTCTGAAGAAGCAATACACAAACAATTGGTAGTTATTTTTTTGACAATATCGTTAAAACAACTAGATACACGCAAAACTATCCATTTTGCAAATTACTCGTTTTGCTCGTTTTTCTGAGTCTTTGTGCCAATGTTTTTCCGTGTGCCGTGTGCCCGTTTTTCGGTGTATACTAGATAACTTAAACTAGCGTAGCCAGTGGCGGATTTTCAGAGGAGGCAAGGGAGGACAGACCTACGCTAACTATAAATGTCTACGCCTGGCGAGTAAACGTTTAAAGGAAGTTTCTATAGCTGCAAACTTAACGTTACAATTCAAGATGAAGCCAAGCAGTTGTAGGCGTTACACATAGGTAGCACAAAGTACTAGAATTGCTTATGTCTGCAGGATATCGGCGGCAGAGAGTATAGGTATGGCCCAAGCTGACGCGCGCCTACCTGTTGCCATGACAACGTCCGTCCACCAATAAGAAAAGAGTAGTTTCGTTTTGTCCAGCTTTGGTGTTCGTTTGACACGAAGGCTCTCGCGTGAGTGGCCGCCTGTGAAGATCTGTTGCGGTCATAGACAATGGGTGCCCCGTGATGCGATGGATCCATTGTGTGGGAGACCCAGGATTTCAGTGGACACAATACATTCTTTATTGGAAGTGCCGTTTTCGAAAAGAAGTGATCCTAAAAGAAGAGAAATATTATTTTTTTTTTATTTCGAATGTCGCCAATAACAGTTGACCAGTAAACCGAACTCCTTATTGACATCAATTGCATTTCAATTGCATTGACATCAACTTCACATTATTGTCGCGGCCGTTGACTTTCATTTTCACATTACCATTCCCTGTCTGAATTTGTCTGGGTCTACCCAAGTTTTGGACCCAGCGCCCGCCACTGAGCGTAGCCCGTAAACCCCAACGTGTCAGCCGGTAATTACCGGGCGGAGAAACCACGGCCGCACTCCGATGTCCCGCAGGACCACCCGGAAAGGATACTGGACGAGTCGTACATCTTTACCGCCGCTGGAGTGCGCCCGGAAGTATCGTTGTCGAAGTGCAGCGCTGTCGAAGTGCAGCGCTGTCGAAGTGCAGCGCTGTTGAGGTGCAGCGCTGTTGTAGTGCAGCGCTGTTGTAGTGCAGCGCTGTCGAAGTGCAGCGCTGTCGAAGTGCAGCGCTGTTGAGGTGCAGCGCTGTTGAAGTGCAGCGCTGTTAAGGTGCAGCGCTGTTGAGGTGCAGCGCTGTTGAAGTGCAGCGCTGTTGTAGTGCAGCGCTGTCGAAGTGCAGCGCTGTCGAAGTGCAGCGCTGTTGAGGAGCAGCTCTGTTATAGTGCAGCGCTGTTGAGGTGCAGCGCTGTTGTAGTGCAGCGCTGTTGTAGTGCAGCGCTGTTGTAGTGCAGCGCTGTTGTAGTGCAGCGCTGTTGTAGTGCAGCGCTGTCGAAGTGCAGCGCTGTCGAAGTGCAGCGCTGTTGAGGTGCAGCGCTGTTGTAGTGCAGCGCTGTTGAAGTGCAGCGCTGTTGAGGTGCAGCGCTCACTTGCTTCTATCGCTATTGCTCCTGCGACTCCCCAACGTACCGGGAAATCGGAGATTTGTAAGGGAAGGGTTGGGACAGACCATGAAGCCACAGCACTAACCATGCCTAAGCGGGACTCGAACCAGTGATACCTAAAATACAGTTTACCTATCTAACACAAATAATCACTTAATCAACTCATCACGTATGTTATTCTAGACTGATATTTGTTTTATAAAGCTTCAGCAACCGAATGTGATTGATTTTTTGTTTTCAGAAGTATGACCATAATGACAACCAGACATTCTCATTGTGATCATTTTGTTAATACACTCAGGAAGGGTAAATACGTTGCAGCAGACTTACAACACTATCAGTCTATGGACAAAGCATTGGACGTTAAAATGAATGTTCATAACGTTATCATTCAGTAATTTCAAGTGTACTAAGCGAGATCCTCTCGATGAATTAAGTTCACTGTCTTTCTATTACGAATTCAGGGTTGAGACTTTGGGGAAGCTGTACAAAAAGTATTCAAACAATGACTTGCCAATCGGTGTTCAGAAATTATAATTACTGTGAGTAGATTAGTTCAGATATATATATATATATATATATATATATATATATATATATATATATATATATATATATTTATATAATGCCCAAACTATTACTCAAACCAACGTGTCTTGCATATTTCCGAGAGAATAAGTTGAAGTAGTTGTAAAGTTCCTGAAATCAATGCGATGTGCTGATTCCTCCTTTGCAAAACGAAAGAACCCCGGAGGGAAATAGTTCGAGGATAAGTACTCTTCTCTCGACCCAGAGCACCGGAGAGCGCTTTCCTCCAACCTCGAAGGATTCCAATCGAGGCCACGAGAAGAGCCCTCGCGGTCCAGCGATGCTCCAGTTTCCGGTTGCGCAACCCCTTCTCCCTGTTGCAACGCCGCTCCTCGGTCCCTGCCAACCCCTCCCACCTGCCATTCAGTAGTCACTTCTCCGGCCGTTGCGGCGTTGCATTCTGTACTTCACTATCCTCCCGTTGCTAGCATATTCTCAGATATCCTAGCGTGACCACTCAACCTTCAAGCACATTGGATACTCTTTGTGAGATATTTAACGAATGTTAATTATCTTTTTGGTCGATGGCACGTCGCAAAATGCCAAACAACGATAATCGTTCATACTTTATTTACCTCTCATCTTGAAATATTTATAAATATGGCAGTAAACCTACGTTTGTTTTGCTCACGAGATATTTTAAACATTTTATTTTCAGCTACTTTATTAATTATTTCAGCTATGTTGTTAAGTTTTATTTTCCCGTCAAATAAAGTCTATAGTGAGCTCGTGGTGACATGCTTTGCGAGCTTCTGACTCACTCCTGAACTTCTATACTCACTCCTGAACTTCTATTTTTTTACTTCGTAATACTTTACCAAATGCAATCTCCACAAGATCGGATTTGCATTGCGAGATAGCTGAAAACGGATTGGATACGATGGTGAATACCACAGAAGCTAAAGCGGAGCAGTGGAGGCGTTAAGTATTCACATCGCAACCATCGTCGTTGCAAGCGCCACCACAGTTGCCGCTGCTTCTGCCGTCACCACACAATCCACCACCACCTCCGCTGGCGCCACCGCCGCCGCCAAGAACGCGAACACCCACTTCTCGCTTCCTCATGCCCCACTTCCCCAGCTCTCGCTTCCACATCCCTTGCTTCCCCATTCTCTGTTTCCTCTTCCGCTCGCTTCCCTATGTCCCTTCCCCATCGCCCGCTTCCTCATCGCCGCCTCCACATCCCTCATTTCCACATCCCCTCTTCTCCACCCCACTTTCCCAAACCCTATTTCCCATCCCCCGCTTCCCATCCCCACTTCTCATCCCCCGCTTCCCATCCCCCGCTTCCCATCTCCCGCTTCCCATCCCCACTTCCCATTCCCCGCTTCCCATCCCCCGCTTCCCATCCCCCGCTTCCCATCCCTCGCTTCCCATCCCCCGCTTCCCATCCCCCGCTTCCCATCCCCCGCTTCCCATCCCCCGCTTCCCATCCCCCGCTTCCCATCCCCCGCTTCCCATCCCCCGCTTCCCATTCCCCGCTTCCCATTCCCCGCTTCCCATTCCCCGCTTCCTATCCCCCGCTTCCTAACCCCCGGTTCTCTATTCCTCGCCTCCTGTCCCACCCGCTTCCACATCTCCTGCCCGCTTCCCCATACCCTCCTCGACCGTCGGCATCACCATCACCATCGTCATCTCCGTCGCCGCCGAACCTCCTGCACCTTCCTCCACCCTTGCGCCGCCCGCGCAGTCCAGTCCCCTCGCTAGCCTTTTCGTGGAGAGCCTGCATCGCGTCGCGTCGGGCGGCGCCCGAGGGGCCGGCGCAGAATAAGTAGCGAATCATTGGAAAATCTGATAATGGAATTGCAAGCCGCCGCAGGCACGAGGGGAGCGCGCGGTCGCGAGGACAAACAGCCGGCCGGCGCCACCCACGCCCTCCGCGGCCCCTTCCGCTCCACCGGCACCTCCTTCCCTTCCTCCCCCTCCCCAACGCCCCCGCTGACGGGTGGACCGCGCGGCGTTACTCGACTTGCAAGTGGCAAAAGCGTCAAGCACACCACTCGTTTCGCGAAAAAGAGACTTCGACTCACGTTTAATCACCTAAGTATTGTATCATACAATAAAAAGTGTGCGTAATACTATTAAATATATGTTGCCCTGGTTTGCTTTCAATAAAGTTTCCTGAAAGTACTAATTATAAGCTCCAAAGAATAAATATCATTTCATTCTTTTTTTTTTTACTTTTTAGACAAAACACTATGAATTGGTGAAATTGGTTGGTATTTATGAATTGGTTTCTTATCTTCTAAGGAATAAACAAAAAAACTAATTTACTTTAAGGTCTACACGAAAGCCACTTTAAATAGCAATGCCTTATCCAAAAAGTGATAAATGCTCACCGTCAACTGAAAACGAGTGGCATAACGAGAAAGTATTAAAACATGCAAACAAGACATGACAATGTTCTTTTATGTTTGATAAAAGATTTTCATATCTAAAGATTTACTAGAGTAATAAATGCTTAATGTACACCAATATAAGCAACAAAATGCCTTTTGATCCACAAATTGACATTATAACAGCATGGAGATATTATACGGAAACTATATTATTTCACAAATATTCATATATCAATATTATTTTTAATTCCTCAATTTTCGCCCTCTTATACAATTGTTACTATGTCACGCAATTAAAATGATTAAGCTTTTACATTATTTTAAGCATATTATTTTACACTAGTGCAGAATATACCAAAAAATTGGTCATGCCTAAAGTTTCCACTATGACCGCTAGTACCCTTCTAAGTTAGAATACCTGACAATATCTGGCGAAATGAGTTGCCTGCTGATGAAACTTCGGTGGAAAAAAAACTCCTTATCGCATAGACGCTCAATGCATTTGCCGTCGACACGCTCAGCTATACAAGTTTATGTACTTGGATGTGGAGGTTGGTGGTGTGTTGGAGTGTGTGAGTGTGTTGGAGTGTGTGAATGTGTTGGAGTGTGTGCGTGTGTGTGTGTCACGTGCGTGCGTGAGGACGCGAACGGTTGCTCCGGGAGCGGCCGAATAGAAATCCTGATCTGATTATCTTAATCTCCTTACAGAGGGGCCGTCCCCCACCGCTGGCCCGGCTGTCTGGAAGCCCGCTGCCGGCCCCTGGCCCTGGCACCCCCTGGCTCCCTCTGGGGGCCCCGTCACAGCGAACGCGTCACCTGCCGGCGCTGGCGACCGGCAGAAGGACCGCGCTCCGCCAGGGCGAACGCTGTCCAGGCGCCCTCCGGCAAGGAAAGAAGCCACTGTGAACACCACAGAGGCAACGTCTACCGACAAGAGAATGAGACGAAAATATAGTCGATAATTAAGAAATATACCTCTAGCGTGAATGGCTAAGATGATTAAAATGCATTCCAGCTCACGGGGCGGATCCAGAGACTAATTTTGGGAGGGAAAATTAAAAATGTTTTGATGGAATGTGTCTTTGCACGTTTTGTTAAATGACGCAGGCTACACTCAGCTCATGCTGCGATATGATTTTGTTTTAATGATTATCCAAAAATATGTTTGCTTGAATGTGTCGTGGATGGTTGAAATTCATAGTTACAGAAATAGTTTAGGAGTGGGGGCTTTTCCCCTCACTTCCCTCCCCTTGGATCCGCGCTTGCAGCACACAGCATCTTCATTGTGCGTATCGAGTTTGAACTTCACTCAGGAGACATACAAATAGTGCTATATTTTTTTCTTGATTTTCTGTGTGTGGTGCCGCAGTATGTTCCGACTTCTGTTCATCGCGTTAGTGACTGGGTCTTAGTGACGTATTTATTTCATGTCGGAAAATGAGCAAACTAAGATGACAGAATTAATAGTCAAGAGCAACATCATCGAGAAACTAGAACAACTCTTACCACTTCAGATGTTCGATTTTCAAGTCGATACTCTCCTACAGACGAAATAAGAAAAGAGATCACAATTTTATAACTTCTGTCCAGCAAAAAATGCATAAACGTAGGATAATTTATATTAATAATGACTTCAATATTTAGGAACAGTTTTCTTGTAGTAGTGTGTTTTCTTCTATGAAATTAATTAAAAAACGTGCAGAAGTCGACTTTTGGATTCTACCTTGCTTTATCTTCTGGGATTATGAACAACAGCATTGGAAGTGGACATTCGTTGACAGTTAAATGCATCTGATCCAGCACAGTACTCCCACTAAATTGATCTTTGTTTTGCCTACATGACTAATTTTTTTTTGTTTCTAGGCATGTTTACATTTTTACGTTGCTAAATATTAATTTAAATAAACATCGTTGAGTGCTGTTCTTTGAAATTCAATTTTTCTGCCTATAATAGTTTTTGTTTAGTTTTAATTCCTCACTTTTTGCCCCCTAAACAATTATTACTAAATTAAGCATTTAAAATGATCAATCTTGTACATTATTTCAAGCATATTATTTTACACTAGTACAGAATATAACAAAAGTTGGTCATGCCTAAAGTTTCCAGTATGACCCGTAGTGCCCTTACGAGTTGGAAACCCTTACTACAGACAAAAATGTTGTAAAAATACGAGTATTTTCTGAGAAGCCTACCCGAGAAAGTGGAAAACCGGTTATGTTTATAAATATAAGCACGTACCAGAAGTACGCACTTTCCACATGGGGGGTTGCCTCGACTTCCTGCCAGGTGTCTTCAGACCACCCATGACGCTCGACTCTTCTTGCAACGCACGGAGTCAAGGCAGTAAAACCAAGAAGGAAGTGCATCAGAACCAACCGCACATGACACGAAGTTATCTTGGGTAAATGTTATGACCACTCTTTATAGCAATAATTCAGAAAATATAAAAATCGATATTCTCCTTCTAAAGTTTTAGTTCTGACGATGGCAGGATTTTCCATGAGCTAGATAGCTAGGTCGAATCAACCGATGTCTGAAGAAGAATTCTAGCGGCCGGTTGCTCTGATCGGTAGTTTTCCGTGATTCCTACAAACATCAGGCGAATAAAAGAGCAGTACCCTAGCAAACGGGCCAAAGACTGCGCGCGATCGTTCCTTCCTCTTCCTTGTTTTAACCACCCTCCCTACTCACATACACACAACTATAAATACATTTACACTTCCAGTCACTACACTACCATACATGTCTGAACATCAGTTGAAAACTTAAAGCTTGTGCTTGTTAAAGCGGCTGGGGCGGTGGTTCTTGCGGAGGAAGGTCACTGTTACCTTTTAGGGTAAAAGACACGCACTACTGTGAGGGTAATAATGACCCTCGCTTGGAAATACCAATTAACCAATCAATCGATGTATGGATCATTCAAATATTCACCATTTGTTTATTAAAAAATAAAAGAGTCATTTATTGCGTAATCAAATTTTGACAATTTTTATTAAAAAAATTTTAAAAAATCATTTTTTTCTATAAATATAATATTGTTTGGTTACATAACGATTTGACTTCCATTTCTGCAACAATTTGAGTAGGCACATAGGCCGCCAAATTATTTCAAATTTCGCGCCATATTTCGAATACACGAATTTATAACCATTCTTTGTGGCGAATTAATACCACAGGGCAAATACACAATACAAAGGGCATACAAAAACCACAAATACATATCAAAAATCGTGCGTTCGAGATAGTCTTCATTTTCCTTCAAAATCCGCCGAATATCTTATAAAGAGAAATAAATTAATTTCTCGTATAAAACTCTTTGAACTGTGTGCAAAGATGGCCGTGGGAGGGCGCCAAATCCCAGGCACGGGGGACTAGCGAGCGCTAGGCAGGGTTGCACATTGACAGGAATTCGGGGAAACCAGCCTTCCAGAGACGCGACGAGATCACGTTGTTTGAAAATCTGCAGCTGAGCGGTCTCATGGCGGAGCGCCTCGCTCGTGTAAAAGGCTGGCAATGCTTGTTAAAATGAATGCTGGTTGAATTACTATCGATCCCGAAGCTTAGTATTATTGCATTCTCCGTAAACGACCGCTTTGTAGCGCGATTAATTCACAACGTGCGTATGTGTATGAACGAATTACAGAATGGACTCAGAAAGGAAAACGATTTCCTTTCGCCCAGACACAGAATCTTCTCTTATGACCAGAGCCCAGAAGGTCGTGTGCGGTTCGTCGGCCCCATTTTCTTGAAAAGCTCTCCCAACACTTACGCTATATTAACATCCTCAACAATTTGTGTTAATAGAAAACGCCTCAAAATTATCAGAAAATCGGTTTTCTTCATATTAAAACTCTCTAAATATCCCAATCATCAGTTAGCATGATTTTCAAAAATGCAAAAAAGACTAATTTAACGATTCAAGCTTTAATATTAAGAAATCAAAATTTCTACCGGCACGATCAGGGGATTCAAAAAATGGCGAAGTAATTTTGAATTCATATTTTCATACTACGCAATAGCTACCGCAAGTAAACCAACTGTGAAAAGACTCAAAAAAGGAAAGAACGCCCTCAAAGAGGCTTATCTCAATTTCCAAACTCTTTATTTGAGACAGTTGTCTGCTTCTTTTTTTCGACAATGATGATGATAATGATAATAAATAATAATAAAAATAATAATTATAATGATTATAACGATAATAATAATAATGATGACAATAATAATAACAATAATAACAATAATAATAATAATAATAATAATAATAATAATAATAATAATAATAATAATAATAATAATAATAATAATAATAATAATAATGCCGATCCAATGGCCGAGATCGCTAAGGCAGCCCCGCCTCGGGCATGGTTGTGTGTGTCTATTTCATAATTCATCATCATCATCATTTCATCCCCTCCCCAAGACCTAACAACCGTAAAAATGAAAATAGAAAACGTAACGTGCACCTACTCCGATAATCAAGTCCTGAGCCCCGGTGGGTTGCAAGTATCTCGTGGCCCCACGATGGCCGATTCGCGAAACAAAATAATAATGCATGGTTGAGTTTGTGTGTGTCTTTGTATATTTGTGATTATCCATTTCATCCTTCATGATCATTATAATTTCATCTCATCCCCCCGCGCTAGCTTCACTGGGCATATAAACGGATTAAACATAAAAATGTTGATCCCCCCGCACAAATTACGTGCACCTACCCTCGATAAATAAGATCGAGCCCCGGTAGGTCGCACGTTCAAGTGGTTTCAAGTTGGCACATTTCCGAATAAAATAATAATAAATAAAATAATAATAAATATAATAATAATAATTATTATTATACATGTTCAAAATAATCATTGTTATCTCACATAATGTTCTTCTATATTATGTATTTCCAATACGCGAAGAAAACTTCGCAGCTTGGGGTCCTATTAGAGGTGTCTATGGTTTCGTTAGAGAGAAACAATTAATCAGCTTCGATTTTCATTGGAAAACGCAATTATCTGATTGTGTTATTCCACCTTTTCTCATATCTCGCGTACCGACTGAATTCGCGTACTCAGAGTTTCACTGATCACGACACAACTGACGTCAGTTGAAGACTACAAGAAATTGCCATTAAAATACGCCATTAATAATATTTTTTTGCTATTTACGCGTTGCGCTATGGAACAGCAGCATTTATTTTATATTCTTGGTACGTGAAGATCTGTTTTACTGTAATACATAGTTCGTGGAAAGGTTCCAAATTTACCAATGGGCTGATACCTTCAAAAAGCGATTACTTTCATGCTATCGCGGCAGTCAGGTCTTGTTTTCTTTAATTCATTGGATTAACTACGACGTCTTCCTGGAATCTATGCCGAAAGAATCCCCTATAATAATGAAAAGAATATCTCTCGGGTATTTTCTCCTTGTCTCTTAATTTCCAAGAGTGCTGCTTGCCCTCATAATACAAACTAACCTGCAGTTACTTTAAGTATTCAAACTCTTACAAACGCATATACTATGAATCATTCTAAACTAGTCCCCGCTCAGAGGCTGCTTCTGTTGATATAATATCAAGTTACACTATGAAAACATCAATGTCCGATATCAACGTTGATAAGAAAGTAACCTCAGGTATAATAGCAAGTAATTATGAGCCTACGTGCCAAAACCACGTTTTTCCAATAAGATATTACAGTTAATTAACTTAGGCCCTACATTATTACCGAAATTGCAATTAATTTAGAAAATTATTAGAAAATTGTAAAATGTGCGTGCTCAGTAACTTTGCCTTTCGGTAGTCGAAAAATTAAAACCAACATGGTATACATCTGTAAAAGAACAACAGTTCATACTTGCCAATTACTAACGACAACCTCCGAAATCGCATGTAGAATTGACAACGGCTCAGCTCAAAGCCAATAATTCTAGGATTGAGTTCTGTTCGTGGAACACAAGCGATTGTGGACAAAGGCACGTGCCCAGAGACACCCGCTCCGGGCAAACACGTTAATGACAATTAGTTCACAAGCGGTAGGTACCTACGGAAGCAAGGATAAGGGTAATTCCTCAATTAAAACGACGGTTTGCGTAGCATACCGAAGCTTTTGCTTGACATAGCCTTGTAAAATGCAGATTTTGGCTTTTTAGTGATGATGGGGAAGTGTAGCAATTTAGGTATTCATTAATGAATTTTTACGATTGGCTCCGTTTTGGGACCGAACAGCTTGTGTCCTCTAAACCTGCACCAGTCTGAAACATCTTTGTGTCGGCACTAACGGTTTTCACTGTTGACGCGGATCCACACATCCGCATCCACACATGCGGATTGAAACTATTTTATTTTTATTTTATTTATTTCTTTGGCTTAGGGGCATTCAAATCGTGTTTTAGTGCTGAAGTGTCACACTCAACCTTATGAACATATTCAAATACTTTTCCTCTGTACAAACTACAGCCAAAAAAAGTAAAAAATAATGGAAATAAAGAAAGTGAATAGGAAATATACGTAAAATCAATACGACAGGAAACCAGTAAGAACGTTATTTTAACAAGATTGTTGTTGTTTGATTGAGAAACAAAATACAAGCAACACTAAATGACATTTGAATACGACGCATTGTTCAACTGCATTTTTATTAACCACTCGTGCAAATGCTTTTTATGAACTTCATTACAATTCATATACTTTAATACTGTTACTACAGGAATGAAATCAGGGATTTTTCGCGATACATCTGTGATACTTGGTATCGAATGAACGAAAGTTCTTTTTAACTATGAAACCGCAGAACACACGTTTTTATTCATTACTTCCTGTTCGGCATTACAGTCTTTCAGGGGTGTTAAAATATTACATAATAATAGTTTGTCACTCATACTCACGCTAATTGTCACGATTGTTACAGACTGTTGTTTTCAGGGGATAATTTTGAAATTCACGTTGATGTGAAATGAATTCTTGCAACTCGTCTTTGAATATAATACTTGGAAGTTAAAATTCATGTTATCAGATGGGAATTATTGCTGTTGAGTATTTACGGAAGTCTGAATTAGTATTTGGAAAATCGTGAACACATTCAGTTTGGTTTTGAGTTTCTGCCAAGTTTGAAGAGGGGAATTACTGGAGAACACACTTTGCGAATCATATCCAGTTTTCCCGAGGACGTCTTCAATCCACCATAAAATATGAAATCAAGACCCCCTTATCTGACATACTCCCTCCTTAAATCGTACATTGCTTCAATTCTAAAAGGCAAGAAAAATTACATGACACAACAAAAATAAAGAAGAGTTTTACCAAGATCCGCATTCGGCTGAGAATGTCTTAAAATATTTATTGTACAGCAAAATGGTATGCATTGAAACCCTCGAAACATTCGTGTCAAAGAATAAATTATTTGCGATTTAATTATCGCAAATTAGTTCATATTATTATAAGTCTTTTATTATTTTGTAAGGAATGTTGTTAAGGAGACATAAAAAATTGCTGTTTGGAGAAAAATAATGTCAAAATTTCACTTGTCTCCCTCATCCCCATGAAACAACATTTTGAATTCAGCACAAAGTGAAGGTTTGCATTCGAAAAGAGGAAGGTAGAAAACTGTATTCCACGAAGTCTCTTAGAGTATTAGATCCACGTGATTTCTGTTTATGAAGTTGAACTATTTCCAGCGGTGCATAGACGAGAGAAATACGCTATTAGTTCGTTTCTGGTATTCTTGGCTTTCCAGAACCCTGACTGCAACGAACGCGGACAAGAGCACCGCCAGTCACGCCCAACAGCAGCGCGCAGGGCATGCACATCCGACACGCGCCGCGGGGCCGGCCGGGGCGGGGCTGGGGCGGGGGCGGGGGCGGGGGGGGGCGCGGGTGGTCACGGTGTAATGATACGCGTTTCAGGAACGCCCGCCACCGCCGCTGCCGCCGCCGTCCTGCCGGCCAGGCGTGATCGATACCCTTCAAATGACCGCAGGCGTGTCCGCAGGGACGGGGTGCGGGCGGTGGCGCTGTCCGTGTGGGCGGGAGGACCGATGCCGGGGCGGAGGGAGGCGCGATCGGGGAAGTGCCATTGGGAGGGAGTGGGGGAGGGGAACTGAGGCGGAGGCGAACGGGGTGTTGGGTGGAGGCGGTGCTGGGGACGGGTAGGGACGAGATAGAATGGGGCGTGGTTGCTCGGAGGTTGGCGGGGGTGGGGCTGAGGTGGCGCTGGGTAGTGGGTGGGGACGGGGCGGAGGCAGACGGGGACGGGTAGGGGCGAGGTGGTATGGGCGGAGGGTGGCGCAGCCTGGAGGAGGAACGCGGACCGCCGCCACCGCCGCCGCCGTCGTGTTTTTGCCCCCAGGGCCCTCACGTGACACGCTTGTCGCGTGTGGCCGGCGCGGAGGCGGCGCTGGCTTCAAGCGCGTGGCGGGGGAGGGGGGGAGGCGGTGAATAGACGGCAGTTGTAGACCCGGGAGGGTTCCGACAAGCGAACCGTAAATGGCACCGCGGAAGTATTATTAGTGACCGCGAGGCGAGTGAGGCTGCAGACGAAATAGAAATTCCCGAAGGGACGCCAACTGTCATGTGTCACTATTTTTACTCTTTTTTTTTTTTTTTGCTTTTAGCAAAATACCTTGTCATTTTACATGAATAGCGTAAAAATTGCATCCGGGAACCGAACTATCAATCGAAATCTTGTCTCTCATGACACATACCCAATAATGAGAAATAAGTTGGTTACTGAGATACATGATGCGTTATTTTTTTTCCTTTTTCTAAAATAGAATCACGAATACAGACAACTATGTGATACTTCGACAAAGATTCCATGGTACACACGTTATAAAATATATAACCAGTTGTAAGAGTACGTGGATTATTAGATAATTTGAACTTATTATTTTTCAGGGAAAAGGAAATTGGACAAAGACGTAACGTGAGACCATCGCCCATATCTTCCAGGATATAAAATACAATATCAAAACTCATAGTGAGTATCTGTTAAATGAGTAAATTATGTTCAATAAGTTAAGTGTTAAAAATTCGTATCATTTCCAAAAAAATTTAATACATGAATCCGAAGATATTATTTATGAATTAGACGATATTACGGGGTAGATGATGTACTGATTTTGCACTAAACTCTCGGTCATACGATAACACACTAATGCACTCGGAATTATAACGTATCGCTTTTGTTTAACCCATTCCGTAACAACTGAATTAAATATTAAAAGTATAAGAATTTGAAGTGGAAAGAAGAGAGTTGATGAAGATGCACGGCAACTTTCTTCTAAGCGATCGACTAGCATGTAGCTCTTGTGGACTTGATATAATTATTTATGTTTCAAAGGACGAATCGGTCTGGCAATATTTTCCGTTTCGGTTAACATATTCTACTCTTAACTAATCGTACCTCACATACATCCTATTATAATTTCAAACTGTTCAGAATAATCCCAGTACCATTTTGTTGTACTTTGAAGCCAACAAGTACTGATAGAAGAATTCGTATAATAGGAACAAGAACTTGCAGATAATAATAACAATAATAATAATAACAATAATAATAATAATAATAGAAAGGAGAAGAAGAAGAAATGTCAATAAGAAACATGGTTGAAAAATGTACGAAGTCCATAGAAGTAAATGATCACGAATATGGTAAAAAAGGGAAAAAGGAAAAAAAGGGGAATAAAAAGAGAAAGGAGAGAAGAGGAAGATGAGAATATGAAAAGGAGAAGAAGAAGGAGGAGGAGAAGAAAAAAGAAAAAGAGGGAGAGGTAGAGGAAAAATAGAAGAGAAAAAAGGGGAAGAAAAAGGAAGGAAAGAAGAGAAAGACAAGAAATAGAAGAAGAGGAGAATAAAAAGGAGAAGAGGAAGGAGAAGGGACATAATGAGGGGCAAGAAGGAGAAGAAAGAAAAGAAGACGCAAATGAAGCAAAGAAGAACTACGAGTATAAGAATACTTAATCAACTTCAATTTTCATTTCTCCAAACTTCACTACCCCATTTCAAATTTCGACACTATTTTGTCGATTCCCAGAAACTTGAAACACTGAGGAATGACCACTTTTCTATGCTTGAGGGTGAAACTGGCTGCATCCCGACGTCACGAAACCTGCGCCCGGCGCCGCGGCGTCCGCTGCGCGCCACTGCGCGCCCTCCGAGGCCGCGCGGCCGGGAGGGAGAGAGAGTTGATTATCGCCCTAATATCTCAGAATTTCTAACTTAGGCGCGCGCGGGGAATGGAAATAGGGCCATAAGGGCGCGAGGGGTGCCCAACTTCTCTCGCCTCCCAAGATGGCGGCCCGCTGCCTTTGAAATGGGCCTTTGCTCTTAGGCTGCTTCTTCTTTTTTTTTTTTTTTTTGCTTCTCCAACACGGAAGAAATTGAAGCTCCGTTTCAACGACTTCATTCACTCTTTCTGTCTTTTAATAAGGGGATATGTCTTAATTATTATAATGATTCCAGTACCAATGCTCGGGTCCGATTAGATCAGCGATATAAAGGGGAGATTATTCCGATTAAATAGTTGAAATAATAGACAAATGTGCAATCACAAATAGGGGATGTAACGTGATCATCGTGATGTGGTGAAACTGCAATGTCCCCTACAAACTCCTCCTGGATCGATAGGCATTTGATTTCCGGAATCTGCAGATGGAGCACTACTTGTCTGACTGCTATCCCGACATTCGCTCATTCCCATATTGTGATAAAAATCTCAATGTATGAATATAGCAAACTAACAAAATCAGATGTTTATTAAACAACGCGTGAGAGTAAGGGAGTGGGTGTTATGTATTTCTATGATGAACTACTTGGTCATGTCTAACTGTACTTTATAATAGGGAGATGGCGATATCCTCCCTCTCCCCACTTCCCACTCCCAGAACATTGTCATAGCTCGGACAAACTGTAAGCTCTTAACTGGCCTCCTGACATATGTGGTAGTGTCAGTACATGCAAGTGTAATCGTGTGTGTGTGTGTGTGAGTGTGTATGTAAAGTGAGTGGATTGGAGAGAAATGACGAAGGAAAGAACCCACCCGGTCCGTGGCCCGTTTCCTAAAGTACTGCTCCAGCATTCGCATGATGTTGATCGGAGAAACCCCGAGAAACTACCGATCAGAGCAGTCTGTCGTTAGAATTCTCCTCCAGACAGCGGCTGAATTCGACCTTGGTGTAGAATTAGTGTCGAAATTTCCTACACTGTCGGTACTCGAATCCCAGATTCTTCCGGCCAAAGACGCTTTTGTCATCGCTGTCAATGAGCCGACTGAACTGCACAGCGTCCGGATTTATGCAGCCAGTTAAAACAGTTTCCGTGAAAAAACTATCCCTTAAAGCACACAGTATAATATTTCAGCTAAACAACTTATCAATACATATTACTCAATTAATTCCATAATATATCGCACTAAATAATTAAGATAATTAATTTACATTCCATGCGCTACAGGTTAACTATTCACACCGATACATTACCAGTAATTAAATAACGAAAAAAGTCCCATATTTAGTTTTGATGCAATAAAGTAATAATAGTACTATTATACATGACAATAAATCACCTTTACGAGCCATCTCACATCGTTAATTCCGCATACATTTTTTGCTTCCCATCGCTTTGCTCGTTCATTACCCATGCGAATTCGCGTTTAGTAGTAATTCTATATTATAGGCGTTATTAGCTATATTATACTAATGAAAATACCTGCGTCGGCCCGTCGAATCTCATTCCCAGAAAAAAAGCTGCGCTCTAGGTTTTGCATTTCTCCTCCCCAGAGGATCCAGTTATGCTGGTAATTAATTTCGTAATTTGGAGAGTGCATGCGGCCTGATTAGGAGAGGCACTTCGCCGCTCATTTGTCCTCCCTTGCGATCCCCCACCCCCATCCCCACCCCCACTCCCACTCCTGCACTCACCCCCCCTCTCGGAACTTGGTTTACGAGATGCGTCTAAAGTTTAATGGGTATTATAATATACAGCGAAACAGAATTCATGTGAGAATAATCTTTATTGCGGATGAACCAACGCAACCGTGCAGAGTGCTTGCCTTTCGCCTTAGCGAACCGGGTTCAAAACTCGATATTACAATTGGAAATTATGGAGTGTTCTTGGAGGACAGTTCTTGAGATTGCAAAAATGGAGACATTGAGAAACACATAATAAGTAACTAAATTCAGTAAACATGTGTAAATCCATTGCTAAAGAAGGAAATGAAAGTGACAAATATGGAAAGAACAACAACGTACATAAAGTGATATGCGAAAGTGAAACAAATATATTAATATCTAGACATTTAAAGGAAAATAATTTGCAGAGAGTAGTTGGTAAAGTTTGGTAAAGTGTAAAACAGGCGAATACGTTGACTATTATTAAGAAAGAAGTTAAGAAATGGGAGAGAAAGAATTCGAAAGCTTTACAGCACAAATATGAAGGAGCTTTTGTTGGATTTTTAGGGAGCTATTATTCTATTTATTTGTATTCCAATTGTACGTTTGTATTTTTTATGAATAACGTTTTCTACTATTATTCCATACATTCCATACTTTACACATTTAAAGAAAATGTTGGAGCAACAAATGAGCAAATTCAAGAGAATCCAGCAACAGTCGTCATTTCAAAGAGTCTCCTGGGCTCTGTTCTTCCTACAATTTGATCAACTCAAATCGGATAATTCCACATATGGTGAAGAATTCACAAAGATTTTCAAATATCAAGAGTACCTGTGAAACAACCTACAGTTTTTTTGCTCAACACCTACTTCCCTCCATATGTATTGCGTCCTACTACTCGAAACAAGATTCTGAAAAGCAAACTATTTTATTTTAGGTTTAAGATGCATAACCGATGTTAATTGGCCACAATATCTTTCATCTCACGATTCGTCCTTACATTTCTTTGGTTTTGAAGAAAATTGCATTTCGTGCGTCGGCATTTTACCGCCATTGCACCTAAGCATGAACATTTGAAATGTAATGATATTCCATTCTCGAAAGAGAGAGTATTTGTAGATGCGAGTGTGTGTGTGTGTGTGTGTGTGTGTGTGTTGATACAGAACACACTGAATAAAATGTGCACATGTACAGAACCAGCTAGTTGTTCCGTAGGACATAGAATGAGCAATTTCAATGCAATTCATTCCACTAGTTGGAACATTACATTTAATCATCTGATTACTGGATTTCGCTCTGCGCGTAACATCATCGCTTTTCCCTTCATCGCCTCCTATGACCCGTGCGTCCTCTGCGTGATTCCAATCCCTGCTATCACTCCGCACCCGACCCCCGATCCAGCCTCTCCCGCAGCCACTGGCACCACCGAGGCCTTTTGTTCTAACGAGCCCCTTTGTGGCCGGGCGGGGCGGGACGGGGCGTGTGGGGGAAGCGGTAGCGCCCGAGAGGCGAGGAGGGACGTTGCGGGCGGGGAGGGGAGGAGTGGGGAGCGGTACGAAAATGGCGAGAGCGAAGGGCAGTGGAGGAGACAGGGGCGGGGAGGGGTGTGCGGGGCGGGGCGGGGCTGGGCGGGGCGGGGCGGGGCGGGGCGGGGCGGGGCGAGTCTTGTGGTCGAGGAGGCGGCGCGAACAAGGAGGTGGGCTGAGGCGGGCAGGGTCCTGGGGGGGGGGGGAGTGGGAGTGTGTGGGTGGCGGTGAGAAGGAAGGGCAGTGTCGGAGGCGGGACAGATCGCAGAGAGGGAGGTGCAGAGAGAGAGAGAGAGAGAGAGAGAGAGAGAGAGAGAGCGAGGGCAGATAGCCGACGTCCTCCGGCAAGAAAGCAATCGAATGTGCTGCGGAGGCCCTCCGAGGCCGTGCAGGGTCCCGGGGACTCGGGGGTCGCGGTCGCAGCCGCTGCCGCAATGCGAAAGGAAGAGCGCTGCCAACTCTTGTGCGCCGCCCGCAGTGGGTCGCTGGGGGTCATAACCGGAAACCGCAGATCTGTATTGCGGAATCACAGCTCATTGTTATCAACGATATGTATGACTTCCAACTTAATTATCAATCATTTGAAGTAGGCATACTTATACTATCACATTTACATCTTCATAAGAGGGGCGGGGGCAGGGGCAGGTGCGGGGGCATGGGCGAGGGCATGGGCGAGGGCATGGGCGAGGGCATGGGCGAGGGCATGGGCGAGGGCATGGGCGAGGGCATGGGCGAGGGCATGGGCGAGGGCATGGGCGAGGGCATGGGCGAGGGCTTGGGCGAAGGCATGGGCGAGGGCATGAGCGAGGGCGTCGACGAGGACGAGGGCGAGTGTGATGGGAGGGCGAAGGCGTGGGCGTAGACAAGGACGAGGATGAGGGCGATGGCGAGTGGGAGAGGTGGGCGAAGATGAGGATGAAGGCGAGGCACATGTTGCCCAGGAATTCGCCCCTCGCGGGGCGGATCTGACCTCTACGCAGCGCGCAGCCGCAAATATCATCGCAAGGGGCCTTGGACCTCTGCGCCGGTTTCCCGTATGGCTCCATCATCTATTTGTGCTTCAGCCTTGGAACTGCGTCTCGTGTTCTTTCCTGCTTCACGCCTCTAGGATCGCATTTCGACGCGCACACAGAGGTCAGGGCAGACTCTAGATCACGAGTTGCTGCTCTGAATTTAAATCAAGTTCCTGGGTTTTGCTGCTACACATTCTGAATTCTGACCGGAAAATTGTTGGAGTATATAGATTACCATGAATGACGTATTACTTTCCCAGATTATGTAATATTACTTCGCCGGACAACATAATATTCCTACTTTAAGGAACATCGGATATTGGTTCAACAGAGATTCACAAATTGTAATGCGCGACCGCCAGGTGGGGGCGAAAATGCTGTTTTCTCAATTGTTAAAAGATCTATTTTTGTAAAGCCCAACATGTTCATTTCCAATTTCAATAATTAATTAAATCTGCATGAATAATTAAATATTTATTTATATTAATTTTCAAAACAAATTAACTTTATATATACAATCCCTGGCCATATTGTTAGACGCACTCCAAATTTTTAACAAAATGTTAAATTTTGAAGTCTCTCACTGCAGTACATTACATCTGGCATTGTTGCGAATCGATCAATAAAAACAAAGCTTCTTTTTCTAATAATTAACACATCATTTGTCATTATGCACCATTGTTGTAACACCTCATTGTTGCTTAGACGCACAAATTACAAGAGCTGTGCAGAGGTGGATTTACGCATAGGCACAGTACGCACGTGCCTACGGCGGCAAATTTTCAAGGGCGGCAAATTTTCAAAGGCGCAAAATTTTCTTGATATTTTCTAAAACAAATTTAGGTTCTCTAAAACTATAACAGCATAAATCATATTTTTATTTTAAAAATATCGTATTAATATTTAATACAAGCTATTTATTTGTCTACTTCATTAGAGTATACCTAATGATTTCAGAAGTATATGAATCTGAAACTAAGGCCGGTTGACGAAAGAAAACATGTTGCAATTCTAGTTGTCTTGTTTTAGTTTCCTTTTAATGTTAACGTTTCAGTGTTGAAACGTTAATAATGTTGAACGTTACTTGCTATGAAGATACAGTTTATATCCAAAATTAGCTAATCCAAAAAAAAAAAAATTAATTCAAGAGAACAATGTGCAAAATATAATGTTACTTTTAAAGTTAAAACGTTTAAATTCATGAGGAATTGTTACTGAACCGTTGCAATTTGAAATGTAACATTAATTTTAAGGGGGCGGCAAAAATGATGTGCCTATAGGCGGCAAAAATATTAATCCGCCCCTGGAGCTGTGTTGAACAAGAGGTGACATGAGTAGTGTGTTGTTGCACGAAGATAGTTTATTTTCTATTTATTAGTTTGTGAAATAGTTATAGCCGTGTTTATTTAAAAAATGTGAATTGTTGTATACGAAAAACTGATAGTTTTGAATAAAAATAATGGGAAAGGCAAGTGATTTGTCTCCTCGGAAGATCGCAGCAGTGAAAGCTCTTTTCGACACAGAAAATTATTCAAATCGTGAGATATCTCGAAGTTTGAACGCATTCGAGACATCTATTCGGCGAATTAAGAAAAAAAATTATCCTTGGTGAAGAGTTATCCCCACGAAGGAAGAACACATGTGGACGGAAGAGAATATTTTCACCAATATCTGAGAGATGTTTGAGGAAGATTTGCCATGAAAACAGGTTTGCTACTACTAAACAAATTAAATTTAAATTGAAAAGTAGTGGAATCTGTGTATCTGAAAGACAGTAAGGCGTACACTACTACAAATGAATTTTAAAGCTTGTAGACCAGCACACAAACCCAGATTAACAGCTGGTATGAAAGAAAAACCTCTTGCATGGGCTAAGAACCTTAAGAATAAAGATTTGGACTTCTGGAAATCGGAAAAAATTTAGTCTAGTGCTTTTTTTTATAATTATAAATGACTACCAAAATTAATTCTAATGTCATTTACTTGTATTTTCGGTTTGTTTAAGGGACGAATGCACTTTCGAAATTCTAGCAACCAAACATCAATTTGTGAGAAGGTGCCCTGGTGAAAAGTATTATTCAATTGTATCATACAGACTGAAACATCCAGTCAAGGCAATGATTTGGTCAGTGATCAGTGGCAAAGGCCAAGTCTGTACTTGGTTAAGGGCATCATGAAACGAGACGAGTACAAGCAAGTATTGGAGAAACGACTGCTACCTCAACTACAGGAATGGTTCACAAATGAAGAATCATTTGTTTTTATGCAAGATAGGGCTCCATGTCATTCTGCTCGAACAGTTCGATCGTTTTTGTTGGAGAAAAATGTTTCATGTGTTACCATGGCCAGGAAATTTACCAGATATGGACCCAGTAGAAAATGATTAGGAGCTCATGAAGAGGGAAATCGCAAAGGAAGAAATAACAACAAAAATTCGCCTCCTTGAGAAAATAATTCAAGTCTGGCAACTGGTAAAGTTGCAAGAAACAGTCCAGGCATGCATCAATAGCATGCCAAAAAGAATTAAAGCTCTAATAGTCGCCAAAGGTGGCGTGACAAAGTATTAAAGATATACATGTGCATGGAGATTTTTTACGAAAATTAGTTCATATATTATACTGACTGTCATAATTTTGCATATGATATCTTGTTAGTATCGTAAGTATTTAATTATTACTTTTGTACTTCATTAGAAATAAAAAAATACATTTTTCGTTACACAAACGTGATTTTTTTTGAAAATTTAGGGTGCGTCTAATAATATGCCCAGGGACTATATATATATATATATATATATATATATATATATATATATATATATATATATATATTACACTGCCTAAAAACTGATACACCTGCTGATTACCGTGTAGGGTCACCGCGTGATGCAACACGACGTGATATGGACTCGACGGATGTCTGCAGTAGTGGTGGAGGTAATTGACATCATGAACACTGCAGGGCTGTCCACAAACTCGCAAGGGTGCGAGGGGGTTGGCGATCTCTTCTGAACAGCAACAGACAAGGCATCCCAGATATGCTTAATAATGTTCATATCTGGGCATTGTGCTGGCCAGTGGAAGTGTTTAAATTCAGAAGACTGTTCCTGGAGCTACTCTGTAGCAATTTTGGACGTGTGGGCTGTCGCATTGTCGCAGGTTTGATGTTTTACTGGATTCCCGATATTCACGGTACACTCTTGGAATGGTCGTAAGGGAAAATTCAAATTTCATCGCGACCTCCGCGATGCTATGCCCCATTTCTCTTGAACGGACTATAACACCACGTTGAAACACTTAAATCATGATAACCTACCATTGTAGCAGCAGTAACCGATCTAACAACCGTGTTAGACTCTGGTTGTCTTATAATATAGTCGCTGCCGAACGGTGCGCCTATTCTGATTGGTTACAGATCTCTCTATTTCAATACGTATGGCTGCACCAGTTTTTGGCTGTTATATATATATATATATATATATATATATATATATATAAGTATATATATATATATATATATATATATATATATATATATATATATAAGTCATTCCTGTATTGTGTACTTTTCAGACTGAAAAGTACTCAATACAGGAATGACTTTTTTCACTATAACTATTTTGTTAATGCAATCAGAAAATTAAACAAGCACAAAATAGTCCATAAAATCACTATTTTATTACCATTGAAATCATGACGTATGTCACACCATTTGAACTTACAAAGGAAACGATAAGTCAATTGTAACTGAGAATATTTATCATTTCTACATCATGTATTTGTTCCAAATATTTTAACATTTCAAACTACCTTCGTAATATGTTATTAAGAAATTCACTTTATGCACCACAAGTATTTTCATTGCAATACGAATAAAACATTTCATTTTATTTCTTTCATTTGTTAGGTCCAAATGCGTGGTCCTGTTATTTATTTGCGTTTTCAAAACCAGAATACGTCGACCACTATTTTAGACCATAATTTCGGACTTGCACTTTTACACTTGACTTGTTAGTTCGGAGACTCATTTGTAATATCGATAATCAGACTGAAAAATAAATGTGGAGATGACGAGTAGGAAAAACTCCGACATGGACAGGTAAATTATTTAGGAATTTTTATCCAATTGTGGTGTGAAGGCCACAACGACTATGTATGGGGTCTTTTGAGCTTCCTATTAATATTGATAATATACATTGAGCTATAAAATCACCCTCATAGACAACATTAAAGTGCTACCATGATGCCAGTGATCAGTTAGACATGACATTGTTATGGTTGTGAAGAATTGTGAAGTGAGATGTTACATATAAGTAAAAAGTATAAAACAGTAATTAACAATTATTGAATTTGAACTAATCTGAACTAATCTTATAAAAGAGCTGATATATTGGCATGACAAAATTCGACTTTACCTATTAATAATGTGAACCGGACAACTATTTCCACCCATAGGGAATTGATGATTTTCAGACATGAAGTTTCATATCTGTAAATAATTCTATAATTTTCTCTCCTATTAAAAGCAAAAGGGAAACATTGATTTAAAATTGATAATCTAGGATGCATTAGGAAATCAAATGCTTCCAAAAGTGGAGATAAAAATCATTTAATTTTATTAAATTGCAACACACTATCACATGGATGTGGGTACGTTCAGTTCACTCCTTAGACATGTTAAAAACATATTCAATCGACGTTCACATTCAATCCGCGTTCCAACCGGTATTGTAGATTTTCTCCGTTTCCACATAGTGCATTTTCAGATCCAACATCATTCGCCGTATTGTGTTTCACCACTGACGAACGCGGCCGCGCTGCCGACAGGCCTACGCCCTGCGGCCGAAGGAAGCACGAGCTTCAGGCGGCCCTTAGGGACTCGGTCGTTCAATTTCATTACGACCCGAGAAATCCTCTTTACCGAACGTTCGCGACGAGAACGAGGAACGAACCTTGCCCCCGATACAACTCCCTCTCCTTCCACCCCCGCCACCACCCTCGCTTCCGCCTTCTCCCCACATTCACTCCTCTCCCAGAACCCGCTTGACATCGGCCACGCCCCCTCTGCTCTCACGCCACCGTCTCCTTCCCCCACCACGCCGACCCGACCCCGACTCCCGCCCCCATCCCATCGCCGGGCAGGCCGCAACGTCAAATCCGACTCCTTCCCCATCACTATCCCCGTCCTCGGTCTCCTGTCCTTCATCCTCCGACCCCCGCCCTCATCCACCGTCCCCCACCCCCGTCCCTCGCCCCCCGCCCCCCCGTCCCCCGTCACCCGTCCCCCGCCCCCCGCCCCCGTCCCCCGCCCCCGTCCCCAGACAGAGTTACCTATTCCCCGTGCCCCGTCCCCGACTCCGTCCCCGACCCCGTCCCCGACCCCGTCCCCGTCCCCGTCCCGTCCCGTCCCGTCCCCGTCCCCATCCCGTCCCCGTCCCGGCCCCGTCCCGGCCCCGTCCCGGCCCCGTCCCGGCCCCGTCCCGGCCCCGTCCCGACCCCGTCCCGACCCCGTCCCCGTCCCCTCCCGTCCCGTCCCCGTCCCAGGCCCCGTCCCAGGCCCCGTCCCAGGCCCCGTCCCAGGCCCCGTCCCAGGCCCCGTCCCAGGCCCCGTCCCTGTTCTCTCATCGTCCAGTCCTTCACCTCGCTTCCCCCTCCATTCATGCTGGTTCGTCAAACTCTGTCGCGGGTGAATCTTTATGAACAGAACCCTTCAAGCTCCCGTTTTCGCCAACCTTGCACCGCCAGGAGACTAATGCGAAGGAGCCTAATGGCGTTCTACTGCTACAGCATTTCATCTGATGGAGTTTGTAAGGTCGGCGTTGTCAGAACGCTATCTCAACAACTTACGGTGAGTTTTAGAAAAAGTACCGTTGATGTCGCTACGAGTGTTTAATGTATATTTGGGATTACAGGAATAATAAAATTACTCGAATATTTGGTTAACTTTAAGATAGATAATGGAAACAAATGGAGTTAAATTTGATGCTGATTTTGAGATAACGTCTCTGAAAGAGGTTGCTTGAACTGAATATCAATCTGAAAATTAGTTAGTAACATTCTTCTACTTAATACTCTTTTTTCGTTAATGTTTTTGTCTTTAGAACGTAAAATCGATGTAACAGATAAACGAATAGGGTTTAAACTACTTCGTAAGAAAATCATCACGATCAGTACAGTTATATTGGTCATTTGTTCTATCGAAAATAAAACGTTCTTCTGGAAAAAACTAGGACGAAAACAGAAAGACGGTATTGTGTTCAAACAACAACAACAACAACAACAACAACAACAAAGAGAAGCACCAAGCGCGTCATATGCAGCCGCTGCACAGACCTCAGCGCCTGCTGAAATCCGAGGCCGTGGAGGAAGCAAACGTCTCGGGAATGTTCGTCGTCGCACCACAAGCCACCGCAATCTCAGCACGCTACGCGCGGCTACCTCCACGGCACCAGGAGGGTGGAGACGAAAGGGGGCGGCGCAGGGATAGCGCGCAGATACCGGAGCAAAGGTGCGAGATTGCGAAGGGAAAGGGCAGAAGACATAAGAAAGAGGGAGAAGGAAGAGATGTAAAGATGAACAAGGGAACGAGTGGAGAAACATTGTACACGAATACAGCCAATAGATGAGGCTCAAACACGGGATATAGAGGAAGGAAAGAAAAGAAGGCGAACAGAAGTA
The DNA here is from genome assembly GCA_038098605.1 of Gryllus longicercus. Classification (NCBI taxonomy): domain Eukaryota; kingdom Metazoa; phylum Arthropoda; class Insecta; order Orthoptera; family Gryllidae; genus Gryllus; species Gryllus longicercus. The sequence goes on along the minus strand of JAZDUA010000312.1, from coordinate 1,120,702 downwards.
ACATACGAGAAAAAAATGCAAATTGCACATAGCAAGAAGGACTTGACTGAATGAAAGGGGAGGTTCAAGGCAGTGAAGATGAATATGTGGTAGTTTCAATATAATATGAGGATGACGTTCAGATTCTTGACGTTTGTACGCGGCTTAAAAAGGGAAAAGATAAACGTCTATGCAATTTATAGAGAACGTAATCGCGAATTATGTACTGTATTTTGAAGAAAGCAGTAACTTAGGTTACAAGATGAGGAAGAGAGAACAAACGAGGCGCCGTTAATTTAACAAACCCATATGAAGTAAAATTAATACATCCCATATATATAATTTCTAATTAAACAAATATGTGTGCAATAATTTAATATACTCAAAGGAGTAATTATTCATAAAAGCTTTGGAATTTTAAATGAAATAAATTCTGTAACTAATTATGCTTTATCATAGATATCATGATACGTGACTATCAAAAATTTCAATACTGTTACGTTTTTTGCTTTCAAAAATATTTGTTTAATTAAGGTGCGAATAAAATAAAAATCTGATTGGCTGTTCGAGGAGGAAGGTCAAGTGCTAGCTGAGCAACTACACCTGGCAGGATACGCGCTTCATTTGTTCCATAATTTGAGTTGACAACACTGTGCTTATGCAAACACGTGTGATTTGTTGTTGCATCAATTATCGTTATTGCTTCGATTATCACTGACGTTTCCACATAACCACGAATTATCAGGCACTATCTTATTTTATTTATGATTTCAAGCTTTTTCATAAAAGCACATTTTTAAATCAGTGCAAATTAACTATATATACATTATATAATTTTTTTAAAGTGTAGCATTACAAAAATGTGTGTAAGGGCGACCGCTTCTTTCCAACTGGCTTCACCAACGGGAAAAAAGAGAAGGAGAGAAGAAAACGAAGTCAATTTTCATCTTACCTAGTGGTATGGACTAGGCTATTACTTTTAATTATGAAAGAAAAGGATTTTTGGAATAATATTTGAAATGGAGAAGAAAATTACAATGCAAAAGCTTTCAATAGCAAGAAACTTACATAGAGTAGGTGTAAGAAGGCACATATGATAACTTCAGATGCAGGAAAGAGCATGAAGCTCAGTAAAACCAAATGGTACATGCTGTACATCGCACCTCCGTGGATTAACAGAAATGGACTATTGAAACATCTTTTGAATACGAACGCTTCTAGTGGAGATACTTATTTAGGCGGATCCCTTCCCTTCCCTTCCCTTCCCTGAAACACACATCTTGTGGCTAAGGTAGTATACTCCCCTCCCACAACCCAGAAGCGAAAGATGGACGAATGCTACTTGTGTGCACAAAAGCGTAGAGCACGGGTGATGCCAGAGTGAAACAGAGACGAGACCTCAAAAAATCGTCAGCTGCCTAGATTCGTTGTCCCTCATAAAGAAACATCTGTCTGTTCCTACTCCTATCTCTTGTGTACCAAGTAAGCGAGACGCAAGTATAGGCGTGCGGAAGGCAGCAGAGGCAATTACGGAGCGGAATGCGGCTCGATACCCACGAAGCCCCGGAATAGCCTCGTGCATGGAGAGGCGGTGCTGCGGCGTTCACACCACATTCTACTTCGCCTCCGATTCGCCGCCACAGTGTGCCCAGTCTTTGGAGCCAGCTGTACGGAAACTAAGCATTCAATAGAAAAGAGAGGAATAACGTTTTTTTAGGGAAAATAGGTTTGTCATTCGAGGTGACCTACAATTACTTTTATTATCTTGTTTTCAAACTTTACGAAATTAAGGGCGGTTTCGGATTAAGAATTATTAGAACACAGGTATTCATAAAATGGATGCTCTCTTATTATCGACAACTAACGTCTGTATTTCTTCTTTTGCAGGATAAATGGCCAAATTTAGAAGAAAATATTCCTTTGGAATATTTACAATATGGCAAAATGTATTCGTACTGAAGCTCCTATTTACATTACGAGATTGGTTATCACATTCGGTCTAATGACCTCTTTTGCTAATTTTCCAATCTCCAATTGCAATTTCATACGGCATTAAGTTCGTAATAACTATTACACTTGCAGAATACATCTTTTAGTACATTCATTTATCGCACATTATATACATATATCTTTTGTCGTCTATTAGATGACAAAAGGAATGAATTCTATCTATAGTGTATCCCCACGCTGGCCTGCCTTGTCCTGCACCGCAGAGCCCAAATCTGTTTTGTTTGTTTGTTTGTTTAAACAGAATTTTTAATGTTCAAAAAACATAATACAATGGATACTCCAAAGAAATAGCGAAATGCTCTAAAATTTCAGTGTTTTTGCAAACTTTGCAATAATGGTTTTGGTTAGCATTTAAATGAAGCTTTAGAAAAGTAAAAACTTGTGTCGTGGAATTACGTCTAGTAATGTCGATCAATCATTACCGGACATCCTTTCCAAGTACGGATATCCTGTGCTTACTCGACACTGCATTTATCACCAGGATGTTCCGCATAGTTTCTAAAAGAAGACATGATATATTATCATCCATTTTCCATAACATTCAATAAAGTCGATTTTTCTGTCCATCGCCACTCCGTTTTTCAATATTCTTCGTGTTCCACAGAACCCGTCCGATTTTACGACACGATCACAGAGGGAAAGAAGGAAACACTATGGCGTGTCATAAATCAAAATGGTTTCGAAAGTTTCAAAGATTTCTGTGCTCTCTGAGATCCAAAACCTATTCTAATATGTAATAATTTTAGGGGTAACTCCTTCAATCGCACGTCTGTTACTCGGAGCAACGTCCTTCTCGGTGAAGTTTCTTCTTTTACCTCAGGCTGAGGGTTTATGCCCGTCTCTGTGAAAGGATTTCCTCTGGTTCGTTCTTCATTAAGGTTCTGTGTCCTTCAATGCTATCTCCACAGCCCCAAGAGGTTTTCATTTTTTAAACGAAAAGTTTGCATATACCCTGAACAAACAGTTACCTCACTTTCAGTCAGCAAAGCTCTCAGTCCTAAATAATCTCTAATACCATTCTTTTTCAGAAAAATCAATTAACTACAATCACAACCTACATCAACACAAGAACTTTATTCTCAATATGACAAATTGTTGTTCTATATGACAAATTGTCTCATTATTGTTTGGTAAGTTTCACATTCAAATTTTACAGAGGAGGAGGGGAACCAAACGCATTTTACTTTGGGAATTTCTCGCTGTTTTTTTTCTACATGCACTGAATTTTACAGAAGGCCTTACCTTGAACGCAAAGGGAACATTTGCAACAAAACGTACCCAGAATATCCCTACATAGGAATGAACATTCAAAAGATCTGCAGTACGTTTCATACAACGCTTCATACAACTTCACACGAACATATCTAACAAAATACAATACTGATAGAAACATTTGAACAAGGAACTTCTACATGATTTCTGTCACATAACGTAATTAAGAAAAAATGTACGATCTCTAAGAAATGCTTGGAATCACTTTAAAATTCAGGACGCACTTTGCCCATCTTTTCACAAGACGGCAATGGGATACAAAGAAGTGGCTTAGAGCTCACGAGGTTCCAATGAGTTAATTCTGCCTAGGAAAATAACTCGAAAGAATGAGAGAGAGATTTAGCTTCATAAGAGTCGTAACACACGAGGTTCCAAACCAATTATCACAACAACGGCATAGAATCCTGAAAAACTTTCAAATATCATCCCAATAAGATTAATTACACCATTCCCCGAGTATTTAACTGCAAATATGGAACTTTTTGGACACCTCATCCTCTCCTATAACGCGAGCGAGCTACCCCCATACATGAAAAATAAAAATAAATAATAATTGGCGTCAACCTTCCTTCTCCACATTTATAAATTGTGTAAACAAAGAACTATAAGCTTACCGTTCAAAGAAAAAAATATTATTTTTTTAGCGTTCTATGCTGAAATCATGTTCAATGTTTGATGTATATATTAGAAACAAATTTCTTCATCCAGTTAAACCAACATTTTTGTAGTTTTTCCTCAGCCTACAACTTCAATTTCGATAGTCTTTGAGTTTACTTTCGTTTGAAACTAAATACACAAGAGAGAGAGGAAGAAATAGGAAATTCATTGTATTAACATACCCAGTTTTGCTCTTCAACATTGACAGTTAACTCCTGAGGAGAACCACGAATTATGCGCTGTCAATGGGCATGCAAATGTTGTTCACTACGTAATTTTGAGAGGGCAAAATAATGCGCTTTCCTGATTAAAAAGATACACTTCTGAAATGATCAAGAATATTTTCTTTTATTATGCAATAATGTAAAAAAATATTGTCACCTACATAAATGCTCGTCTGAAAAGCGCGGTGGTATGAGGCATTTAGTAGAATCCGCTACAAAGCAACACACAGCAGTAACAATTAATAACTTCTATATTTTAAATATTTTTCGTATGCAATTACATGCAGTTAAACATCGAGTTCAATAATTTTAATTACGCCCGCCAATTGCCAAAATAAGTTGGCAATGATGGTAATTAAGAATAGAGACTGGAGAATTGTGGGGGAAGGAGGGATGCATAGCCCCCAAACATTCTGCCACATGCCGGGCAGACGTTATTGTGAAGGACAAATGGGCGGGAGATTCTAGTACCAACTTTATTATTTATTTATTTAATTATATTATTTATTATATTATTTATTAATTTAACAGATTCAATTGACATACTATTGTTGAAATAACATTTCCAGTTCGTCTTGGAACAATTTATACATGATAATTTTTATTTAATATGCTTATTTACATTGTTGTCTTAGAATAAGACTGATTAAAAGGAATTATTTATAAAAATATTTAAAAATACACAAAAATCATTATGTAACTCTGAACTGAACTAACACCACTTACCCCTAAGTAATGCTATGTGCTGTTGCCCCAAACCCCTACCTGGTGGTACTTTACGTAATTTACAGACGACCCTTTGGTACAGATCGGAGAAAACAAAGCAACGTGCCAATCAGTCGGAATACTCCTGAGAATAATTAGATTCCACTGAACTATCTTGCGGCAAACATTTGCCACTATCTTGAATCCTACGAGCATCCTATTAGCGATGGTGCAGAGGAAAGTATGATGCCACTGAGCTATCGCACCCAGTATTTCATAACTCCGACGATGCATCCCCGCGTCGAATAGAAGCTTGGATAGTGTAAATGCTGATAAGCTGTTGTCAACATGATTCAAGGATGATAAAATGGAAGTCATTTTTGTCAACTTAGATTTAGATCTATTCATTTAAATCTATTTTCATTATTTCATTCCCAAAGCCTCGTTGCCTAGATGTCTCGATACTTGACCTAATGTCATACGGTCAGATTTTAAAACCACATAAGTCTGTTTTAAGTAATTTTACGGGAGCGCATAGAAATAACTTTGAAGGCAATCTATTTCTTCCTATAGTTTTATTTCTCGCTATTGAGGTGCGATGTCACATTTCGTAGGTTGTATGTTAACTGTGTGAAACTGTTCTTAAAATATAAATTATACTTTCAACGCATGAAAGTTCGTCGACCGCGAACGCTGTCACGTCTGTAGAGTGTCCTTCAACTACGGTAAGTAAAATATATTGTCTGCTAACAAAAAATATATTAAGCTAGCGATCGAAAAGATCTTTAGCATAATATATATTTTTGATAGCAGACAAAATATTTTATTATTAGAAGGTATCTACCTCACCAGCGACCTAATTCATAATGTTCTTTAACTATTAAGGTCACGAAAAAATGATCGATGTCCGGAACTCAGAACCGTTTTACTTGCTCTTCAAAATTTGAAGCTCCTGGACATGGAACGTTTTTGTTTCCTCCGATTCCAATGAGACTTACGAGCTTTTAAAATAGAACCACGTGGAGCATTAGCACCGCGTGCGCCGCTCCCCGTGTGCGGGAGCGCGTCGGGCTCTCGCAGTTGCGACGCAGCGCAGAAACAGACGCGGCAATCGATGACAGCGCGTCGCGGGGGCGTTGCCCTCTCGCTGACGGATTCGCCTGCGTCTGCCCGCCCCACGCGCACGCACGCAGTTCCACGCACCAGCCGACTCCACATTAGCGCAGAACTCTTATAAGGAATTTTGCTTACGAGAAACACAAAATCTGAAACGTTCGCACCATGTTCGTAGCAACTACTCAGGTGTGACACATGATGCAGTGGTAACATTGTTCACCTTCCTGTGAGTACCGCGGCTCAAATTCAGATCGATCTTAATGGAATGAAATTGGGTTTGTGGCAGGTTTTCTCGGTTTCTCCCGTTTTCCCTGTCTCTCATTCCGCCATTGCTCCATCATAATTCATGTGATAACATCGTAACCACCAATTCATCGAATTCATTCAAACGCTTCAGGTTTTCCTAAAAGATTAAGGAACTGGCACAATAATAAATATATTAAAACTGGTTATCTTGAATGTGTGAGCACCTATGGGCTACTACTACAGCCATTGGTTACAAATGCATGTTATAAAATATATTCTATATTTCTGTTTAATTACAGTTAAAGTTATGATGAAACGTTAACTAGTTGCTAAAAATCTACAATCAGTAGCACTAAAAATCTGTGGCTTTTCGGAGATTTGGTTCAATACAAAAAGTTATGAGCGGGAAAGGTCGACTTCAAAATTTCAAATCCCAAAATTTAAATTCAAAAACTCAAAAACTTTGCATTTGCATGTTCATTTGGGCTACAGAGCAAAAATCCGTTCCAACGACGAATTGCCGTATGTATAAATAGTATGATTTGTTTAATAAAGCCCATTCTCCCGAAACGTCCAATGCTTACGATCGAAACCTTTTACCCTGTTGTTTTAGAACAACATCATATTATTTGAAGCTTCCAGCTCGACAGAATGAATTATAAAATAAACTCATATTGATCTTATTCTGAATTGAAGAGCAATATATTTCCATGAATGAGATTCACACCTTCAGTTGACATGAGCTATTGTAAGTCAATAAACAGTTGATGCATATTCTAATATATTAAATGTGTTCGAAATTTATTGATGTTTTAGGCCAACTTGATTAGCGGACATTATTAATGGTTATAATAAATATTTTATATTTTTGACATTTGGCATTGTGGGACATCTTCACTTCGACATCTTGTGACTAGTTGTATGTACGTAAGTATGTACGTATGTGTGTGTGTGCATGGGCGTTTTTTGTGATAGGTCTCTTTCGATGGGCGGTCCTTACGATGAAAGAGTAAAGTTAGTAAGCTGGACCTTCTATAATAGAATGTACAAGAGATATACTTGTAGATTAGGATATTTGACTAACAACTGTGGAGACACTCTTCGGTTTAATATTATAGTACCTGAAATACGAAAAAGAACCTCCTGCAACGCTACTGGAACTTACAGCAACTCTAATCGTCCTTCTCTGCTACTGTGTTACAAGTGGCTTTTAATTCACAGTTGACACACACATTTTCGGTAACAACATACTACGATTATTCCAGGGAACTCAGGAGTTCCAGTGTTCAGAACACAGTTGGGGAAGCGCAATTTTTCCTGAAAGATTCAAGCACACACTGATTGAACTCAGTTTCAAGTACGATGTATTCGTAATTACCGTTGAATTGGGCTCCAGCGATAATGTGCATTGCTTCAAAAGCGAAGATGGATCCGATTGCGTCCAGCGTCCAAACAATGCGAGTAGGAGTAGGATGGAAATTCGATTGATTGATTCCTGTTTTCGGGCAATTCAACTGCTACCGCCATTAGCCTCTTTTGTGTAGTGAATGTTTCTTAGGCCTGGTGCTGGTGTTCTTCTCCTCTGGATGAGGAGATCTGGCGCCCACCTACACGTCACTTGTGGTGGGTTATCCCCCCCCTCCAGGGATTTCCCTCAACGGATCACCGGGGACAAGCTCTAAGCTCTCGACTGGTCTCACGAAGTGTGTGGTAGCGTAGTGCGTGTAGTGCACGCGCGTGTGTATTTGAAAGGGAAGAAGATACGACAAAGAAGAAGAACAAAAGATCGCGTGAAACCGTCTGTGGCTCTTTGAGTACTCCTCCGGTATTTGCCCAGTTTTGATCGGAGAATAACAGAAAAAGATCTATGAGAGCAGCCGGCCGTTAGAATTCTTCTGCAGACAGTGGTTCAATGCGATCAAGCTTTCTAACTGTTGGCGAAAATCCGTCTCCGTCGGTACTCGAACCCGAAGATCACTCAGGCAGATTTAAAATCATTGCAGACAAACGGCAATGAGCGAAATTCAGCTCTTAGGAAATATTATTCAGTCGGATATTTTGATACGTGTCATTTACATTCATTCTCGTTTAAAACCTCGCTTCTATATAAAACATTCATTATAAACCACACTATCCATTACAATGTATACAGAGGTGGATTTACGCATAGGCACAGTAGGCACGTGCCTACGGCGGCAAAGTTTCAAGGGCGGCAAATTTCCAAAGGCGCAAAATTTTCTTGATATTTTCTAAAACAAATTTAGGTTCTCTAAAAACTATAACAGCATAAATCATATTTTTATTTTAAAAATATATTAATATTTAATACAAGCTATTTATTTGTCTACTTCATTAGAGTATACGTTATGATTTCAGAAATATATGAATCTGAAACTAAGGCCCGTTGACGAAAGAAAACATGTTGTAATTCTAGTTGTCATGTTTTAGTTTCCTTTTAATGTTAACGTTTCAGTGTTGAAACGTTAATAATGTTGAACGTTACTTGCTATGAAGATACAGTTTATATCCAAAATTAGCTAATCCAAAAAAATTATTTAATTTATGAAAACAATGTGCAAAATATAAAGTTACTTTTAAAGTTAAAACGTTTAAATTAATGAGGAATTGTTACTGAAACGTTACAATTTGAAATGTAACATTAATTTTAAACAGGAGGCGGCAAATTTGATGTGCCTACAGGCGGCAAAAATATTAATCCGCCCCTGAATGTATACCATTCCATCTCTAGGGCAAAGTTACAAATTTAACTGTGGGAATTGAGAAATCGAAAGAGGCAAGCCCGAAGTACCAAAACAAAATGGCGCTCCATGAAACCTGATCTCTGCTGCTCTGCTTTTACGGAGCTCGAAGGCTCACAGAACATCGTAGAACTAAACAATAGTATTTATCATTGCAAAAATGCATCACAGCAAAATAACTGAGACAAAGGTACATTGAACCAAAACAAAAAAAGCAAGTTGGAAATTGTGTTCGAGCGTTTCCAACAATAGCTGGCGCTCGCTTGTCCTGGGCGTGCGCTAGGGCTCGTGCAGGGGGCCGTGCCGGAGGCTTCGCCGCCTGAGCCACCGCCCATCCGCCCGCCCCTCGCCGCCCCCGCGCCGCCCCCTCCCGGCCGCCGCCGCCTGCCGCCCGCCGCCCGCCGCCCGCGGCGGCAGCGCTGCTGCAACGCGGCGAGGCGCGGCGGCGAGCTGCGTGCCGCGGAGGCGGCGGCGGTGGCGGCGGCGGCGACGGCGACGGCGGCGGCGGCGGCGGGGCGGGGTGGGGCGGGGTAGGAGCGCCGCACGGGGCCGGGGACCGGGAGGGCGCCCAATGTCAAATGAAGGTCGCTGCGGCCCGGCGAGATCGATACGACTGCAGGCGGTGGCGGCGGCGGTGGCGGCGGCGGCAGCGGCGGTGGTGGAGAAGGTGGAGGAGGTTGTTGGAGCAGGGGGCGGGGGCGGGGGAGGGGGAGAGGGAGGGGGCGGGGGCGGGGGCGGGGCGGGGACGGAGACGGGGGCGGCGGCTCAGGCGGCCTCTTGTGAAGACGAGGCCTCTGCACCGCCGCCTCCACCGCCGCCGCCCTGCTCGTTGAAACCCTGCCCGTCAGCCGCCTACATCTATGGAGGGATGGTGGTCACGGGGTGATGGTGATGATGGTGGTGGCGATGGTGGAAATGGTGGCGATGACGGTGACGATAGTGTCGGTGTGGTGGTGGCGGAGGAGGTGACCGGCAGGGTTGGCGGTGGCGGCGGCGGCGACGACGTAGTTGATAGCGGTAGTGGTGATGGTAGCGGCAGAAGTGGTGACGGTGCAGAAGGCGGCACTTGTCCCCGGAATAACGACTCCCCACCGTACGAGACCGCAAGAGGGAACATGTGAGCTGCCACGCGAAGCCGTGAAGTGCACTTTGTGAAAATAGCGTAGATGTCTGCCGGAGGCATTGAGTTATTTTCTATGTTTCTGACGGCTGACCACCATATTGTCTCCATGAAATTAAATTCATAAGCGTTAGACCTATGCGCAGTATTCAGGTTTTGCCTTCCACAAGTGAAGTAAAATTTCCAGATACTGGTCAAGTACTTGATCTATCGTGTTAACGCTAATTTGACGAAAAACTCACATAAAACAAATGGTTTTACAGAAAATGGTGCGCAAAAGGTTTTTAGATTCATGTTGATGTTCAGTGCATTGGGTTACAACCTAAATGTAACGTTCGCGGTTGCTTTCCTCTTTCCCTTAGTAGCATGGCCGCCATTTTGTGAAGCATGTTTGAAATCTTACATGCATTTGAACTCTGAAATGAAATGTATGAAGTAAACATGTCGTCACACATTGCTTTAAATCGGTCCAATGCTGAGTTGGTTCAGTCGTAAATTTCCTAATAAAGTCTATATATGAAGTTATAATAAAAATTACAACTTTCCAAAAATTCCAACATTCCAATTCATATTGGTTCACGTGAATACACAGACAATAAAAACTTTTTGGTAATGTGTTTTTGAATAAAAATATACTTTTTAATGTTATGTAAGGCTGTTTCATGATAAAATACACGAATGAAATAGAAATAAATGGCAAATGAGGTTGTGTTCATGAGCAAATGTTCGCACAGATGGGACGTGGAGAACTATGGTGCCGATTGTTAATGAAGGTACATCAATAGAATGTCACATGTTTAAGTATTTAAGTTATTCTTACTTATCAGACTCAGAGAGAGCAACGATCGGTAACAAAGAACATTAATAGAGTAACAAGTATTGGAGAGAAGGTACCAAGCCTTCGATCTACTCTTTATCATGTATATTCGTTCCCTAAATCTTACGGAACCAACAATGAATGTAACATTACCCCACAATACAGAACCAAGAACACGCAGGTGAACATTTAAGTAGTAATTGAAGTTGTTTTAACTGAATACACTATTAAAGATCTAATTTGTTTTTAGATTTGAATCGTTTGCATGAAAAAATGCCAGACATTAACTTCTTCAAAGCTGAGGCTTCTATTGTGTTAGTCCAACTTAACCATTCATATTGATATGACGTTACTAAATGCAGCATTTTTATCGTGATTTTCATTGTATATTTCAGTTTCACTAAATTTTAAAAATGATCATCTATATTATTCTCTTTCCTGAAGTTGCAAATATTTCTTTTTTTGGTTAAGGTATTCCCTATAATAGTGAAAGATACATATTATTATCAAATTAAACCTGCTTACACATAAATAAACTTCTAAATGACATGCTTTGAACCTTGTGCCCTTTTCATTTAACCTGTAGTATTTCTAAATAATTTCTCCATACAAGCCATTTTATTTGTAGTTTAAATGTAATGCAATGTAAATGCAATAATCGCATGGTGTTTGAAGAATTTTATTAGAGCTTTATTTGTAAATAAGAAAATATAGAGTACGTATTTCGGTAGGGGCCGATTATTGCTTTGGATGAACTTGCACATACAGGTTTCCTTCTATACACAGTTCATTCTTGCCATAAACTAATGTATTTGGGTTAATATTGTCAACTTATGTAAGTAATATAGAAGAAAATTAAGTTTACTTCCGTTCCCAGGAAAATTCTAGGAGGCTCTTCGACATACTTGCCGACATTTCTTAAACACATGTCACACGTCTATTCTTCTTCTCTTGATACGGACATGCGCCTCATGGTAAACATGCAATTCAGGGTTCAAATCATTCCTGTGACGTAATTTCTTGATCAGAAATAAGCAACTGACAGAAAGAATATCACTAAAAGTATCTGTATGTTGCTTTTCGAAGTTCTTTCATTCATGCATGATTCATGTACTGTACACGATTTTCGTACCGTATACATTTGTTATGAAACGTGAGATGACTGCCGCGATAAAGTGAACTAAAAGGATAATGAGACATCTGAGATGAAAACCTATGATCAGGCAATTGTGCTAGGACTCCAGAGTCGGTGAACAAGTAACGGCAGTAGCGCTTGCAATAAAAAGTCATTTTTCAATTTTGGAAGCTTCCCAATCCAGTTACCCTCTTCAAACGCATATTGTGAACGTTGCTTTCATAAAGTTTTTTGGATGTGGCGTCGGGAAAAGAGAAGAAGTTAACTGAGAACATATGCATGCATCGACGACTACTTCCGGAGATAAGTTTTGAAAACATACCGTAGTTGAAAAATGAAGGACATATTTAACTTATAGATGTAGATTTAAAGAAAGTGTTGAAAAACGCGTGCATTTGCAATTCCATAAATAATCCTTTAGATTGCACACACACATCAAAATGAAAGGTTAAAGTTTCATCATTTAAAATTATGCTTACTTTCACAGTTTTTCATGCTGATAATCAAGATACTATTTTCCGAAAATTGTTCAGCTAATATATTTGTACCTTTAAAACATTTTCTCTTATTTTATTTGAACAATCCTTCTTTAACTGAAATACTCTACTTTGTTTCCATTTATTAGTGATGGCGGCGAATCATCGCATACTTACACTCAGAGCACTAATGTTGTTAGAAGAAACGTCAGAGATTTCATGAGTATGTGTCAAATAAGTATGTATCCAATTTGAAATATACTTTAAATATACGTTCAGGAACACAGGCACCTTGAATGCTCGCCGTCGATCTCTAAAATTTGTGTTGTCAATCCACATAGAGAGACACCATAAGCATAACGTCTCTCATCTCATCTGCCCGGCCACTGCGAGGTTCTCATTAACGCGTGTGTGGTTTCCCGGATTGTCACGTGCTGCTTGGCCTCAGTAGCTCCAAAAAGAGGTAATTCCTAGGTGGCGACGCCTAGAGCGGAGCACCCTTAGCCCTTCGGCCTCCGACACCGACTCGCCTCCGACCTATCGCCTTGATCTCCGCTACTACATCACTAACCTACGCCAATTACGCCTAACCTCCATAACCGCAAATACCTCACAGAGCATGACAATAGGATCTGGTATCTTGGTTCAGATTCTGTCAGAGGATTGGAAACGACCACAAGATTCTTGAATTTCTCAGCAATATCCACGTAGTCGTGGTAAGTCGCTCTGAAATGAGGGGATATTGAGACTCGCCTCAATTCTGGCGGGATCAGTATCTTTACCCCAACCGATCGCCTCGATATAGATGCACAACCAACGAATTTCAGAAGAAGTTCGGTTGAGTTCTGGCCAATCAAGTTGTTTGCCCGAAGAATGTGTGATAGTGGTAGGGGGTATGCACAGAAGGCTGTTCAAATCGAGGGTCTCGGTGCACGATCGACCTCCCTTTCTCCGGGTCTACTACCACCACCACAGAGACATCAGACATCTACTCAGTCGTCGTCATTGACGACACCTTTTTGTTGCACCGTTAGTGCTAACACCACCATCGACGATATTGCCCCTAACTACCAAGAACACGAGCCATACCCAAAATAACTACGTCGCTACAACTCTGCGCCCTCCACCCAACAATTACAGCAATACCACTCCCCTTTCCAAAGCCGCAGAGATTGATCTCCACAGCCACCAGTGCCATCGTCACCACACACTCTTTCTCCACCACCAACACCCGTCACAACTGCAACAGCCTCTCTTCCCACATCCAGTGCCACCGCCAGCGCCACAGCCACCGCCACCGCCACCGCCTCCCGATAAGTTGGCCCAGGGTCGAAAGGAGGACGCAGATATGAATGCGGTTGGCTGGTTGGTTTATATGCTCAAGAGGCGCAAACAGGCGGAGATAAAGAAGGCGAGGACGCGCGATAACCAGGGCCGGCCCAGGCGCCGGCGCCCTGCCCGACGTTGCGCGTTGCAGCGGCTCCACCAGCGCCCCTGGAGGACGAGACGCGAACCAAGCGCACGCACGACCGCGGAATGCGCCGGCCCAGGACATTGGACGATCGGAGCTGACGTGGAGGAAGAGGCTTGTTCAAGTGATAACTGTTGTGGTGTGGTGATCGCATCCCGTGACAGACATTATTGTTACCCTGTCGTGTACGTATACGAGAATTCGAGGCGTTGCGAATCTGAAACGGGTGTTTTAATTTTGGGGGGCACATTACTGGCCCTTGGATACTTTCAAAATGTTCTCAAAATTGGTTTAAAATATTTTGAATAATAATTACAATAAGAAGAATGAATTTTTTTGCTCGAGTATAGAAAAATGTACTGATAAACATAGAATCAGTGCCATCTTCATTCACACCTCTGAGATCTAGCAAATTGCATATATTTCGCAGTAATTTTTCTGAACAGGGTTACTCAGGAGACGGTTGAAGAATTACACGTTTTTGCTATATTACTTACCTATTTCAAAAAGTATGATGAAGTATGAGCTGATGTAGCATTTTTTACTTTGCGATTTTGGTGTGGAAGACGAAGGTATATTTGAGCGAGCTTTTATGTCAATATAACAATTATAATAATTGTTACACGAAACTCTTCACAATTTATTTAGCCTGTGCATTTCTTCAGATGTGAGAAAACATGACTTGGAAATATTACAGAAAGAGCAAATTTAGAATGTGTCAAAAAGAAATTAGGGGTGGGATACTCGACTAGAATGAAACTCGTCACAAGACGTTTATACTTTGTGAATCGGAAGTCTCCACGGTCGACTGGCAGGCCGAATAATCACTTATCATAGTAAAACCACGAAAAAGCTTTCCGTTTTTGACGTGCGCAGACAGCAACATACGTGTGTCATATTCAATACAGCCTTGCGATCAGAGAATTAATAGTCTAAATGATCATACGTTATTACGTATCATCATAATTAACATCGTAACCATCATAATTACCAAAAAAATGGTGTTGGAAAGCCAAGCTTGTATATTCTCTAGTACGTCGACAACTTTCCTAGGGAAATTACACCAGAAAAATAGGAAGGAGAAGATGAGGAACGGTCCTTCAATGCTATTTGTAGGCCTAGTTATGACTTTGAACAACAAGACGCATTCACGCACAAACAAATTCATCTCCGTATTCTTTCGTTTCATTGGTCAAATTTTTGCCTTCATACATTTCCTAAACGTCCTTGAACGTTTTCATGGTGCTCTGTCAACATAGACGTTTGCTGAAAAAAAAAACTTTTTTTTCTGTAAAACTTCCTCATACAGAGTTATCTCATACAGAGGCAAAAATGTAACATATTCAAGTAACATAATATTTAAGAAATTCAAAACAGGTTTAGTTATCTGAATTTGCCTTGCAGCAGTTTACTTTGCCCGGTAAACTTTCTGCGTGGAGTCAGGTGTATAATAGAAGTTGCCATTTATGATTCTTATGGGAAAAGAATTGATTAAACACAGATCATTCATTCGTAAATAATATCATTCCCAATTAATAGACATGTTATCTTATTCGCACAGAAGTTGCTATCATGAGATTCTCTTGGTAAAGACAATGACTGTACACCACGATTTCCTTCATTTCGTAAATAATGTAATCACAATTAACAAGCCACCTTTTTAGATTTTGGTCTATCTCCATCCCACCTGTTGGGAGTGAGAACGCATTAAAATGAATGATTGGTTTTGAATCGTACAAACTCCTCGGAGGTCCTACTAAAATGAATGAACGACCATACAGAGTCACTATCACGTTCTCAGAAATGACACGCAAAAGCAATCTGGCCCCCTAAACAAATGTGACGAGCAAGATCAGCAATTGTATGTGAAGGCTCAATTGATACTTGTTCACCTACAACGGAGTGTGTGAGAAGCTACGAGGTGGTTCGGACACTTAACATGTGTAAAATCTAGAATATTTTGCCTTCATATAAAAAGGTAGTATAGTTTTCACGAGTGACTTTCTATTCAGATACATGACAGTTGAATTTTCATTGCACCGGGCTTATATTGTAGCATAGTCTTGAACGATAATAAAAAGCGATTGACATTTGAGCCTTCTGTGTAGCATTTGCATGAAGTGGGTATGTCCAGAGTTTCAGACACCATTAGCTTTGATACACAGTGCCAAAGTTACAAATTCTTTTTTTTGTAACTTGATATTTAACATCAATAATGACGATCTGTTTAGAGGAGGGTGGAGCGGCGTAAAATATGTGAATCTAAAAGCGGTGGGTTCAAGTCTCGTAAATCGTGAATGATTTCATTATCTAGTGGTTGTAGTATGGAAATAGAGCTGTTGAGTTTGTCATACCACGACTTGTCCCATCTGAAGATAACAATAAAAACGTACATCATGATCACTCATGATGGAGGACATGATGGATCACACATGAGGGAGGACGATAATTAAATAATCAGGCTACATCGGATTTCACTAGTTCTTTATATGGGAAACCTAAAGAGATAAACCTCTCATCCAATGGTTAGAAATTGGTATAGCACACATCACATCATAGAGATAAAAGTTTAAGGCACTAATATACTGTACCACTATTTTAAAGTTCACTGGCCAGTGCAGTCATCAAACAAAATTTGAGAATTTCATTACAGAGGTATTCACAAACACTGATCTACGCATAAATTCTGCGTATTATTTGGCATGATTGTACCTCGAACGATTCACTAACAAATTTTCTTCAAAGGAAACGAGCAAAATTCAATTTTCGATCCATTCACAACTTATCTCTAGAAAATTAAGTCTATAAAAATATGATGTCTTTTCATCAAACTTTTCAAACAAAGGTTCAGCCATGATATGGTCACCAAACATTTTTTTTAGATTTTATTGCCGATGCATTCACGAACATTGATTAACGCATATATTCTATTTCTAAATTATTGTACCTCAATCTTTCCACTAACCAATTTCCTCAAGACAAACGAAGACAATTTAATTTGCGTTGCATTTACTACGTATCTACAGAAAATTGAGTCTACAAAATATGAATCCTTTTCATCAAACTTTTCATTTTCCTGCTTTAAATTTAACACCTGGAAATGGTTCCGTTTCCAAGCGCGCGTTACCAACCCTCCGAGGAAGTAAAAATTGACGCGCATTTTCACGACCGTCCGTTCGGCGACAGATTAATATCTTTCCCCGGAAACTCAGACTTCAAAGTGTCGCGTTTTGTGCTTGCACGGGACAAAAAGATCGGTAAAAAAGTAGGTGCAGCGACACGCTGTAGGAAGTCGGCCCACGGACTCGACTGCACGCAAGGTACCTGCAGGCAACTTGTAGCTTCGTGGAGTTTGGCGAGAATGACATGCTAGACAAACCATGTTATTCGTAGATTAAAATAGATTTATAAAAGGATAAAGAAGGATTACCGTATCTGAGCTGACAATATTTTTATAACATAAATTATCATTGGACATCGGATAAAATCTATTTTAACTATATTTTAACTATCGGATTTAATCTTTTTAACCTTAAACACACTCTTAAAGGAGAAAATATTCTTGCTAGTAGAAATTGACAATTGACATTACTTTCTTGACAGTATAAATTGATTCATGCAAATAACATGTTTTTTGATATATGTTTCATTTTACTTCAAATTGTGTTATAAACTAGTGGTGCTAACACAGCACACACACACCTTCTGCAGTTTTCGAAAATTCAGAGAGTACAACGAAAAATAGACTTGCGCCATTCATTTAAGCGTCTCTTATTCTGTATACGGAAAATTTTAAAAAGAACAAACTTTAAGTGTTTTTTATAAATTGCTTTAACTTTAAGCAGAAATAACGCAAAGAGTATTCGTTATTTGAAAAAATTGTACATGACCTTCTTTATTAGAGTTTTCTGAACAAATTTTGTTAAAGACAAAAATCTCTATCTTCATTACTCTAGACTTAGGAATGTTCACTTTTGGCAATTTCAGATTTCGCTGGTAATGAGAAAAGCACCACTTGTTTGCCATCCTTTGATACACACGAGGAGAAAGTTTAAACAAAAATCTGAGAATGTTTGTGAGAAAATAACTGCAGTGAAGTGGCCAAAATGTCACGCAAAAGTATGTGAATAGTAATTTCACGTGAAAACTATTCATATTTTCAAAACATTGTGCATAATTTTCTTGCATGATCTATCTTTGGATAAGAGATTTCATTAAGGAAACTTCAATATTTTGGTTGTAGGAAGAAGCCGAAAAAAACTTCTGTAATTTTCGAAAATTCAGGAATTTTAACGAAAATGAGACTTTATTATTCTAAGCGAGGCATTGACTTCCGCGGCCGGAGTCTGTAGCTACTTGGCTGATGGGGAGTCACCGCGTCCTAAGCACAGGTGCCAATATTTTGGCCGCCATTCTGCGAGCTTTATCAGAAATTCGACCTTTCACATATCTCCCTGAACGGTTTAGGCGATAGCGTTAACCATAAACGGGCTGACAGGTGGAAGGACGGGCAGAATGAAGTTTGCTGTCAATCAATTTTTTGGTATAAATAACCCAGAAAACACGGTTTCTGACTGCACGTGTTAGAGGAAGTAATTTACCGTATATATAGCAACAATATTTATTAACTTTCTTGTTACCAGGGGTCGGGAATGAGAGATTTTTGTCCAGAATTGTCATTTTGTGCAGAATTCGAGGAGCAAATAAAAACAAAGATATGAAGAGAAAAACAAGTGCAAATGCTCACACATGTCCCACCAGCGCAACGTGAGTGTTCTATTTCGTACAATTTTCAACTTCTCAAATATTATTTCTAGGAATTCTTTTGAGTTTATTCTCTATGGCATCCATAAGAAGGAACACACATTTTTCAGTTTCGTGATTTAAAAATAGTGAAGGGTGGTGGCACAATTCTGGCTTACGATTAGAATTTAGCGTGTCGACATACATAAACATGTATAAAGTCTATGAGTTTGACAACTTTTTAGTTTCCCGTACACATACGTATATACGGAGTAATATACGCAGTATAGGGGAAGTTATGTAATGCTGCAGAAAATAGATTTCGAGGTTTCTATGGAAATACAGGTTTGGGGTTCCATGATACAGGAAAAGTGTTTTTTCAAAAGCTTCAGTGTTTTATCACCCCTTCGTCCATTTTGGGGTAATTTTTTAAAGATCTTTCACACCATTAACATGCACATTTTCAGCAATTTCTAAACACTATTGTATATTTAATTTATGTGCTTGAAATGACTTCTAATGAAGTTTTTCGAAAACTCAAAACGTTTCTGTGGAAAAGAGCTTCAAATTTTGAATTTACAGTAGTGCTTCAATACTATTTTCTTAAAGATGGAACCAAATTTTCCAAAGGAAATTGCCATTTACGCTCTTTAATATTCTTCAAATAATACTTCGTTCTACTATTAGGAAACTGAAAAATTAAAACAAATATACTTTGGGTTAATATTTTGATATAAATCCTTGTAACATTGTTAGAGTTCGTCTTAATGCACTTATCTCACATTAACATTAATTTGGTGTTTTAGGGAATTTGCATCCAGTGTCTTCTCCTCGAACCTCCGATGAACGATTGAGCGATCGCTTCGAATTGATTGGAGGAAACTACGGAACAAGCCGGCCTCTAGAATTCTTATCTAGGTAATGCCAAGTCTGGAACCAGTTATTTAGCTGGTGTTAATATCGGGGACTCGGACTCTTGTTTACATCTATTGCAATAGTACATAGAATAATTATTTTTAGTGAACTTCATTTTGTCTCTACCACAATGAAAATTACTCAACTGATTCCCCGCTTTTAAAATTGATTGAATCATTGGGTTGGTTCAAAATCTCACCTTCAATCGAACATTGATTGGTGCTATGGAGGGAGTATGAAACTCACCAATTCCACGTTAAAAACATTAGACCCAATCCTTCAGACTCAATCCTCCATATACAGTCGGTTAAAAACATCAAGATAATTGCAAGCAACCCAAGTTTGCCTAGAGGTGGTTCGCTCTTCTAATTTCTCTCAAGTCCACGCCCCATGTTGAGAACCACAGAGCATGAGGGGACTTCAGCAGGCATCCGCGGTAGCGGGAGAAACTTTTCTAGAGTGGCCCTGTCACGCAACAATTGCGCGCGTGCTTCCGGCTGTCGGGGTTAATTTCCGGCCGAGCGTGCCCCGTCCAGATGCGCCAGCCGCGGACAGGTTCGCCATGCTTGAAGAGGGCCTTCCGCGACTCCCTCTTGAGTTCCACTCTCCTCTGCTTGTTCTCGTCTGCAGAACTCCAAAAACCTCTCAAGTTTTAATTTGAGGACGAATAAGATACGAATTTTTGCATTTAAATTACCCTAATTTGCCGTTAGATAAGTTCGAGGAAATAGGATACAAAGCATGAATTGTAAATTAAATCTTAAATCAAACTCATTTTAGAAGTATTAAAAGACACTCTAGTGATGCAAACAATACGCGTTAAGGTGTTCTAGTTTAAGGAAATATGGAGCAAGATTACGTCACGGAAGAAAAAGAGGAGGAGAAAGAAGAAGAGAAAAAGAAGAGGAGGAGAAAGAAGAGGAAACAGACGAGAAAGAATCAGAAGTAGAAGAGAAAGACGATAAAGGAGAAGAACATATTTTTGTGCTGTGCTCTTATTACATACATACGTTACTTGGATCCAACTTCCCTCTTCAATTTTAGTTCCTTAGCAAGTTGCCCACAATTTCTTCGGTGTTGCATTAAGTTGAGTTACTCTTCTAGAGCTTTTGACTTATCGTAAGAGAATTTCAAAGTCTGAGTTGCTTTCCGAACCCCGAGGAAACGGGTTGGCTTAATACGTATGAAGTAAAGAGAGAGCATTGAAATGCTGTTGTAAAAAATTGGAGACTGCCAAAGAAAAATCGTAGAATCGAAAAGTTGATAAACTGTGTTTCACAATGTAGTACATTACTTTTAATAACAAACTGTATAGTTAGAATTCATGTTTTGTGGGTCCTTGATACATAAATATCGATTGTCAGAAAAACGTTTGCCTGTCTGTCAGGTTGTGGCCAAAGCTAGCGCCTAAACCGTTGAGATCAGCCGTTTCTCCAAAATTGATATACCCCGATCATTCTAAACGAACTCGTAGATCTGCAAGTTTGAAACGGATATTATTATATTTGGAGTATGTTACATGAAGCCTCAAACACTCATAAAATGGATCCAATTTTTATTACTCCTTTTGTTTGGATAGTGTAAATAATACTTCTAAAAATGTTGGTGTCCTCATTTTAGTTGAAATCTCCGAATTTCCGAAAATTGCATAAGTTAGAAATAATGCGAGAAAATATGTGCTTGTTTAGCACCACTAGTTCTCACTAGTTGTTCGTTTCTAATACTTAAATAATGTTTCCACTTGACAACGCTTATTGACATTGATTTGCATATAACAAAAATTCCAGGAGAAATATTTCAGAAACTTAAAAATAATTTTTCTCTGGACATGCGAAACTTTATAACAAAACTTTCAAAATATAACTCTTAAAAAATGGTTTCCACTGCAGTTCATTCATCATTCTTCTTCCATCCATTATCATTCATCCATATTCAGTGTAATCTGACACATGAGTTCGATATGTTCCTTTTTCACTCTACTTTGCATGGCCATTTGGTTCCGAATGGCAAGCCCTCTTTTCACTTTCCCGCGTCATCAAGGAGCCGACAAAAATGAGTAGAACAACTTCTGTGATTTTTGACCTTAATGAAGTCGACCTAACCTATTTGGCCTGTGCCTCTTCCCGTATTTTCTCAATTAGAAAATGTCTGCTTGTAACAAATGTTTGGCGCTCGGAGTCACGTTCATTTGCTCCAGTTTAATGAATGACACAATGTTTACAATGTGCTTATTCTGTTGTATTATATGAATGCTATTTCATGCCGATACATTTGATTTACGATAATGCCAATTATAATTGAATGGAGATTACACACAACAAAAATACTTGTTGAATTAATGCCATTTTCACTCTCTCGTATTTTTTTTCTTTGTCGGGAGAGGGAGCTCCCTCATTTTACCGTTTCCTTACGTTCAGGTATGAATCTGAAAACAATGTGTTCTATTTTCTCCAAAAGGCAAATGAGCAATCTTAAATCTCGAGATTCAAGTTAAAGGAGACATGGTAGGCAATAATAAGATAATTGCTTGGTAGGCAATAATAAGATAATTCCCTGGGGAAAATGTTAAAGAAGCTCGAAAATACACATTCTCTGATAATGCAAAATGGTGAACCAAGACAATTAACCCCTAGCAATACCAATATTTAAAAGTTTGGTTCTATTGATGTTTCTGAGGATTTTGATAATTCATAAATAGATGTAATAAATAATATGCATGTGTATGTACCTATAAAAAACAAAAAAGCATTGGTGGACTTCTGAGACCCGTGATAATTCTACGATTAAGAATAGGAACTCTTCAAAGAAACATTATGGATGTTGGTTAAGAATTGCGGCCATCGTAGGAGATCCAATATGAAAGAGCATCATCATGTCAGATACTATAATTTGATTCACGTAAAATTTTGCATTCTCTAGTTCTTGAGGTTGCTGTTTAATATAATGAAATTACATTTTTTATAAACAAAATAGAGAACAAAAGTTTTGTAATTCATGACTTTGTTTCCAGGGGTTCTTGAGTTCGCTGATTAAGAACATTAAATTGCATTTTCTTGTGAATCAAACACTTTTAGCAATTTTGGTCCGCCATATTGTATCCGCCATTTTCAAAATGTAATTTCATATTATTTAGCAGTGAACTCAAAAAAGCTCTAACATAAATATTTTAAGATAAATGAAACCTGACCTTCCAACTTCAGCAAGAGTGTAGACAGTTGGGACCAGTGTGCAGGAGCTTAATTCGTCAAATTTCTAAATGGTCGATGACATTAAGTCATTGTTACACCTCCTGAATTATAAAATTAATATTTTTAAGTGGTAAGCACATTTCTGAGGCCACCATCCCCGTTGAGAAGAACGTCCTCGAATTAATTAAAAAACTTATTTTATTAGTCAGGAGGTGTAGGAGCTAATGTCATCGAACACTATAAAAAAATCGAAGTATTGGACGAATTCAGCTCCTGCACACTAGTCCCAATTGCCAAAAATCTCCCTGAAGTTGGAAGGTTAGGCTTCATTTACCCTACGATATGTAAGTGCTTTTTTGTAGCAAAGTGTAGCTACGTTTACAGCAACAGCTATGTGGTGGCAGTCGTTGCCCTGAGCCGGAAAGCGGAGTGCGCGAGCGAACAAGTGCCCGTTGAGAGAAGTCGGGCGGCGCGGCGTGGCGAGGGGGCCGTGTGCAAAGACGCATACCGAGCGAGTACCGAGAAGCGCCTGCGGCGGCGGCGGAGGCGGAGGCGGCGGCAGGGACGCGACGTGCCGGGAGCGTGTAGGAGCGTCGACCTCGAGCCAAGGAAAAGGCAGTTGGCGGAATTAACTTAATTAATTAATTTGACCGGAGCTGCCGCGCGGAGAACTGTCAGCAATGACGAGGTTGATATTGGCGCTGGAGACGGCGAACGGCGGATATTGCCGAGGCTCGTTGAAGGATCAGTGCTTCTACTAGTGCTGGCGATTGAACTCGAGGGTAGTAGATGAAACCAAAGAACGGTGGGTTATGGGGAGCGAAAATCGACAGCAGGCCGGCAATATGTAGGAAATGCCTGTTAAATGAAAACTTCGTGGCGGTGACCTACGAGACGGCGAGTGACGAGACTATGAGGTAAGTGATGGCCCTCCCACGGGAGGGAGCGACGGGGCGGGAAGAGACGGAGCGGGGAGCGATGGGGCGGGGAGCGATGGGGCGGGGAGCGAGGGGCGGGGAGCGAGGGGCGGGGAGCGAGGGGGCGGGAGCGAGGGGGCGGGAGCGAGGGGGCGGGAGCGAGGGGGCGGGAGCGAGGGGGCGGGAGCGAGGGGGCGGGAGCGAGGGGGCGGGGAGCGTGGGGGCGGGGAGCGTGGGGGCGGGGAGCGTGGGGGCGGGGAGCGTGGGGGCGGGGAGCGTGGGGGCGGGGAGCGTGGGGGCGGGGAGCGTGGGGGCGGGGAGCGTGGGGGCGGGGAGCGTGGGGGCGGGGAGCGTGGGGGCGGGGAGCGTGGGGGCGGGGAGCGTGGGGGCGGGGAGCGTGGGGGCGGGGAGCGTGGGGGCGGGGAGCGTGGGGGCGGGGAGCGTGGGGCGGGGAGCGTGGGGCGGGGAGCGTGGGGGCGGGGAGCGTGGGGGCGGGGAGCGTGGGAGCGGGGAGCGTGGGGCGGGGAGCGTGGGGCGGGGAGCGAGGGGTGTGGGGAGCGGCGCGACGGGGCGGGGCGGGGAACGACGCGACGGGACGGGCAGCGACGCGACGGGGCGGGCAGCGACGCGACGGGGCGGGCAGCGACGCGACGGGGCGGGCAGCGACGCGACGGGGCGGGCAGCGACGCGACGGGGCGGGCAGCGACGCGACGGGGCGGGCAGCGACGCGACGGGGCGGGGAGGGGAGCGCGCGACGGGGACGCGAGTGACGGGGCGGGTAGCGACGTGGCGGAGAGCGACGGGGCGGGGAGCGACGGGGCGGGGAGCGACGGGGCGGGGAGCTTTTATATTTTGCTTTTTTATATTTTACAAACATTGAAATATTTGCTTGTTTTTTATCGGCCTCTACGCCACAGACACTTGTGTAATACGTCCTCACGTGGACGCAACATGCTCTTGGTTTCAACATTTTCATGAACAAAATTTCAGAGAAACAGAATTTAAATGATGATGATGATGGGAATATAATTATAATATATTGTCTGTTTGGTAAAGTGTGTGATAGACAACCACATTATTCATGTCTTAATATAAAGATATAGGAGAGGGACGAGAATGGGCCAGTCTGTAACGACATACCGATCAAACATTAAAGAAAGGATTGGGATTCGACCCACTAATGCAGGAAGTAACTCTAGGAATTTAAATTTTCGCCAAAACATTTGGAAGGACTGGAAACATGAACAACAACTTGAAACATAATGAAATATCTCAATAAGGGAAATGTTACTGAAAATCAGGATATAAAGTTCCTTTTGATTGGCTGGAACAAAAAGAAACAGTAAGGTGAGTCTTTGAAGGAAATGAAAATTTATTTGCAGAAATATGAACCTTCTTCATACTTGTTTCATGCAATTCTACTTTACCTCAGGATGCATAATTTTATTTGTCTTGAACCTTATGATCATCGAATGTTATCTGTAGAACCAGGCGCGGATCCACGGTGAGGGAAATGAGGAAAAATTTCCCCTCCCAAAATTTTCCAGTAACTATTAATATTAACTAATCATGAAACTGTGATGCAAAAATATTTTCGTATAAACATTAAAACGAATAAAATCGTATCGCAACGTAAGGTAAGTTTATCTTACGTCATTCTATATAATCTGTATTATGACACATTTGACCAAACCATTTTGAATTAAAAAAAGTCACATCAGAAAATTTGTCTCTGAATCCGCCCTTGGTAGAATATAACATTCTCTAACCCGTGCCTCTTGAAAGCTGTAACATTTCCTACGTGTGACGCCTGCATCTCAACGTATTCATTCTAGGGTTTTGCTGTCATAACCCAAGTATCCCCTGTTCATTGCGTCCGGTTAAACAGCGACGGATTTCTCGAAAAAATATAAATCTAAAAAATTATTTCACCGTTGATTAATAATAAAATAACAAAATTTACACTATTAAGAACAATAGTTCAAAAAATATTTCAGAAAACAACTTGATGCACTATAGAGCTAACTAAGAATGAAAATACAGCGAGTCATTTGACAAGCTTTGCAGTTCCCCCTCCAATCAACTCGCGTTCTCATTTGTGTCCCGGTGTTATACAACATCCGTCCTCTTGCATCGTACGAGGAAAAAAACTGTGTTAACGGAAATGATATCCAGAATCGGCAATGAAATGAGATTGCAGTTATACCAGCAGGATGCGCATATACAAAGTGCGGCTGATGTATGTTTGGTTTCTCCTTCGCCATATGGATTCAAAGAAACCAGCCGCCAAAAGCTTGACGGTGACAAAGATAGAATCCACAGTGGGCAATTGTAAGAAAGTAAAATCCAACTATTTGGTTATGATGGCTATATGACACGCTAACAGAAGAACTTAAGCAATTTTCCGAAGGGTTATTGAATAGTATTCCAAAACGTTATGTGTTTTATCAAATTTTTGAAGTTTTAATACTCTTAGAAAACTGAACACATTTTACCTCCCTTCTCTAATAATGTTTTTTTCATCACCGAATCGACTCCTGTATTTCTATATTAAATTAAATTCCAAAATCATTTTCTTTATTGAGTAAGTTTCTGATTTTCGGGAATATCAAAAGTTTTTGTCTCGACTTCTAAACTAAACACTCAGATAACTTGAGTTCGGAATTTTTAATTTATTTTAGCCTTGAAGAATGAAGATAATGTCGTCAAATGTATACTGGTCCCTCTGATTCAATCTTATTATTCCCTTTCCTGATATTATTATTATTATTATTATTATTATTATTATTATTATTATTACTATTATTATTACTATTATTTTACTATTATTATTATTAATATTGGCGTATTGGCTATTACTGACCACGCTACACGATTAACGTGTATAATTGTTCCAGGATCAGGTATTCAGCTGTATCCCGTAGTTCGACAAGGTTGTTACGCCTTGAAGTGTCAATTATGAGATGGTAGGATGATGATGATGAGGGGTGAAGGGACAATCACAAATACGACCATGTCTACGCAGGACTCAACCTGCAGCCACCTCGGCGCAGACAACGGCTGCCGCAACCGTCTGCGCTATGGGGCTGACATAATAATAATAATAATAATAATAATAATAATAATAATAATAATAATAATAATAATAAATATAGCTTCACTTCTTCAATTTTCTTCTTGTAGAAAGATGTCCCCAAAGAACCGATGCAGTTATGGAGAGGGAGGACTGTGCGAGGAGAAGGGAAGAAGATCGAGGACGAGGCCGGGATCGAGGACACGGGGTGGGGCTGGTGGAAGCAGGGGCGGGGGGCGGGGGGGGACGGCAGCGGCGAGAGGAGCGAGGGGGCGGTGTTTCGCAATACGGAAGCCAGAGCTGCAAAACAGATATTCGCCGCATGTGTCAGCCGCTGTCAGCGTTAATCGCGCAAAAAAATGTTTGCACACGCGAGGGGGCCGGAGGCGAAAGCGTAGGGACATGGCAGATGGAGTTACGGCGGGTGCAGGGGGGGGAGAGGGAAGCGGGGGTGGAGACGAGGGGCGGGGCGGGGCGAGGGCGAGGGCGAGAGCGGGGGCGGGGGAAGAACCAATCCAGCATCATTTCCGTCAATTCCTCTCCCTTCGTTGAGCGATATACAACTCGGAAACGGCGAATTTTTGAAACGGAATACATTTTTATGATGTTATGTTACGTTGGATAATCCACATTTATGTGTGATACTCAATAAAATGCTCTAATCAAATTTTCAACAATTCCATTAAATGGAAGCTTTTATGGCGGAAGGAGGGCGATGTGATGTAAAAAGCGTATCAAAAAAATTGTAATTTCTTTTATTACAAAATTATCCAAAACTCTCTTCAAAAGCGAGCCACAAATACAGTTCGAAACAGTTAAGAAACTGTATCGTTATAATTGGTTAAAAAAGTATATTTTTTAAGAGGGCCACGGTAAAATAAAGAACAAATTTTTTTTCTTAGTTAAAGATAATTGCTGATGGATGGTTCTGTGCCATGATTTTGGTCAAATGAACTCTATGAATTTAATTGTGCACGAGCATAACAGGTAATTACTTTCGCTGTATTATCTCTGTTTAATGCCCCCAATAATAAGTAATTATCCCATTTGCTCTCATAACGTCAAATGCTGACTTTGTGAAACTAGTGTCGTAAATTCGCGTAAACTTAGGACCCCATTATCGGCGGAATCATAGAGGAAAAGTGCATTTCTTTCTTTTATGCATAAGCATTTTCCCTTTAGGGAAACTTCAGGGTTTTTTAGATTCTTTGAACCAATGGTCGAATGATATTTGATCTCTGAGAAGGAAATTATTGCTTTTTCTCGAATCAGACATATTTTGCAGTATTTGTCTTCTAAATACTCTATCCTACCTCGGGAGTCGTGACCGCCAAAGCTGATGTCCTAGTACTTTACGTTGGAAAGGCCGAAAATCGTGTACGAGAATAGTTCGAATTCCTCCACGGGCATGGGTGTTAGTTCGTGTGTTGCGGGGCTCTTCTAACAACCATAAATCACCTCTCAACCTTTTTTCTTTCATTCCCGGCTGGCTTGAGTGGCTCAGGGACGTGGGAATTTCCGACCAAGTGTGCGTTACATTCGGGTTGAGGGTTCGAATTCCGCATAAAACTAAATGAGTTTTGTACGACAGACGTGACCAGCATTTATTATCCTCTAAACCCACTTCCTACCAATACTAGACTGAGATGCCCTCCACCACTCTGACTACCTTTCTCCGAGGTGGGTTTTAAGCGTCTCTCGGCAGGTCAGCCCACTTGAGATTGACGGAAAAATGGCCTTCTCAGATAGTCGAGATTTATAGGAAAACAGTGATGGAAATATGTGAATGAAATGAGATTAGTGGTGTGTTGGAATGGTCGCTGTGAGAGATGGAATGTCTAAAAGGCAACGTGATACATATAAATAGGGGGCGGTTTTTGATGACCTAAAAAATTGCCAAAAAATGATCAGAAACTGCATTTAAAATACTTTATAAATGCTCTAAAAACAAAAAAATTTTCACTTTAGGTAATCAACTCAAGCTGATAGATATGCTACTGATGTAATTGAGACGTTTTGCTTTTGTTTAAGTGAACTCAGCTTGCACACTTCGGGTTTGGCCTTTTTTTAAGAAATTCTCTGTCTATATTTATCGCGAAATCGGTCGAACTGACAATGTCATCAATGAGCATCGCAGGAACCTTAGATTGCATAGTACTCTGCGGCTGACATTAAAATATATGAATGAAGAAATCGAATAGTCTACTCAGGACTTTTGTGTTGAACATTTGTTGCACCTCTTAAATATTGTTAAAAGCAAGTACGTTTAAAATATTAAAGTCGTTGAAATCAGCGAATAATGCTGTAAAAATGGCGTAAAAAGTAAAAATGACTTATCAGTCGCAATCGGCGAAATATGCAAAAAAAATTACATAAAATGGGTTATTTCGTTTTATCATAGCATAAAATGAATTTCTACACTAAACAGAATTGTGCTAAAGTGAAATGAAAAAAAAATTTCATTATAATCCACCTTCC
This sequence comes from Gryllus longicercus, assembly GCA_038098605.1. NCBI lineage: Eukaryota > Metazoa > Arthropoda > Insecta > Orthoptera > Gryllidae > Gryllus > Gryllus longicercus. The sequence goes on along the minus strand of JAZDUA010000312.1, from coordinate 1,091,401 downwards.
ACATATAAGTATTAGTAAAAAAAACATTCAAATAAACAATTCAACTTCATAAATTCAAATAGCACTCCTTTCTTTGAATAAAATATTTTATTTAGATTTCCTCTATTATTCAAGTATAACAACACACTATTCTTGCATTTAGATCAAAACATTATTTTGAACATCTGCCAACGTTTCGATTTTTCTTCAGCATTGAGTCTAGGTTCGAGTCACAGGAGATTATATGAATAGCTCGTTAAAAATATATGCATTTCTCATTATGCCAAGAGTACAGTTTGCATATTTACATGCTATTTATTTGGGATGGTTGTTCTTTTAAACCTTCAGAATGCCCTGGAGAGAGAAACGTTGGCAGGTATTGAAAAATAATGTAGTCAAAGTGCACTAACGGTATGATATTATTTAAATCTTATATTTATCGCACAAGCTTCCCCTCATGGAAATGATCTTTATGCTTTACAGTTCACCTTTCGATTTGTTAAGGGCGGATCTGAAAAGTATTTAGGATGGTCCACAGGCCATGAGACACACAGAATTTGGTGTGGCGGCGGAGAAAGAATGGATCTCCGAGAAACTAGTGTAAAGTAAGTTATAAACAAATTTATTTAAGTTATCAAGATTCACATACTAGATTAGAAAATATCAACGTAGACAGCATGTATTATCATTTTTTTTATCAGCACTTTTCAGTGAATTCAATAATATTATTTGAAAACATAGTTCTTAGAAAACGATGACAGCGATGGAGATAATTTCGTCGGAAGAGGTTATCAGGTCTTCAATATATCTACATTAGAACTATTAGGTCTATTTGACTAGATATGAAAATGCAGGTTTGCTGGTGTAGCCAATCAGAAATCAATCTGCTAGTTTGAGAGAATTTTCTAAATATATTTTTTTTTTGTCTAATGAAGAGTCTGAACATTTCTTAACACTAAGTTATTGTTTCAGAGTACGTATAATTTTCAGCATAATAATGTATAATGTAAAATTATCATTATTATACTGTTGTGCTTGGACGAAAGAAAATAAATTAGAATAAAACTACTGGATATAATTTAAAATACTGGAGGAACATGTCCCCCTCCCCAAACAGAGGCGCCCGTGACGATTCGCGAGCCGCGTCCGAGTCCGCCCATGCGAAGTGCACGCTCCGCAAAAAGCGCCGGGGCCGGCGGAGCAGCACCGCGCCGGCACGGTAGCGCCTCGCGTCGCGTCGCGTCGCGTCGCGGCTGCATCCGGCGACCGAGCTCGCTCCCGCTGCGCGCCGCGTTAATGATAAAACACTTTCCGTGTCGCCCATTTTCCCGATCTATAGTACGCGGCGCGCCGCGACGCCCGGGGCTGAAAGGAGGCCGACGGCGGCGGCGGCGGCGGCGGCGGAACGGGGCTGGGGGAGGCGGCTTCACGTCGCCTTCCACTCGTCCTCATTAGAATTGGAGCGACGGAGTGCGGAGACGTTTGCTGCGGTGACGAATGCGGCGGCAGGAGCGTCGGAAGCAAGCGCTGCGCTGGAAAAGGGAGGGATGGTGTTAGTTGCGGGGTGGTAGGAGTTGCGGGGTGGTAGGAGTTGCGGGGTGGTAGGAGTTGCGGGGTGGTAGGAAGTGCGGGGTGGTAGGAGTTGCGGGGTGGTAGGAGGTGCGGGGTGGTAGGAATCGCGGAATGGTAGTTGTTGCTGAGTGGTAAGAGGTGCGGAGCGGTAGGAGGTGCGGGGTGTGGGGGTTATGGGAGAAGCAAGGTTACCGAGTACCAATACATAACAGGAGAACTTCCACTGATTCCTTTGAGCAAAAAGGAGCAACAGCTCAAAATGAAAACATTTTATTTGTAAACAGCATTGTTTTGCATTAATAGTACAAGCTCTCAGAACTCACAGAATTATCTAATTTCAAAGTAGTTACACAATTTCAGCGGATGAATGGAGAAGTTCAGTCATGTTGACGCGAGCTCTTTTGCAGTGCAATCGTTAGTTATTATCAGAGTGAAGTGGTATCCGTTCGTGTAATCGCACTCCACATAAAGTGATAGGGGTAGAGGGGGATTGATGGGGGCTTTGATGGAATCTTATGCACAATTGTACGCATCCATTGCACGATTTGACTTTGTTATTTTCATTCGCATTAATGGAAAAAAGTAGTAATTCAGATTAGCTCAGTATTGTTCTAGCGACGCTTATAATTGATCTAGGTATGCAGACAAAAATGTAGATACTACAGATGTCTGTTAAAAACTGCTTTATAGTTCGAGCAATAATAATCAAAATAGTGACAAGTATTTGAGTTGTAATTTATGAAATTTCAGCTTTGGTTCATCTATTAAATCCAGTGAAAATTGAAAACTTTGCAATAATTTATGATTCATGGCTCATGACGTCGTGACTCTTCACAGAGTGATACTTCGATATTTTGAAAAAAACATTAGAATAAAAATGGTAGTTAAAATTACGTACACAGCAGCCAAATTTGGAATACTCGAGTTCCTCCGAGCTTGTATTTATGAAATGTGAATCGCTTTCCATTGTCCGAACGAAATTAACACATCAGCGTACCGCGTCATGTTTTTATAATGACCCCGATGAAAACACCGAACATAAATCCATTAGAATAAGCACTCTGTCGCAGAAGCCTCAGTGCTACCAACCGCCCCGTGTCACACTGCATCGCACTCAACGCGCGCGCGCCTCGTGGCCCCCAATCACGTAATGGCCGCTCAGACGCGACGCGTTAACGCGGCCGGGTGGCAGGGGGAGGGGAGGAGGGGAGGGGAGGGGAGGGGAGGGGATGGGAGGGGCGGTCCGCGAATATTATTTTCCGGGGTATTTTCAACTGCTCCCGGCCCACGGGCTGCCGACAGCGAACAACCTCCACGAACAACACGCATCGCCCGCAGCCATTATTCCACTCTCAATGGGGGAAAACTGCAGATTCACCCTCCCTTCGCCCCTCCCGCCCGCCGGTCCGCCCGCCCGGGCTGTCTGCATGCGAATTTCAACGCTAATGTGAACAACGAGCTGCCAAGCCTCCGACGCCGTTCAATTCAGTTATTTCCGTGTGCAAATCAAATAAATGTTCTATCAGGCGAGCATTTTAATGCCCTGCTCTGATTGTACACTCCCACATGCAGCCCCCGCGGCCCGCAGCCGCCCACGTCGCTGCCTCACCCTCTTTTCTCGCTGCCATCGCACGCTCGAACGAGAATCGATATCAGTCGGGAATCTCCGCCGATGCTCTTGCTCACTCCACCGGGTACTGGTTTGCCCAGAAAGAGGGAAAACGGATAACGACGAACTAGAAAACGCACGGCGATAAAAAGCGGGCACGTGGAAGGCAGAACGAGCCGTTCGGATATTAAAGGGAAGCAGAATGGACGGAACAATAACGGTATTAAGTTTATGTACGAAAAAAACCCTCTCTAGAAATAACGACTGCAGAAACGAAAATAATTAAAATAAAAGGGGCGAAATTCGTAAAAAGCCAATAGTAATTAGATACGTACTGCTCGTAAAAGAAGAAAAGGACGGGCATTAAAAAGTCTTAAGAGGCTCTGGAAGTTTCCCGAGGACGACGACGAAGGCGTCGAGTCTGCCAGAGCCCTGGGTCCTCGCGAAGGGCGCGCTGAAAAGGAAGGGAAACACAGGTGCGCGCCTGGCTGCAAGCAGGTCCCTGGCAGAGGCGCACTCGTGGCCAGGAAGAAACTTTTCATGTTTCGGCACGAACGTGTCCGCGAACGAAATGACTGCTCTTTCATCAAGTTTTAATTTTCTGCAGTCACGCTACAAACTTCAATATCGTGCTTTTTTTTGCTGCCAGCATTCGTATCTCTGCAATTTGGAAGTAGCGTACAATGCGAGGCATGTCGCATTTAATAACGTGGAAAATGTACTTTATACTGCGAGCTTTAAGTCGAGTTTCGATGTCATGTTTGAAGTAGAAAATAGGGAACGTTTATTAAAAACGTTAGTAGTTTTAGAAGTAACTTCATATTATTGAGATTTCAGTGTATCTGATGTGTTATGGAATAGAGTGTGACAGTTTTGATGATGTATCTTTGTTCTTTGTACCTAAAGTATTTTCGAAATACACACTCTCACTGAAGCATCAAAATACTTTATCCAATTGCGCGGGAGTCATAAATATTAGAAACGTAGGCGTACGGTTGAAACCACCACCGCTTTTTACGCGGTATCTTTTCTTGTGTTTCATTAGATATGATTATCTCATGTTAAAGTAAAAAACGCAACGTATCATAAATTTGACCACATTGAGTAGACAATTAGAGTTGAACCAGCACAAATATTTACATTTTAAAAACTACCAGAAGATATTGAAAAGGTATCAATGTTTGGCCCATTGGGTTGTGGCCTTCATCAGAACTGAGAAATTCAACTATCTATTTGATGTAAAGTCTGTTTAATGTGGTCATATTTCAATGTAAAGTAGAATTTAAAACCAGGCATACAATAATCAATTATCATTAATTTCTGTTCCTTGGATAAAGACTTGAAAAATTCACACATGAAATTAAATACTAAATACAACCTTCAATGGACTACATTCATGTAGGCACATTTGTTTTTGTACGAAGTCAATTGGTGTAACTAATATTGTCGTAATTATTTTTAAAATTTAAGAGATTATTTTTACTTCACACAAATAAATTTGTGCTCTGCTTAAACCCATGAGCATACAGATCTTGTGTTTTCATCATACACGTCTCGGGTAGTTGCTGAGATAAGCAATTCTAGTTGTTGGTGTCGTAACAGTTCGCCATTTTCTCTTATACTATATACCACATAGGATGAGTAATTCCGTGTGTAAGACAATGCGTGTCAGAGTGTTCTTCATAATGCGATGAAGAAAATTTGTTACAACAAAAACTACATTTAATATCTCTTAATTAATTTTGCCCAGAAATACTTCGTTACTGCACAGTCATTTGTTACGATTGTTGTTGCTCTATTTCGTCTTATTCTTAAAGCGAAGCGAGTCGGTTGAGAAATGATGGAATCGTCGCGACGGCTCTACATTGAGCCAATTCATCTGAGATCGAATTTCAGGAAATACAGGCATGATTTCGGGTATGAAAATAATCTCCCGAGTCTATCATTGACGCTTTGGAACTCGGAAAATTCAGTTGTTTGAATGTGATGACTCTATAAAATGCAGAGCTGGGACGAAATTGGAAAATAACGCTTAGCATTTCCTAAGGACATTTCCTTTCTGAAAGAGAAACAGTACAAGAAATAATTATCATAAAAAAAAGATGAACATGATAATTCTGTTACAACACTCCCTGAAATGACTCGGCCTGTATTATGAGAACACTTAATTGAATTTTCTAGTTTTTTTGGCTGTTTTTTCTGTAGCAACATATTATTCACACGCAACGCAGAAGCAATATTTACTCTTGCGTTTTTACTTCTAGTGAGATGAGAATGATTCAGTAATTAATGTATTATTTTCAGATCCAACAAGTAGTATTCCGCGAAGAAATTAATGCTATATAATCCATAATAATTTCACAAATGTCAGGTGTCAACATTATTACAATTACATAAATACAATAAACCTGAATTTGCAAATACAATAAACAAACTCTCAAACTAGTTTTTCGAACAGCTTTCGCTCATTTATATTGTAGCACAGGTTTGAAAAAGCAAAGGTAGCAGATATTACTGTCGCACACAGAAGACTAAAAGTGTGAAGCGCAGAAAATTGAAGGGAATGGAATGTCTTTTAAATGCAAATACGCGAATGTTGCAGTCGCATTCTATTTCTGATTGACTTGTTGCTGCAGGGCAACCGCACTGGGGGGAGGGTGAGTGGAACCCAGGCGAGGGGGAGAGGGGGGAGAGGGAGTCCGGGAGCGGCGGGGCGCGCGTGGAAGCAGGAAGCGGCGCGTTCTGTAATAACAGGATGCTGCTCGCTGGGCGTCCCCTCGTGGGCCCCCGTAGCCCACCCCTCCGCCCCGCCTCACCCCGCCCCCTGCAGCGCGCGCGCACAGCCACCCACAGGATGTCCTATTTTGGGCATTTCGGAGGCCTGCGGGCCTCCGCGGCGCAGCGCTCGCCGCCCAGGGCCTGCGCTGGAGGCGGCGGCGGCGAAGGGAGGGATGGGGGAGACGCTCAAACGCGGAGTTGGATACGCATGTGGGGCCGGCAGAGGTTGCGGGCGTATAAGAACACGGCAGAGGTGGATGTGTATACCAAGATGAAAGCGGTGGATAAAAGGAGACGGCAGATATTAATGTGTATGAGAAGATGACAAAGGTTAAACGGTATACGGACACGGCAGAGGTGTATGTATATACGGACACGGCAGAGGTGTGTGTATATACGGACACGGCAGAGATGTATGTATATACGGACACGGCAGAGGTGTATGTATATAGGGACACGGCAGAGGTGTATGTATATGCGGACACGGCAGAGGTGTGTGTGTGTGTAAGGAGATGGCAGATGTGTATATGTATAAGGAGAGTGTACACAAAAGTGACAAAAAACTATGTGGAGGCGGCGAAAGACGACATGGAGGCGACGAAAGTTTCGAATTCTGAATGTTATAAAAATAATCAATATCATCTTATAATGCGCAATTCGTAAAGTGTCTTAAGTGAAATTATAATAAAACTCCCGGATGGTCTTGAAAATATGATGTGGGGAGTTAGTTCCCCTTTTTGTTATTGCGTTATTGATAATATTGTTAAGCTCACTGTGGTATTTGAAGGATGTTTATTTAAAGAAAGAATTTTATACTGGCAAGCGGGAAGACAAACAATAAATGCTCATATTTAATGAATACTGCAATGAATAGAATATTAACTTAATTATTTTAGTTTTCTGCCTTTTATGAGGGATGCGAATTTTAATGAAACTGCTTTAATGATACCTAAAAGTAGGGAAGTGATAATGCACTTACGGTTAGAAAAAGCACGAAAACGTATCAATGCCTTTGACATGGTCGTGCTACCTTTTGGGCAATTCTAGAATAGGTGGTGCCTTAGGTTATTACTTTATATACTGAACTGACAATGTGATCATTGTATATCTATAAACAAGAGGAGAAACCGACTTTTGGGTCGCAACATTTTCGGCTCATTTTAAAGTAATACAATTTAACCCGATTCCTCCATATTGTATTGTATTTGTAAGCGTATACGTAATGTGTCTTCCTGCTCATTCATTTCTTCATGAAGTTCTTTAAGTACTTGGTAATATTTTCGTTGTTTCTCAGTAATATTTCTTTAAGGCTGAGAAAAATTACTTTCACAAATACATCACATGATTTTACACCATTACAACACGCTTACAATTCAAAACATTTACTATCTTCATTACACATTCAACGATCTTCGTGAATGCATCATTTTACTCCGTGCAAGAATACCCGCCGTGTCACACAGAACCTTTGGTATTTGCGACAGCAGCGTCTGAAACTATTTCTGAGAGTGCATATGTCTCGGTCAAGGACAAGACTTCCAGCTGTTATATATAGCGTCTGTGATTGTTGCCGACTCGTGAGTACGCAAGCATTTCAGTCTGGCCCGCTGCCAAATCCCAGTGAAGGCGCGATCTTTCACACTGCCATTCAATACGTAATCGTATACGCAACAGGACAAAAATAGAGCGCAGTGAGAAAGATTCTATGTCGTCATGGAGCCTTGGTTTCACCCAAATACGTGGACTAGAGATAGGTTTCGTATGAGATAATAAGGAGCGCAATCTAATAATGATAGACTTCTGTATGATTTCTTTTTTAAAACATCAGCTGTTTGCTGTTTTATTTCACGTTTCTCTCAAGAAGTATTCAACATTTCATCATATACCCTGGAGTGACATAAACAAGGGTCCTAAATCCGTTGTTATTTACTGCAGTGATCAATGATATTTAGAACAAAATTAACAAAAATTGTTTGCCGGTAATTGTATAATTTGTCGAGAAATTAAGAACGCAAGTGATAGAGTGATTCTGCTGGCAGATTTGCTTATGTTGGAGTCATGAGCTACTAAAAAGTAAAAGAAATTAAATCTCAGTTAGTACAAGTAAATCAAATTTACGCATTCTAGAAAGCAAATATAAGTTGGGAAATCACAACATTCCGCTGGCTGAAGACGTTAAATATTTGGGAATTGTTCTAAATGAGAATCGGGGATGAGGGGAACATGTAAATTACATAGAGAAAAGGATGTGAAAGACATTACATTTTGTGATTATAATCATAAGAAAAGGAAGTGCAAAGTCGAGGGAATTAGAGTAGGCATATGTAGTATGGCCAGCACTGGAATATGGCTTTATAAAATTATTAAATCACTCGAAAAGGTACAAAAATACGCACCGAAATTTGTTAAGAGAGTACGCCATTATTCTGGACTTGTATCGTGGGAGCCTTTGGAAAAACGCGGAGAGAAATGGAGGGGAGCCGGTGACGGATAGTGAAGGTGGAGATGGCGGAGGAGACGGAGGAGGTGCCAAAGTAAAGAGTCGAAATTGCTAGAGGCAGGGACGGTGGCGGGGTGGGGGCGGTGCTCCTCGCAGCAATGTAGATTTGGTCCAGGAGAGACAGTGGTGTCGGTGACGGTATTACTGACAAAGTTCTGGTGACTGTATGAGTGATTGCAGTGTGTGCGGAGAGATGGCAGAGTTGGAGGCAGGGGAAGCGGCTGTGGACGCCGGAGGCGACAGAGGCTGCGATGGCGTCGGCCGCGGCGCTGTCGTCTCTAGAGGAAACGAAAGTACATTAAAGCGGCGTGTGAAGGACGGGGCGCTTTGAGCACTAGGCACTCGCGTGCCGAGCAACCACTTCGCCCTCCCGCCGGCTCTAAACGCCGCACCCTTCTCCCTCTCCCACTAACAGCTTCGGCTCGGGTCTCCTCAGGCCCCTCCTCCGCGAGCAGTCGCAGCAACATATTAGTGCATTTCGCCGGAAATAACAACTCCCCGGAGACCTGGAAAAATGGATCTTTCGAGTAGAGGGAATGAAGGGCAGGTAAGAGGGTTTTTAAGGACTTGGCGTATTTGGTACTGTCGGAATGATAGATGGATACTGTGAAACAATTTGGCGAATGCTTAGAGCGAGTATGATGTATTGCACCCGCACGAGCTACTTGACGGCCTGGCAAACCAGCTGCTTCTGTTGGCACGGGCAACTTCCCCTGAGTCTGCTCTTATTTTCCCACCAAATCCAGGAAAGGGGTGCGTACCTATAGGTTTAAGTGGGAAATGTAAGAACCAAGCGTGCTTGGACAATTCCAAAGAATCGTGACTTCATAGGAAAATATGTTTTCTTAATGATTTCTATCAAATAATCAAGATTTGAATTACGGTTATATACATCCTACTTTTCTCTTGTTTTCAAGCTTATTTTCTTTCTAAATTCGACCTTGAATAAACATTTTTTGCAAGGGATGAGTACCGTTTATGTTGGATTGGCGAAATGTTTGCTTGTTTTGGTTTCGGGTTATGTTTTATTCAATCGTTCTGTTATTTGTTGTTTATAGCAATAATGTAAAATTAAAGTAGTCTCTCATATGGACAGACGGCTCTTTTAATATCATAGACAAGAATGTTTGTATGTTAATTCTCTCAACGTGTATGTAATACGTTAGTGGATTTATTGGTTACTGGAATGAAACTATTGAGCAAACGTAATTACGAAATCAAAATCCTTCCGATTTAAAATGCTTAATTTTACTATCAAATGACAATTTTAAATACGACAAATGTATTCAATTTTTACTTATAATTTCTTTGACATTAGTATAGAAAATGGGAAGCAGTTGCTCTGGACATGGTGCCTGCGAACTGTACTAATCTAGTTATTTTACTCGTGACGGCACGCCTAGCTTTGAGAATTGACCGAATGCTTAGGGGACAGAAGGTTTGGGGGATGTTGGCTACGTAATTGTAGGATTTGGAGTGTAGATTGAATTCATTGTCCGGGATCTACAGCTTGTATATTTTCTACTGATGATATTACTGGTGAATTTGCCGGATTATTAATTCGGAAAAAAAATGCCGTCGATAAATGTTCATATGAAAGCAATTTATTTACATTGCTGGAATTAAAAAAAATGGACTTTTAAAAAGTTTCTACTTACAGATGTATGGTTGACATGGATTTCCCTTTAATTGAAAGCCGATGTATTGCGAGTTTGATTGATGGCGCGATCAAAGTGATCAGTGCGGATTGCTATGTTCGAACATTGTGGGCTCTCCGTTTATTTTTGACGTGCAAGAACTCGTACTGAATTTTCCTATGAAAGAATTCATGTTAATTCTCTCACATGCTTTTCAACATGATTTTTAAAATTATTTTATTATTTTTTAGAGATTAAATCGGAACAAACCAAGTCTTGCCTGAAAATTATCCCACTTCGCCAACTTCATTCACTGAACTCAATTTTAGGACGTTAGTTGTCGCTCTGATGGCGAACCGATGATATTTTTCGCGATACCCATGTGTTTTAAAATATATCAATATAACTGGCCTGAATTAAGTATAATATCTCCTCCTCAGTGTTTTTTCGAACTTCGTGTCATACTAACTCTATATTCGCTGCTTTTATTGCGAAAGGAAGAGCTCTTTAGTGAATTTTGGGGGCCGATTGCTTGGAAATAAGACAATGTTGGCGTAGTATTTCGGATTAGATACATACAGGACTAAATTAATTTGCATTGTGTAATAATTGGAATATACGAACCAGACAGCCATCTAGATGAAGTATGGAACAAAATTAACAAATATTTGAGCTTGACAATCTTGATCAACAGAAAGTTAATAAATCATATAAAATACTTCAGATGCAACTGGTTCGGTTCTGTCCTTCACATGAAAGAAGACAAAATAATTATCTTTAACTGGCTTTCAACCACAAAAACAGAAAAAAAATCTCAGGTGTGAGACAATGCTCAAAAGGTTATACTATCAATGATACACTCTATGATCAAAAGTATCCGAACACGTCCAAAATGGTGTCATGGTGTTATGATGTGATCGTGTTTTTCATGGAGAGGGTTTGCACCCATTGTTGTTTTGTGTGGCAATATCATAGCACAGGTCTACGTTGGTGTTTTAGACACCTTATTGCTTCCCACTGTTGAATGTATGGCGTATGGCGATTACATCTTTCAACACGATCGAGCACCTGTTTATACTGCCTGTGGCGGAGTTGTTACACGACAATAACATCCCTGTAATGGACTGGTCTGCACAGAGTCCTGACTTGAATCCTATCGAAGACCTTTGGGATGTTTTGGAATGCCGACTTCGTGCCAGGCCACCCAGACCTACATCGATACCTCTCCTCAGTGCAGCGCTCCGTGAAGAATGGGTTGCCATTCCCCAAGAAACCTTCCAGCACCTGATTGAAAGTAGGTCTGCGAGAGTGGAAGCTGTCATCAAGGCTAAGAGTGGGCCAACATCCTACTGAATTTCAGCATTACCGAAGGAGGGCGCCACGAAATGGTAAGTCGTTTTCAGCCACGTGTCCGTATACTGTTGATCACATAGTGTACAAGAATTGACAACTAAATGTGTCAAATATAGAACAAGAATGATTGACAGATTCTCGAGCAGGCGAGAAACAAGTAGATATAGTATGTTCTCTAGACGAAAGTTCAAGTGTTTAACATGTTAATTTTTAAAATGTTTATAAGTGTACCACCTAGAAATTAACCTAGAGGGCAGGGTTTCTTCTCTTACGCGTAGAGACGCCGACTGTAGCTTACTGCAGAATCTTTTAGGGTTGGTGGGGGTTCAATGAAAGCTTGGAACTACGCAACTGTCATCTGATCCAATGCGATTGGCGCCCTAAATGTAAATGATTAGTGCTCGGAATGCATTTACGTCAATAACAAAATGCGGTGTGGTATGACAGATGAATAGGGGTGAAGGTTACGTTAAAAGCTCGCCAACTATACACTGATTAAAATATATTGTCCCTTCAAGGTCATGAGCTGAATTGATAGGAGAACGCTGTTATCCAATTGGGTTCTTCTTTACTAAATTTCTAACTTAAAGTTTTGGTTCTGGTGATCCGGGTAGGATGACCGTGTCCCCTTGAATCTCCCGATTGGATGACAAGTGCCTCGCTCGCCTTCCAGCTCGTGCCATTTAACCAAGGGACAGTGCCATTTAATCTGAGTATATCTGAAATCCGGCTCCAGAAACACAGCCAAGCAAAGTGGCGATGAGGGAGACGTTATCAGTCCTGGAGGCTGCGCGACCAGTCAGCGTTTGGAAGCGGTCGGCTGCAACGAATGCCGACAACCAGTGTTGCCAGGTCCGATGGACATTCGGCCGCTAGATGGCACGCGTAATTCCCCTAGATACCGCTAAATTTAAAACTTCTTGCAGCTAACATTTCCGCTAAATCAAGATATTTAATTTTACATATAATAACAGTTGTTTTTAATAAATAATATCGAGTAATTGTTTATATAAATAATTTATAAATATTAAATGAATATGTGATACAAAAGTATTAAAAATGAAAATATTTGAAATTTATGAATCAGAACTAGGGTGATAAATGTGCCATGTAAGAAATAATATTAATTACGCGTGTAGAATAAATAATTTATAATTTTTTATTTTATTACATGATAATAAAAATACAAATTCGATATTTACAACTTATTTTAAATATATATAAAATATACAAATATAAGCAATGATTAAATATTGCACATGTTTGTGTAATTATATTTATAATTTATAACTTAAATCTAACTATATAATAGTTTACACAGACGAATCGCAGTAATAATTGAATAATAATATTGATTTATTATTACTATAATTTTACATTACTATTCACTACTATTAAGTTCTGAAACAAGCTCGTCTATTATTTGGACTTCATTATTGTCCTCATTTATTTGCTTATTATATTTCGCATTTGAACCTATAAGCCTAAGAACTTCATCTGGAAATCGAAAATTATTACAACATTTTCCATACCGTTTTATACTAAATCGAATGTTTAAAACAGCATTCACCATTTCGGTTTCCATGCGATTTCTTAGCTTACTTTTCCCGATGTTCAGTTGACTATTCCGCCAATTTGCTTTCATTCCGCTAGATTTTCCGCTAGCCGCTAAATCATTATTTCTCGCCGCTAGAACGGTTGAAATTCCGCTAGATCTAGCGGCCAATCCGCTAAACTGGCAACACTGCTGACAACGTGGAGGCGCCGGGGCGGGAAACTAAACCCTGGGCGCAGCAGCGCTCCGAATCTGCGCCCGGGGAATCGTCGCAACCACTCTGGTCTCCGATTGCCAGAAGACAACACCACTTTGGGATCTCTCTGTGGGTTGGCGAAGCGTCGAGACAGGGCCAAGTGGCAAGCAAAAATTCAAGAATTACTGCAAAAGTCAATGCAATTTATTTTTTTTCCGCGATAGTACGAAACAAATTTTGAATGCGTATATAATTGTAACTACACAAAATTGCTATTCAACAAGTAGCACTCACACAGCACAAGAATAACAATTACAATTCCCTCGTATAATACTGCAATATACTGAATATTTTCATAGAAAAAGTTTTCAAGAATACTTCAATGGATGGGAATAGTTCGTAAAAAAACATGAATACAAAAAAAAACGTTGTTGTTCTATAATGCAACACGTGAATAGGAACTATTTTTTATGTCGGATGGCCTCTTTCTTGGAGCCTTGCTGTCGCATGACGTCAGCTGTATTGTAACCAGTGATAAGCTAGGTGTAACAATTTCATCGGTACGCGAGTCTGGGAATAGGTGGAATATCAATAAAATATTTTCATTTCGAAATCAAAATCTGCATTCTTTTATTTTTACCTCATTCCTGGGTTGCTAATAAAATCCTAGAATCCTCGCACATGGCCAGAGGCTACATATTTTTATATCAGTTTCTGCGCGCATTGGAAGTTAGTAATATACGTATTGTATTTAAATGGAACGTCACGATATTCGATAACGTTCAATGTACGGAATTTGGCAGCTCAGATATCTATGTCCCGTTAGAGAAAAGGAAGAAATAAGAAATATAACTGTTTTCGATAATGATGTTTTACTCTAATTACAGGTAATTCCCATTTTCGTACTTGTGAGTTCATGGCATTTGTAGTCCTTGTAAGTAGATTGTGTGATTAGGATGGAAAATGTCGAAGGATTTAATTTTTCTTGGAATTTAAACTCTATACTTTTCTATATACGTTGAGAATTTGGACTCTGAGAGGACTATTTTCCGCAAGACCATCATGGAATATTGAATATTTTCCTAACATCCATTCAAAATCAGCATGTCACAGTCAACACAACTCACGAACCCTGACGTTCGAAGCTATATGTTAAACCCAAACCTCTAGAATCGAGTTCATCTATATTGTAAAAGCGGAGAAATGGAAATTGGAGAATATAGTGACGTCGCAAGTGTGTCATGAGGTGATGAGGTAAATGCCAGAGCGAGTAACATGCGGAGGCGGACAGGTCACACGAGACTAGCAGGCAAACAGCACTCGCAAAGTGGAGCGTATTGAGCGAATTCGACGTGTCCGTCAGCCCTGACGGCGGCTGCGGTTCGCGTTAGGGATGCTATGAAAGATCTAGTTGCGGCTGCCGGGCGAAATGGGACAGCGACAGGAATGGGTGATTGGGGGGAGGGGTCAGGGAGGGAGGGTTAGAGAGGGGGAGTTAAGGGAGGAACAGCAGGGACAGTTTTAATGACGATTGATTGATTGATTGATTAGTTTGAGTATCTGGACGCGTCAACTGATATAGTTATTAGTCCCGTCAATGTAGCGCAAGTTTTACCCCCCGAGGTGATGGTGTTCCCTCCTCACTGGAACACCGGAGATCCGGCACCGGTCTGCACTTCCGCTTGAGGGGTTTTCCACCTCCTCTGTCAGCTGAGGGCCGTCCCAGCCAGAACAAACGCCAAGATCCTGACTTGTCTCCCAACTTTTGTGGTAGTGTAGTGTATGTTTGTGTGTGTAAGTGTGAGTGTGTGTGTGTAAGTGTGAGTGTGTGTGTGTGTGTGTGTGTGTGTGTGTGTGTGTGTGTGTGTGTGTGTGTGTGGAGTGCGTTTAGGAGGAAAGGGACGAAGGAGGAATGATTGTGCGCAGTCTCTGATCTTTGTTAAGATACTGTTCAGCATTTCACCTGGTATGGGTAAGAGAATCCATGGCGAATTACCGATCAGAACTGCCAGCTGCCGCTTTAGTGACGTTCCACAGTACTTGAAAGTAGAAGTTAGGGATGCTACAGATTTGACACTAGAATCGTTATTTTTATCTTCGACTTTGAGAATTTTGGGATCGTTATCATAGTTCCGTTTTCATATTATTTCACACTTTCATTCGATATATTTTAGGTTTAAAAGCATAGATGCTCCAGAAATGCCAAATTCCTCCATGTATTCTTGCGTTCTCTACTTCAGTAGTGAATTAACACATTAGCACATGATTGGGTTTTTTAAAAGGGCACTCCGTGCTTTTTAAACAATTTTATATCAGCATATCTATATCATTCGTATTCAAAACATTTAATATTAATATTTAAATTTGCGATGAGAATAGTTAATTTCCATATCAAATTTGCAAACATATTTTCTATACTATGTCAATAAATCTGTTTATATTGATTTTAGATGTTGCGTTCTCTGTAGCAAATGGATTTCAGTAAAATATTACTACTGACAATTTTTCAAAATAGTATTATTAAATTTAATGAACAATTATTTGCGAACAATAAAAGGTAAACTCTGTCAATAAAACTGAATGACACCAAGTTCAAAACATTTGTTTAGAAAGTCCCAATATTGTCTGCCTTGATTCCGTATCGGTAATGATACTGATAGTTTCGAAATAACGAAACATGGACGTGAAAGCACAGGAAACGACAAAGAGGTCGCGGCAATTGGAAACAGAATGACCAAGAGATTTTGATAATGAAATGAACCACATATCAAGGGGTGGATGATTGATATCCGCGCGCGTCAACTGCTATGGTGATAAGTCCCGTAAGTGTAGTAGATGTTTTTATCGCGGGAGGTGGCGACATCTGGCGTGGACCTACATGTCAGTTGGCGTTGTTTATCCTTATCAGGTTTTTCTCACCAGCGCGGCAGTGCAAAAGCGAAGACAATATCTAAAGTCTCCCGACTGGTCTCCCGACATGAATAGTAGTGTTGTAAGTGTAAGTGTGTGTGTAAGTAAGGGGATGATGATGGAACAAGGAAGACGAAAGAAAAATCGCACGCGGTCCATGTTTAATTTGTCAGGATATGCTTCATAATCTGCTATTTGTCGGGCGTTGATCGGATACGTCATGAAAAACTACGGATTAGAGCAGCCCGAATTCTCCTTCAGAGAGTGGCTTAATTTGATCTAGCTAGTAACGAAAATCCTGCCACCGTCGGGACTCGAACCCTAGATCCTCTTAGAGGCATTTCAGTAACATCAGTTGCCCTGAGCCATCTCAGTAAGTGATGGGTTTGTTAGAAGCGTCCCTTAATTGCAGGAATGGAAAGATGAAGAATGTCAACTTTACAGCAGCGTTATAATAAGATTCATCAAGAAGGTCGTTTCCTATTCCTTTTTTTCTTCAGTTCTATTAGGGTCCCTTCCTCTAGTACTACCCCTCCTCTCTGACTTTGTTCTCAATCTGACACGTCCTTCTTCTCTCTTTCTCTCTCCTCTCTCTCTTTCTCTCTCTCTCTCTCTCTCTCTCTCATACACTCACATACACGTACTCTCCCTCGTTATGTTCACTCCTCTATCTTACTTTTCTCGTCACTATATTCTCATCAATCTCCATCTTTCCTTCGTTATTTTTTGTTACATTTTTCATTTATTTTCATTTTTACACGTCGTGTTTGTCTTTTTTGCGTTTCCACTTCTTATTTTTCTCTTAAAACTGAAAAAAAATATCCCAAACGAACTCGTTGTTTCGCTTCTCCAGTTGCTCTGCTACTTCTGCACGACTGTCTCGCGAATTGCAAATTTTATTTTCGTGGTTGTGAAAGTTCGGGAACGTGAGGATACTGAAGACGAGCTGCTTCAGACACTTGCATATTCTGTGGTGGTTAATACATGCAAATCTGTTGTGTTTTTCGCTTACCTAATTCTCTAACACATCACCTTTTATCTTCTATATTTTCCCTTCTTTATCTCCTTCCCATTCCTCTCAAGCTAGTTCTCTCGGTTCTATTGCTTTTTCCTGTTCTCATGTCCTTCTCTTTCTCCTTTGATCATCTTTCCTTACTTCTGAGGCTCTTGTGTTAAACTTGAGACTTCTCTAAATAATGTATTGATTTAATTACATCGTATTAAAAATGACAGATTGCATTGGCTACTAAGATTTCATTCTAAAAGTAGTTTCTTCACTACTTTATATTACATTCACACAATGAATAATGTAAAAAATATTTTAAATCGTCATTTTACGAAAATGTTTCCGTTCACAAATTATTTACACGTGAGTAATTCCATACGGTAATAAACAGCAGGGAGCCCTTATTGTATTAGAAATAAATAATACATTCAACATTTTGACCTTATAAGCATATATTACCTTAGAAAGGCCTTTTCGTAATTTTCCAATTTCGTCCCAGCTTCTATACCACTGGAACTTACTGTGCATATCCAAGATTCAAAGAACTCTCGGAGACTCGGGAGGTAATTAACATACGTTGCAAACAGGTAGTGCATTGGACATTCGTTTGGTGGCTGGCAGGTTATGCTTCTGACCGCATGACCGTAATAAAAGTTGTGTTTTTATTCGACAATACTTAAAAATATCCTCAGCACTTCGTCATTCTTAAAAGACAGCCTTCTGGACATTACAGAGAAGAAGTCGTCAAGACGTTGCTATGTAATTACGATGCGTTCCTAAGCAAAATGACAAACATTTGTTCAACTAATCGAGGAAAGGCTTGATTTGAATTTTTTGTTCATGGAATGACTCACCCTGCATTACCTCGATTGCGTTCCTTGTTTATATATTTATTTTTAAAGGGAGTTAAAAGAGGAAATTTGAAAACAATTTTAATTGCCAAAGCAGAGCTCTAATTAACTTTCACACGCAACACGAATCCTCTCAACGCAGCCCCACCCCCACTTGCGCCAGATCCTCATTCGAGGACGCTACAGCTCGCGCTTTGTCCTCTTCCCTCCTCACTTCCTAATTGCGGGGCACCCGCCCGTCCCCACCCCATCCCCACTCCGCCCTCACCGGCCAGTGCTCTTTCTCAACCGGTCACTCGGTTACGTAAGCGTTTTTCAATTAGCCCATGTGCCTCTCGAGGGGCTAGCGGAAGAATTTGCTTTGTGCTTTCTTGTCGGTTCGGAAAGAAACGGCGCTTAATACAATTACGGTAGCAGCGAGCGAAAGGAGCGGCTTTGGACGAGTGGGGCGGATACGGGCTGCTGGCGATCCCGGGGAGCGGAGCGCGCGCGCGCCCCTGGCGGGGACTTGCGGAACAACTGGAGCGCGAATGTTTGGAAAGGAGGCGAGGCGAGGCGATTGCAGCTTTTGCGCGTTGCCGCTCTGCGCTACAGTGCGAGCGTACGCTTGTGAGGGAATCCGGGCCACTTGATGTCTAGCGAAGCTTGTTTGGGTGAATGGGTACAAACAAGGGTTGCGGTTGAATACTTTGATGCTTCTGTAAGGGTTATTGCATGCGTCTCGTTCGAGAGAACTTGCAGGTTTTGTGTGCCGTTGTTAGGCGCCATTTTGGATTTGGTAGAGTGAATGCGAGATAGGGGTTACTATTTCCTTGCTTATTTGTTTCCTCTTCAACCTTAGCTCTGTCCGACTCTGAATTTTTCCGTTCTATCTACCATGTATTATTGCCTATTGCATATTGCTTGTGCAGATGACATAAGTCACAAACGGGAAGAATAAGAAAGCGCGGATAGAATTATTTAATCTATTGATAAATGAGCCAAAAGTTGTAGAACTAATAGTCAATAGACAAATAACCAAGTATTCGCATCTTTCTATATTTCCTTTGAGGAGTATTAAACAAACATAATAAAAAAACTACCAGTTTTGGAAGGTAGAAAACGTCAATTACTTGGGCAGTTCATTAAATAAGGTAACATCAAATCGAAGCTTTAATTAATGAAAGAATTAGAAAAAGTCATGTTATGCTAATTTAAAACTACTAAGACTCAGCGAATAAAATGGATAGGCCATACGCAAATAATGTATAGCTGTCAGCCCACAAAGAAAATTATGGAATGGACATATCAACGAAAGAAAGGAAGACCCAAAAAGTCGATGGGTGAATGACGTGTGCAAGGATATCCGGATCCTTAAAGAAGCAAAGTCGATTGTCACAGTAATGGAAAGAAAACTATCGTAACGATATAGTCCTGAGAGCCAAGATCCACAAAGGGTTGAAAGAAGAAGAAGATTCATGTACCTCCCTACCATCTTTTACTACCATAACATCACATTATTGATTTTATCTCCACATCTTCCTTATTCCTCCACTATTTCCTTTTACACCTTTCTTTATCTGTCCCTGTTTCCTGCCATTTCCCTTGCCTTTTTCTCTCCCCCATATGTCATATACGCCCCTGTAGTTCTTTTGATCTCACTCCATGTTTCGTCTTTCAAACTCTACGACACGAGTCTGACATACGTTAATAACTTTGGCGAGCAAGCCATCGGATATAGTATACCCATCACAAACAGGATATGCTGTCGATCTTGTTCGTATGTCAGCTCCTGATGGAAACAAGAACTACGAAAGTACTTGCGGTGTGACATGAAACAACCTAGAATTTCTACTGCAGAAGTTATTAGTCTGTTGCTGTATTATCAAACTTACGGTTTCAAATTTTTTAAATTGTACATAATATACAATGAAACAATAATTTACAATAGTAAGGAATTCGTATACACATTAAGATAATGAAAATTAATTTTACCGGTTCATTTTTCATCAAGAATACACAATGTATTTTTGCATTAAAAAGCATTAAAACACGTTGCCTTGATACCCGTTTGATTTTTTTCATATTTGCGGAAAAATTAAAAAAATAGTGGAATGTCTTCTGCCTTGTAATGCTCGCGCAAGAGCAGTAACAAACTGTTGAAATCGGCATTCCACTAACTGAGAACATTGGAGAAGACCACGAATCACTCGTAAACGAATATTTGCGGAAAATTTGGACCAAATGGATACAAATCAAAATGAATCATGTGCTCTACAACAAACTGGAGACACTGGAGGAGACATATATCGTAGGACAGGAGGAACTTCATACTGTATGTCAGTTCATTCTGGAAGAATGTTAGTGTGACTACAAGCCTCTTCTTTCTGTTTGAATGATTTTTCACATTGATATGTCTAACAATATCAAGACACTGAAGATCTAACTCAACACGCTGACACCCTCTTATTCCAGCGTTTTGAAAAACTCTTTAACATTACAATACCACGAATACATCAATATTCGCAAAAAGCGGCCGCAATAGAAGTTTTCGAAAAAAGTGCTCGGTAAAATGGATTCTAAAACTGCAAAGTAGGAATTTTCGAAAATGTATGTTGACGGTAGTATTTATTCTAGTAATGCGCACGAAGTCATAAGTTCAAAAGTATGGTAATCCCATACGCAGGGAGTCATTTCCATACATCCGTTCGTGAATATCCGAATTGAAACGGGGTTGGCAATCCTGCACGTGGAGTCTCCGCCCGGGGAGCAGTGGCGAGGGAGCAAAACCTGGAATTCCCCGACGAGCACTACGCCCCAAGCGACAGAGCGCCGAATCAGCGCGTCCCTGTCAGAGTGACAGCAGCGCTCCTCGCGGAGGGTAAGGGCAACGATCGATACGGAGCGGGCGCGCCGAGCTGAGTGGAAGCCCCAAGAGGATGAGGAGGAGGAGAATGAGGAGGATGAGAGGTGCGTCCTCAGCGACGCACGTTACGTCCAATTCCTCTCATCTACCATCCCAACAGACCCGGTTGGTAACATGACTTGCACGTGTGTGTCTGCAACATTCTATGACGTCACGTCCATTACATTCGAGAGGAACCAGAGCGCGAAAGGAAGGAAAATTAAATTAAAAAAATAGAACTACTATTCAAACTTCACACTTACGTACAATAAACGGATGAAACCAGCTTAATGATAACTCTCATTTCATAAAATCTAATCTAAAATCACATTATTTCCTACCAAACAAGCACGATTGAAATGCAATAATTAATTCATGCAAGTCTTATAGCAATATTTCTGAAGTATTCTATAGGATGCCTTTCCTCTTTTTTGAAAAATGCAGCAGTCGTCTTTTAGTAAAATAGAAAATCTTTTTGTGGTTACACATGTTATAATGTACGAGAAATTGTACATAACGTAACAAATGTTACTGCTATAAAATACACTTTTAATGAAATAATTCTTATTATAGTCATTTAAGGAGTTAATTACGATAATTCACATGGGTTCTCCTTATCATTAAATTGGCCTTTAGGTTTCACATTTAGTCACATATATTTCTTTCTATGATAATCATTCACTACTGTTTGAAGTAATACTTCACTCTAAGACGTAAAATCACAGCATTTGGTATGTGTTCGATCTGTTACCGCTGTCTTTGATCCTTAGGATGAAAGAAGTACATCCCTTAAGACTGAATAAGACTATAAGACTGAATTATTAATAAACATCTACCTAATCTGGTTATTTTACTCCTTAATTTTGACATTCTCTCTCTCTCTTCTCTGTAAAGTTCTTACCGCAGACTACAAGTGAAAGGTTATAAAAATCTTTCATACTACCGCAGTAGAGTTGCTTACGTTTTTTTGTGCTTGAAATGAAGAGACGTTAGTTCTAATTAATGAGTAACTAGGTAAATAATTCGGCACGGTGTTGGTGACACGAAACGAGCCATTCACAATGGCTTGCACGAGTTGTAAAAACAGAAAACTAGACAAGCATTGATCCGTATATGACTACGCAACTAATCGCGGAAAGCTCTTCAATATGAGAAGTTCATCTACAAGGAATAGAACTAAAGCAGAAAATATATATAGACAAAACAGGAATCAAAACGAGGAAACGGAGTGTTACAAAAAAAATCTTACAACAGTGGACTCTCTCTCTGCGGACAGCAACTCCCTTGCCATCATCGGACGATCGCTCGCTGTTGCCACTGCTTCTATAGCCTTTGTCTCCGTCGACTCTTCTACCGACGAAGACATGGTTCTACCAGCTGCCCACGCTGCCAACACTATTGAAGCTATCGTCAGAGTACAAGCCGCCTCAATCACTCCCGTCTAAATTCCTCACTAGAAATCCCCATTGCTACCCTCTGATATTGCTTCCAATCCATTTATCCTTCCTACTCCTATGCAAGGAAACGACTCCGTCCCCGCCGACTCCGTCCCCGCCGACTCCGTCCCCGCCGACTCCGTCCCCGCCGACTCCGTCCCCGCCGACTCCGTCCCCGCCGACTCCGTCCCCGCCGACTCCGTCCCCGCCGACTCCGTCCCCGCCGACTCCGTCCCCGCCGACTCCGTCCCCGCCGACTCCGTCCCCGCCGACTCCGTCCCCGCCGACTCCGTCCCCGCCGACTCCGTCCCCGCCGACTCCGTCCCCGCCGACTCCGTCCCCGCCGACTCCGTCCCCGCCGACTCCGTCCCCGCCGACTCCGTCCCCGCCGACTCCGTCCCCGCCGACTCCGTCCCCGCCGACTCCGTCCCCGCCGACTCCGTCCCCGCCGACTCCGTCCCCGCCGACTCCGTCCCCGCCGACTCCGTCCCCGCCGACTCCGTCCCCGCCGACTCCGTCCCCGCCGACTCCGTCCCCGCCGACTCCGTCCCCGCCGACTCCGTCCCCGCCGACTCCGTCCCCGCCGACTCCGTCCCCGCCGACTCCGTCCCCGCCGACTCCGTCCCCGCCGACTCCGTCCCCGCCGACTCCGTTCCCGCCGACTCCGTCCCCGCCGACTCCGTTCCCGCCGACTCCGTCCCCGCCGACTCCGTCCCCTCCTTTCAATCCCGCGCCTCCGCCCTCTTCTTCACACCCACACCACTCCAGCCTCGCATTCAACTCCACCGAGACACTCGCCATCCGCCCTCCATAACTTTCCCGACCATCTTCCACAATCCGTCACCAGCGTTTCTACCAGCGCCGAGATTCCCTCCTCCGCCCCCTCATTCACCTACTCACGTGTGTGCCTCCGCCCCCCCCCTCCTCCCGGCCTCTCCTACTTAACGTCCGCGCCCGCGCACGCATCACGCACCGGATGTCAACATCGCATTCCGCGCCACGTGCTCCTGGGGGGCTGTGGCTGCGCGGGAGCTGGGACTCGAATTAGCGGCCCCGTGAAAAGGAGCGCGCACGTGCTCACGAGAGCCCACGGCGCGCGGCGGGGGAGCCGCGGCTCTTGACGGCCTCACTCTTTCCGTTTCTTCCTGGCTGCACGAAGCATGGAGTCCTCTACAATCATGGAGTCCTCTACAATCGCATGGTTGCTAAGCTGTTTGCTTTTGAGACTAGCGTTTCATTGTTGACTCATTTAGTTCGAATTTATAAAAAAAAAACGGCATATTGTATAACAATATAATTCTCAAAACGAAGTACGTGGATCGCCATATTCCGAGTTGAGGGGCTGATGGTACCTCGGATTACAAAAAACTGGATTACGCGGAAAAAAGAAAATTCACAACCGAATTTTCAATTACAATGGAAAACGAAGTCAGTTTTAATATGCAGATACTATACTACTCTTAGTTTCTCTTGAATAGAAACTTCCTATGGGCGGTTCCTCTCATTTTTGTGAATGGTAAGTCAAGACAGAACAAGAAAATCAAGATTCAAATACTAGTTGTAGGCAGACTGGCACTGGTACCGAACACCGCATACGTGACCTGAGACGTAGTGTTGCCAACCCGTTACGAGCAAAACAAATGAGCTCTCAAGATTATCGCCGCTTGTTTGTTTGTTTGAGAGAGTGGGTGCACTTCAGCTTTTTTTTCGTCTCTGATTGCACGTCTAATTTAAAAATCATGGTCAAGAGGTATATTATTGACTACAAACCTCTTTTAGAAAATGCTATCTATTCTGAGAACTTGAAAGATATACAGGTCTTTCTCGGATATTGAACAGATGAAATAATACTCCTGTAAAAGATAAATACGCTTCATTTCGTTTGTTTACATTACGACGCAGTGCTAATGAAGTCGTTTATTTTTAGTTCATGACCACTGCAAACCAAATTAGACTTTTTCGCGAACCAAGACTTGGAAACCACTGCTTGCAGCCAGGATGGTTAGATTGTTGTGCTTGAAGTGGAGTTGGAACTTATCGATTACATGAATGATACGCATATTTCACGTCAGATATAATTCAAAATGCCGACCAGTGCCATACTCCCTTATATTACTGCTTAAAAAACTAGGAATAATAATAATAATAATAATAATAATAATAATAATAATAATAATAATTTCTATTATTATTATTATTATTATTATTTATATTATTATTATTTCTATTATTATTATTATTATTATTTCTTTTATTATTATTTCTATTATTATTATTATTATTATTATTATTATTATTATTATTATTATTATAATTATGAGAGAAGTGTATCCACTTTCATTGGATAATGATATTCTGTGGTTGTCAGGATTTCTTTACGTACTTCCACGCTTATAGTTCGAATCTTCACATACGTGGAGGATCTTACAATTTATTAAAAATGGAAAATCAATGTAATTTCAATGAAAAACGTCCTGGCACACTTGTTATGAGATCACGAAGTTCTCAGAGAAAATAATTCATAACCTTCCCACAGTTGGGTAGAAGTATGAGATTAATACGAATACTTACGGGTTAGGCAACCGTACACGTCTGCTAAAGAGGGGCAAAGGATTCCAAAAGAGGGGCACAGTTGGTAATTACCCCCCTAAAAAACTGCGGTGAAACCCGAATCGAAGAGTGTCGTCTGATTTTTACAGAAATTGCCATTTTTACGCCGTACCCGTGCAATGTTGCCTGGGTGGAATAAAATTCTGTCTCAGAATCTAGTCTTGGAGATCCCAGTCCCAAATTTTTAAATTGATAAAGATGAATAGGATTCCTATATATTGTGCATTTGTTTAAAATGATTTATCAAAAAAACGGGCGAATTGACGTTGCTTCAAAGAATCACGGAGGGATCGCGTCATCACCAGACAGTTCACCTATTCACTGACGACTGACGTATGAAGTCTCTAGGAAAATATGTAGCGTTGTCGATCGCGATATTTAGCGTTCCAAACTTAGCACGTGGTTTAAATTTAGACGACCTGCGAGTCATTGTGTCCCATAATGTTCCTTCATCGACGGAGTGGTGCACATCAGCTTTAGTCAAATGAGTAGTCTGTTTTGGTCCTCAGATCCTTTAGAACGACATGATCGTGCGATTTTCGTATAATTACAAAGCAATTTTCCCGTATACACTCATTTCAGGATGTCACCATTCCTCAAATACCATGCTTCCTGTTTGTTGAGAGGTGTTTTTCAGTATCAAGTGGAATGAAATTAATATTTGGCTGTACTGAATTACTATTACGAATTAACAAGTTTTAAAAGTAAAGTATACGAGATTATGTAACATGTACAGAAAAGTCTTGTAAGAGTTCTTAATTTCTCGACCCCTTGAGCAAAGAGTTGAATTACGTCTCTAACTGGTTTTACGGATGTCAGTAGCAAACTTTAGAATTTTAGGTATGAAAAATGGCCTTGTAACTTTGTGTTACTGAATACTCCACCGTTCATCGTTCTCGCCACATTCTCTTGCCGCAAACTGTTGATAATGTTTTCGTGCATAACCTTTCCGCTAGACTATAAATATTGGCCAGTAACACCCACAATGTAAGAAAATCATAACCTTACCACAAACCAACAAAGCGTTTTGGTGTATTTTTAAAAATATTATTCGCAAAATGTACTCAATACCTAGCGAATTCAATCAAAATACAAGCCAGCTTACCCACCATCGAACAAAACGAAGAGAAAGTGAGCTAGCTCTAACCTCTTCACAACATGCCTCGCACGTAACTCGTACCCGCAGCCAACGGCTCCACGTACGAGGCTATTAGGCTCAATTGATGTCACTGCAGTGCCTCTGTCAGGGAAGCCCTAGGGTTCGACCCCCGACGGCGGCAGGATTTTCGACACGAGCTCCGTAGCTACGTCGAATTCAGTCACTGTCTAGAGGAGAATTCTAGCGGTCGGCCGGCTGCAATGATCGGTAGTTTTCTGTGTTTTTCCCATCAACACTAGACTAGTGTCGGAACAGTACACTAACACACGGGCCACGGACCACGTGCTATCTTTCCTTTCTCTTCCTTGTTCTATCTTCACCTCCATACTTACACACACCTACACTTATGTGCACTACCATACATGTCAGGAGACCAGTTAGGAACTTAAAGCATGTCTCGACTGAGGCGGTGCCCCAGTGGGACTGGTGCTGGTGGGAGATATCTGGTTGGGGAAAACTACTCAACCGAGGTCGGTGCCGGATCTCACCATCCAGTGAGGGGGGGGGGATCACTACAACCTCCCGTTCTAAGAGCATGTATTACACTTACGGAATTAATTATCTGAGCACTTGACGCCCCCGGAACTTCCAATCAATCTCCAAGTCCTGCCGAGGACAACAAACGCACATACAGCACGTATTTTTTCGCCAACTGCGCAGTGGGTTTGAGTCGGAACAGTTGGCAGCGTGCAGAGTCTTCGACGCGGTGTCTTCGTAGGCGGCAGCTGCGCAGTCTCCCCCGGGCGCAGCTAGAAGCTCCTTTTTCATGCAAAGCAGCGCCCGGTCGGGTGCCACCGCCTGCGTCTTTTCTCTCCGCAAGGCGTTCCTACGTTTGTCGAGGGTCACGTTATTGGAGGTTCTGCGACGCCAACTTTCAGTTCAAATTTATAAGTAGGAGTTTGTTATAAAAAAGCTGTGATGGCAAATGTACCCCCTACGATCAAAACAGCTACTGCTCTGAAGATGAGTTTTATCGAGGATTCCTCCTTTTTGTCTACCAAACCCAAGGGGCACTGCTAGCGTCCGAACGCCTTTCCGGTTCTCCTTTGTGGGACTCTACTCCATGATATTTTGCTGTCTACTACAATATGTAATCGTACGTTCCGGTAGTGGAAAAATCACGAGTGTGTCCTTGACAATTACACGTTCCTCAATTTTCTAGTTAAAGTTTTGAAGTGTCATTTCGACGAAACTCGAGCTATTGATTTGTTATGAGCACGCACAGATTTATAATGTGCAGAACGGCAAGTGAAGGAATTACAACTTGAAATTCAGAACTTTTTCACGAAGAGTGTCATCAACCAGTTTTTGCAGTGTCGGTAATTATCTTGTTCCTAAAATTCCAAAATTATACAAATCAATTATGGAATTCCCTAATAATATTTTTCCTAAATAATCCACAAGGAAGAATAGCAATTATACATTAGAAATTACCAAGTTTTACTTGTTTATTGAAATTTATGTTCATTTGTATCATCCTGCGCACTGAAGACACTAATAAATGAGTTTCCATTTTACTTCATGTTGCATTCATAAATTAGAATATGTTATGTAGCATTTTTATTTCAGTTTTATTATCACGCAACAAGTCGTTTGTGCATCAAAGTGACATATCGAAAAGCTCTCATTTTTTGTAAAGTGAACGAAACAAGGGTTTACAGAAGGGGCACAATCATTCAATAAGAAATTCAGAACGAATTACAAAAACTCTCTGTAACTACAACGTTACAAGAAAATGAGTAAGGAATGGACAATAAAGCGATGGAGGAACACTTGAAAACTAACGTGTCAATAGACTCAATCCGTGCCTCTGCTTCTGCAACTAATGACCATGCCCATGAATGACGTAATTTTGAATTGTATCATTATTGACAATTTTGTACGTCACTCAACGCAGCTGCCTCGATACTTCGACGTGTGAAGTGCGTAGTCTGATAGACGTTTCCCCGAAACCCTCGCGTGTCATTTGTTTCAAATAAAGAACACCTGCCATCTCCGCAATGACAGCGGCCTCGGTAACATGCGGGCTTCCCACACGTCACTGCGACACCTGCAGATGTCCGCATTGTCACATGGGGAAACCCCTGTCGTGCGAGCATGAGAATCGCTTTGAGATATCGCTGTTTTTGCAATGACCCGCGGTATCCCTCATGAACATTCTCGGAACGCGTTTGCATTTCAAAAAAAGTACGTGCGTTATGGATTGAAATTCGTTTAAATAAACTTCGTTATGCTTTAAGCTTTATATACCCTTATTATGAATATTTTAACATCTGTTATACTGTTTGTATAATTGTAAGTTTCTTGACCTCATAAAAACAGACTAAGTTTTTATATAACAATTTATTTCATGTTATATTTATATCAAATATAATATGAAATAAATTATTAAATAATTAATTATTAATTATATGAAATAAATTAAAAATATTAGTATTTTTTTAATTAAGGTCAAAAAAACTTAGAATTTGTTGAAGATGTTTTTTTAATTTGATAATTCGTAACACATTATCTCATTATTTCGACAGAATAATATTTAATTAAATTACTTTACGTGCAGTATTAAGAGTACTACGTCAATAGCTATAAAAAATATTTTTTACATGTAATGAATACTATATTCTTGAAATAATTTTGGTTTGTTAGAATACGCTATCGTTATCCACGATATGATTAATAAGTAACTCTTGCCATAAGAAAGAATTGCCTAGAAAGAGATATTGACTGAAGTTTCCCTTAGGCTAAGTGGTAACATCCATGATGAAACATTTCATCAAAGGTTTTCACCATCCAAATTCTCACCTTTTAAACATAAGAAGAAGCTCATAGTGTGACAATTTCGCCAAAGTTACCTGTAACATAATATACTGGATCTCTGGATTTCTTCAACTATAATATGAACCGTGGAACATTGGATTAACAATTAACGACATGCTGGGACTCAAGATGTTTATACCCACGAGTAAGTCAATAAATAAGTTGCAAAAGAGAGGCAGTAAGGATCAACGTAACTACCCGAAATTAATTTATTTCACTTTTCTACGTATTCATCCTGGACATTCAGACACTCACTCCCTCTCTTTACAAGTCCTTGACAGCCGGCAGCAAAGACGACTTCTGGTAGCTGACGCAGCCAACACGTAAATTTCGCAGTTACGGTATTATTTTCATAACGTCGGCCATTCAAAAGAATTCAGGTGTCCGAACACATGAAAATCACTGCAGGTTTCCCCGGGACTGTACGGCGGATATTCTAAGCGTTCCAATTGAAATGTGCCTAACAATGCCTGCTTGAGGGCGGGCAGTTACTGTGTGAGGGCGTTCTTGTTGTGTGAGGGTAGGCATTGTAATTCAGAAGAATCACTCTCCTCGAAAGAAACCCAGGCAGTTTTCTTTCTGTGGTAAACAATTGTCACCATCCATGGGGCGCATTTTGCTATGCGGTATTTCTGTGGACAGCCTTTGGCTCTCAAAATACGCACGACCGGACGCTGTTCTACTGGTCAGAGTCACCATTCATCTACAGCCGCCATCTTGTGCTGGCGGCCACGGACTGACTGTGGCCGTGGCTCCGACCGCGATGTCCCGCAGCTTCTTCGAACACACATGGGCTACTATGTGTCGATAAAATATGCATGCTTAATTTAAACCTGTTATAAGTTAAACGACATGGACACTTATTTTTTGACTTAGCATCGTAGCTATCGTAGTTATAGAATCGTTTTCCGGACCGTCTCTGTTTGTCTCTCTTTTCAGCAGTCCATCTCTCTCTCTCTCTCTCTCTCTCTCTCTCTCTCTTTCTCTCCTCTCTCTCTCTCTCTCTCTCTCTCTCTCTCTCTTTTAACCCGTCCGCCACTGTGTCCGCCTGTATATCTCCGTTACCGCCGATCCATCTCTGTTTCTACGACGAAGTGGACAACAACGACGAGGACAACGACGACGAGGACAACGACGACGAGGACAACGACGACGAGGACAACGACGACGAGGACAACGACGACGAGGACAACGACGACGAGGACAACGACGACGAGGACAACGACGACGAGGACAACGACGACGAGGACAACGACGACGAGGACAACGACGACGAGGACAACGACGACGAGGACAACGACGACGAGGACAACGACGACGAGGACAACGACGACGAGGACAACGACGACAAGGGCAACAACAACAAGGGCAACAACAACAAGGGTAACAAGGACAACGACGACAAGGACAACGACAACGAAATCAAGCCAAAACCTTTGCAGAGACTGAGAACGGCGACGTTAAAGACGACGAGAACGAGAACACAAACGTCGTAGACGACGACGAGAACGGGGAAGCGGCTGACGAAGCGAGCAGGAGTTCCGCGACAATGTCCAGCAGGGATGATGTGAATTGCGAATACAACTCGAATGAGGGAGGGGCCGGGGATGACGAGTGAACCGAGGTGGCGCGCAGCTTATTGCATTGACATTCCCTCATTTGCATGGGATATGTTCGGAATCCACGTTAATTAGCTCCGCCTACACGCCGCGCGGGGCGGGGGGAGAGGCGACCGCAGGGCGAGCGGCGAGCCATCCACCGCAGCGGCAGAAATGAACACTGCGTTCCGGATTCTTCGCATATCAGAACACGAAAAGTTAGTGGGAGAGAATTTGTAGTCCAGCCTGCGGGGGCATGTCTGAAGCATCACGCGCCTTGAAAAAGGTTTTATTAACATTTTACCGCATAACATGCGTAACAAGTCACTGCTTTCTCAGCTAGGACACACAAGATGTTTTCCACAATCATATTTTGCATACAGCCCAATTTCTTATAAGAACTCATTAGCGATCATGTTCACACGTTTGACTATATGTAACGCAACACCATGGGAGAAGATATTATTGCGAAAATACATTGTTAGTATTTACTGGCATCCCTTGATAACTTCGTAATGAGCGGCAATGTAAGGTACGAAATAGTAATGAATTACTGATCTAATTTCGAGCCTCATCCATCAATAAAGATGAAGAGACCATCTAGGTTGTGCAGAATATCTTACGAAATAGATCCTTCAACAGCTTCATGACCGTCGGTCACACCTATTCGTAGTACCAGATACGTACTTTATGTTTGTGGCTTACTACCATCCGCATAGTGTTTTTTCTTCGACATAAGCAACACTGCAAATCGGTGGCATGTATTAAAATGTTGCTCTTTTCCTGCCTCTAAATTACACGTTGGCGGTTTTCGGTCTAGTGAGTGTGTATTCTATCACAGCAAAACCTTTGCACGTGGATTGTAATCTATATCCCCTAATAGGAAAATGCATTCCAAAGCAATGTTTCTATTTTTAAAGTCTACACTAAGGTTAACCTCACAAATCATTAACCTCAACAAATTGAACTCTGGTTGCTCTCACAGCGGCTCCTGTAACCATGGACCGAGAGACGCCGCCACCTGCACGGGGTCGGGATCAGTAATCGAGGGGGGCGCGCGTCGACGTTCCGCTGTTTGAGCGGGGCGCCCGATGAACCGCGTCTGACCCTCGCTGTGTTGACGGAAGCAGCAATCGGAGCGCGCGGCGCAGGAAAGCGCACGAGTGCGAGGGCCGGGTTGGGGTGCAAGCAGAGAGAGAGAGAGAGAGAGAGAGAGAGAGAGAGAGAGAGAGAGAGAGAGAGAGAGAGAGAGCACATGACGCGCCGCCAGAGGGGCGGGGGCGTTGGTATGAAGGTAAACGCGGAGCAGTGAATGAGGTGCGGTTGGGGATGTGATAGAGGCACTCGTATATGTGCGGCTCCGTCGGGGGCACGGGCACAGGGGTCGGGCGGGGGCCACGGGCGGGGGCCACGGGCCGGGGCCACGGGCGGGGGCCACGGGCGGGGGCCACGGGCGGGGGGGCACGGGCAGGGGGCACGGGCAGAGGGCACGGGCGGGGGGGTACGGGCGGGGGGGCACGGGCGGGGGGCACGGGCGGGGGGGGCACGGGCGGGGGGGCACGGGCGGGGGGGACGGGCGGGGGGGGCGGGCGGTGGGACACGGGCGGGGGACACGGGCGGGGGCCACGGGCGGGGGGGGCACGGGCGGGGGGGTACGGGCGGGGGGTACGGACGGGGGGTACGGGCGGGGGTGCACGGGCGGGGGGGCACGGGCGGGGGGGGCACGGGCGGGGGGGCACGGGCGGGGGGGGGACGGGCGGGGGGGCGGGCGGTGGGACACGGGCGGGGGACACGGGCGGGGGACACGGGCGGGGGACACGGGCGGGGGACACGGGCGAGTGGCACGGGCGTATGGCAAGAGGTGAGTAAAGTCTGTCACATAGAGCGGAGGCGCGGATGAAGCTTGGGGAGGAAACGGTGGCGAGGACAGTGGTGGTAGGGTAGGGGTGACGGTGGCGTGGGCGACTGCCGGTAGCTGCAATGTAGTGACATTGTTTTCACAAGGCCCCGCCTCCGCGCCTGGTGGCGCCTCTGGCAGATACAATCGGCGCTGATTGCCTCGGGCGGCGCCCCTCCCCCCTGCCGCCCCCCTGGGGCTGCCAAGGGGTGGACGCTGCGCGCTCCGGGATTGCCTGCCGTCCTGCAGGAGGAGCCCCGATGGTTCTCTTGTTGTTGAAGTGCAATTCCCTTTCATATTCACAAATGGAATTGCTTTTATTGTGAATATTAGAATACTAAACATGTTTAATATTGACTTTTGTAAACATTCGTAACAGAAAATTAATATTTATTGTAGACCCAGTAATATTATGTTCTGAGCCTTGTAATGTAATAGTGTCCTCAACTCACATAAGATGTTGGGATAATACGTCTTGATTAAAAATCGGGAAATGTTCTGATAGAGTGGAATATATCAAAACAATACATCGAAGTCAATTTGCTGATATATGGAAATTTTTAGAAGATAACAATGTATAATTCGTACCCAACGAGGCTAGACCACTGAGGAACTGCCTGCTGGCACGTCCAGCACCACTCTCGCTAAGAACCGCTTTGAAACCCTGGCAGCGTCGAAGGCGCCGATGGGGAATCGCGGGGAAATGCGAGCGGATCGCTGCGGTGGTGAACCATCCGGAAGCGAAGTCGGGGGAAACAGGCGCCTTAACTTCACCGGCGCCCCTTTCGGGAAGTTCGACACCCCGCCGGCTCGCCCTCGCAGACGAGGGGGAGGGCGGGACTTAAAGCGCGGGGAGGAAGAAGGGCCAAGCCGAATCGACAGCAACATTCGTGTGCCGAGAGAATGCCCGTGATGCTATTAAATAATACTGGGGTTGTATCTTACGTGATTTTGAAGAATATTGTAGTCTTCTTCTTCTTCTTCTTCTTCTTCTTCTCCTCCTCCTCCTCCTTCTTCTCCTCCTCCTTCTTCTCCTCCTCCTTCTTCTCCTCCTTCTTCTTCTCCTCCTTCTTCTTCTCCTCCTTCTTCTTCTCCTCCTTCTTCTTCTCCTCCTTCTTCTTCTCCTCCTTCTTCTTCTCCTCCTTCTTCTTCTCCTCCTTCTTCTTCTTCTTCTTCTTCCCCTTCTTCCCCTTCTTCCCCTTCTTCCCCTTCTTCCCCTTCTTCCTCTTCTTCTTCTTCTTC
The DNA here is from genome assembly GCA_038098605.1 of Gryllus longicercus. NCBI lineage: Eukaryota > Metazoa > Arthropoda > Insecta > Orthoptera > Gryllidae > Gryllus > Gryllus longicercus. Next base: position 1,057,812 of record JAZDUA010000312.1, on the reverse strand, counting down.
TTCTTCTTCTTATTATTATTATTATTATTATATTAATAATAATAGAGTGAGTAAGGAGAATAGATTTAGAACATGAATTTTGTAAAATAATATTAAAAAGACATAATAATTAAGAAGTTATTTGTGAACTTATGGTATTTGCTAATGCAAAAAAAAAAAAGCTACCAACGGAAACACTAATGTATTCCTAAGTAGCATAACAAATAGAATCCCCTCTCTTCAGGAAACACTGCAGGTCATTCTCTTTTATAAGAAACCTTGTACACAAAACCCCGTAAATACATTACTGCGGAATGGGTGATTTACTCCTAGGGGTGCATTGAAGAGACTTAAAAAGCAAAACATTAAAGTTTACTGATTAAGATATATTTTCATTCTCAGCCGCACATTAATCCGCAAAGCATTTTGCAGCGCAACATACTTTACCATCGTACATAACTCGTGCATCTTATAATTTGTTTTCCAATTTTCAGTTATTATTCCAGATTAATTTCAGGTTAGTTTTGGTAAACATTTGCAATAATATTTGGGGTAATATTGGAGGTAACATTTAGCGTAAAGTTTGATGTAACATTTGGAATACTTTAGGGCGTTACGTTCGGGGTAAGTTTTGAAGAAAATCTGGGAGATCATGGGGAAATATTTTGGGAACATGAGAAGAAATAAAATATCATATTGTAATGTATTAGCCTGCGTGCCTCGTGGCATCTATTTGGGGACGCTTGGTAGAGAATTAGCCTCGCCACAGGAAGAAGAGAAGGGTTTTTCCGTAAAGCAAGAACGCGGAAACGGGAGACACAAGGCTTTGGGGTCTTCCGGACTTTAGAAACCTTTAATTGTTATAACAGCGGTGGGGGTGGCGTGACGTAGTAGGTCACGTGAGCCTCGTCTATATAACGGAGTGATCAGAGCCAGTGGGTGGGTTCTGGAGACAGTGGGAGAACCTCGTGCATGTGCACAAAACTTGGCGCCACGACGATGCATATGCGAGCCAGGCTCGCGAGGCAAGTCACGAGTTGACGAAGCCTGCGGAGGACTTTGGGTCCTTGGGTGACTGCGGTCACGGGGGAGCGATGCTGTGTGCGTGCTCCGAGGTGAGGAGTGGTTTAGTGCCACGATTCACGCCGATTCTCAATCGGATAAGATCGCTCCTGCGATCGAGGCAAACCATCCGTTGGTACGCCAGAACGCACTTTGTGTCCCAGTGCGACATCCGGTCACGGAAGCTAGACTTAGTGCGCGCTTCAGAAGCAGGAGTGGCGAATGCCACAATCGAAACCGATCATCAATCGGGTTTGGATCGCTCCCGCGATCAGGGGATAGTAGGTCTATCAGAGCTAGGGTGTAAGAAGGAAATGAATTGTAAATATTTGTTGTGTATTCATTGTTAATAAATATATTTGTTATATGAAAGCTCTGTGTCTGTGTTCGCTGTCAGTACCCATGACGTCACAATATGGTGAACGTGCGGAGGGGCATGAGGAGGAAGATGGCAGAAACATTACAACAACCACGTGGTGAGCAGTCGAGCGAGCATGTGCGGAGAATATGGCGGGCAGTATGCAGAGAAACATCCATGATCAGGAGGAGCGAAGAATTGACTGAAAACAATTCTTCTGGTGCCCCTTACTCCGAAGCAGTGCAGTAGAAACGTACAGAATCTCGAAATATACGTAAAATTATATCGACATGTTAATCATCCCACCGTAACCGACCTGGATGGCCGAGGTGGCTAGAACGCAGTAGAAACGTACAGAATCTCGAAATATACGTAAAATTATATCGACATGTTAATCATCCCACCGTAACCGACCTGGATGGCCGAGGTGGCTAGAACGCAGTAGAAACGTACAGAATCTCGAAATATACGTAAAATTATATCGACATGTTAATCATCCCACCGTAACCGACCTGGATGGCCGAGGTGACTAGAACGCAGTAGAAACGTACAGAATCTCGAAATATACGTAAAATTATATCGACATGTTAATCATCCCACCGTAACCGACCTGGATGGCCGAGGTGACTAGAACGCAGTAGAAACGTACAGAATCTCGAAATATACGTAAAATTATATCGATATGTTAATCATCCCACCGTAACCGACCTGGATGGCCGAGGTTGGCTAGATCGCAGTAGAAACGTACAGAATCTCGAAATATACGTAAAATTATATCGACATGTTAATCATCCCACCGTAACCGACCTGGATGGCCGAGGTGGCTACAACGTGTGCCGATTCAGTACCCCCAGAAAAAAATCCCGTCATGTTGAATTTAGAATTCTGGCCTGACGTTGGGATACCGTATAAAATATTTTCACTTTTAAAATAATATTTTTTTGAAGTTCGGAATTTTCGCACGGGTCCAGCAGAACATCTAACCACTAAACACTCCGGTTCTGCATGAAGTGACGTAGAGCTGTATCAAAAGGGAATTGTGAAAATAGTAGAAGACAATTGCACAGCGCTCTAGTTATAAAGTTGAGATACACAGTTAACCGAAATGCGAACAAAGCAAACATTCACTCACTGAATTAGAATACCACAATGAACTCAACATTTAAGCAATCAATCTGCCAGAGTTTGAAACCGTGCAAACTGTTTGTGAAACAGCAGCGTAACTTTTCCCTACTTGCCCCGTTCTTACTCTGTGATATCTTCATTTGCCCCCCCCCCCCACCTCGATTGTTTCGTTAAGTGAATGCGCAATATTTGAGCGAGGTAAGTCAGGATCGCAGTACGACGAGAAGAGACAATTACGTTTAAAGAAATCTAGAATTAAATTCAAAAAAGTTTCCAAAAATATGCGGGGTTCATAAATGGCATCCAAAACTATAGAACTCGAATGAAGAAGTTTCAGTTTTCAGAGAGTAACTTTTTCAAAGAATAAATGAAGTCTCAGTCTTTACCTAGGATTTTACACATAACAATGTAGTTACTTCTCGACCTGCAGTCATAATTAACTGAATTAGGAAATATATCTACACAGCTCTTCCACACTTTTACAGAAGGCCTCCACGCAATTTTCGAGTACTCATGAAAAGGTCACTAATTTGATATTGGGCTATTTGCTATTGTAGACTCGAGTTGTTTCGTCCTTTGATTGATTGGCTATTCGGGGCGGGACAACGGATAAGGGCATCTGTCCCGAAAGTATAGCGCATATTGGTGGCTGTGATCTTTCCTGGCGAGATACGGTGTCGATTTACTTCAGATTACGGGGATTTTCCCCAACCAGGTATCTCTTACCAGCGTGGCACCGCTCCAGCTGGAGTAAGTTCTAAGTTAATGACTGGTCTCTCGACATGTGGGATAGCGTAGTGCATGTTGGTGTGTTTGTGAAAGAGGGAAGAAAGAACAAAAAAAAGGAAGGGAAGATTGCAAGCGGTCTGTGGCCTGTTTGTTAGGGTGCTGCTCCGGCAATCGTCGTGTTGATCGGAGAAACCACGGAAAACTACCGATCAGAGCAGCCGACCGCAGGCTGACCAGCTCGTGTTGCAACTCCTGTCACCATCTGGACTCGAACCCTAGGATCTCGCTGTCAGAGGCACTGGAGTGACGTCAGCCCTGAGTCACGTTTTTCGGTCTCGTCCCTTGAAGTAATTCAATTTAGTCCCTCTAATGCTTGATAGAGTACTGGATACTCTTTCTAGGAATCCAACAATAAGGGCATCTAAGGTTTCACCCCACAGTGTACCCAGAAAGCAGATTTTGAGATATGTGTACCCAGAATGCAGATTATGAGAAGAGTTTGAATATCAATGATACGTAGCAAATCACTTAAAAACTGCATCCTTCTAAAAATTAGAATCTTTTACTTTCCCCCAAATGCTCAGCTGTAGTATCTCTGTTGGGGGTCATGCCAAAGTTTGAAATTTGCAAACATAAAAGGTCGCTAAGATACCAAACAGTAATAAATTTCAACGTCCATATTTACCTCCTTTAAGTTGGTTTATTAAAATTAAAAATGTACCCCAAAAATGCTTCTTTTCCACTGAGAGGAAAAGTGCTAACAAGGAGCAATCATACTGTTTTCCGGAAATTTTGAATTCAAATATTCCGAACTTTACAATAATTAACAATGTTTTTATAAATAACCACAAATGTTGTGTAATATATAATTTTAAATATTACTTCAATAACTTTCAATCACATATATAAATGAAAATAAAGCACCTTAATGTCACAGCCTAAACCCACTCTAAATGGTTCATCAATGGTTCACCAATTATAAATGGTTTTTATTTTACCTTCAGTTAAAATTTCTTCTGCACTTCACAGAGGTTCTTCCTCGAACAGCCGCGTACAGATATATTCAAATAATAATATCAGAGTTAGCGTTATAAGTAGATGAGTGATGTTACATCGGAAGACATTAACACATTTACTGTACACTCTAGCTGAACAAATTGGTAAGCATTGACATATGATAGTAGATATTGTACATCAGTGTGATAGAGGCTTTCTTGGATTGATTGATTTTGTTTTTCTGAGCGCGTCATTGGGGGTCAATAATCCTAAGGTATTCCGAGGGGGGTCAGAGTTCCCTGCTTGAATCAGTCTAAGCGCTGTTTTACAGTTTCCCTCACCAGGTATCTTTCCCAAACGGGTACCACCCCATCCGGGACAAGCTCCAAGCTCCCGACATGTCTAATAGTATGGTGCGTGTGTAAGTGTGTGTGTGTGTGTGTGTGTGTGTGTGTGTGAGAGAGAGAGAGAGAGAGAGAGAGAGAGAGAGAGAGAGAGAGAGAGAGAGAGAGAGAGAGAGAGAGCGTAAGGGGAGATAATAGGATAAGAATGGGGAAGAAAATATCACATGCAGTTCGTGGGCTATTTTTTGAGGTATTGCCTCGACTATCCCCAAGCTTTGACCGGAGTAACCAGGGAAAACTACCGATCAGGACGAGTCGTTGGCCACTAGAATTTTTCTAAATGAGGGCAAATATATCGACTTGAGTTATCGTTTAAGAATATGCTACCTATTCTGGCAGCACGTGTTTTCAATTAACACTACGTTACATAACCCTTTTTACATTAAAGAAATACATATATTCCTGTAAAGTATCCTGTGATATATTCTCGATATTTCCTGCCGGTTTCATGCTGGTTCTGGGAATTTATGTGATCATTGTTCTGTATATTTTCTTGTTTTCTACCCAGTTATTACCGAAAGTCTTCGCAGCTATTTATCACATGTTCCAGGTTGTGGTTGTTATTGTTGTGGGAAATTAAGTGTTATATAAACTAAATTGACAATAAAGCAATGAATAAAAAACAACTACACATGTAACGGTACTTGTACTTGGGATACTTTGGAAATACTTTACAGGAACGTGTTTGTACTCCAAGAAGAACTCGGTACAGCCTCTCATTGTAGACGCATCCAATAGAGGCATTTTGCTTTTGATGTCAAGGCCACCTATTCAACTCTTGCGTGGTAATACTTGCTTGTAATCAGGGACAATTGAGGGACTCAAGCAAGAATGGGAACAGAACGTCTACAGCTCAGCAATTTGCACCACCGAAGGTCGCCCGCGCTAAGCGTTTCCTATTATTTGCGTGTTCGTAATTGAATACCTCCGGGAAAAAAGGTTGTAACATGCAAAAATTATTTCCCTTAGCAGCTTCCTTAAAACTGATTGCAACCCTAATATCAATGGAAATTGATTATTTCTTAAAATTAAATAACGTTTAGTAATTAACCTTACATTTAGTTAGCCAACATTCTCTTGGTAGGGACACACTTCAATATATTTACAATTCATTATGCATAGTGATGATTGCTCGTTTTAATATGTGGGCTACAACCGTTTTGCCCGGAGATAATCAATTAGAAACTGAGAATATTCTGTGGTAGTGAACAGGGAAAGTTAAGTACAAAACATTTTACGACAATCTAAAATTACATGCACAAATTTCTTGCCAAAGAAATTGCCTGTTCTATTTGCACTTTATGCACGTGCGTATTACTGAGTATAGACATGCAGCGAGGTCAGAAATAATTGTGTGTGTATTAAACCTACTCGCTTTCCACATGCGTGTTCACACATGTAAAAATTGAGAAGATTTAAATCGTCTTTATTGTCATTTATTGAATCTTTATTGTAATCTTTAAATGGTCAATTGTATGAAACTACTTCATGGTAATTCCTATTGGATCTTCATATCGTTTCAAACAAGGAAAAATTCAACTCACGTGAAATTTGAGAAAAATTAATTAGTAACTCTTAAGTTGTAATGGTGGTGATTTATAAAAATGTAAGAATTTTAATAAAACTAGATGTAAATCTAAGTTGTAAGACTAGACTAAATGTAAGAATTTTAATAATCGCTAAAAGATGTTTAATTTTGTAAAAACAATGTGTCATTTCTTTAAAGTTACTTAATAGTCAAGATCTGCAATCTCGGCACTATTCGAAAAATACAAATATTGAGTTACGGCCTATATTTACGTTGTTCATTTATTATTAATAGCACTTCTGTGAAGACTTTTAATTATGCTTACTCCATAATTCGTCAATTATTAAGTGTGATAACTGCATTTCCACCACTAGTAAAACTAGAGAATCCCGTTTACGTGAAAACTTCATTTTTAGTGATGGGCCCTTATTACCGCTTATGAATGGGGTGTTTAATACATTTTGAAATGTACATCTTAACTCGAGGAAAAAAATGAAAATATTTTGAACGATAAGTGAAACATAAGACATAAAAATGCGCTAATGATTTTGACACGAACTCACCAACCTCAATGAATCGAGATAAACAGCGAATTATCATCTGTCAACACACTACCCTCAGAAACGTACTACACACCCATACTTTACCTATTTTCTCAACACCCGAGTCGCGCGCTTGCGTTGTTCCAGAAGTAGGTCCCAAATCCACTTCCGTAAATTATGAAGAATGTTTATTTCTTCCGACGAAAACGTATGGTCCGTTCCCGCAGAACTTCAAGGCACGAGTTGAAGGCATTAAAGTTCCAGGGCGGAATGAAAAGGAACGTCTTATCTAATATTAAAACGGACGAGGCGAGGGCGCATGGCGGGTGGGCGGCCCGATGCTGAGGCGCGGCGGAGCAGTGCTGGGACAACGGGGCGGGGCGGGGCGGGGCGGGGAAGAGTGGGAGAGCGAAGTGCTTTGGGGTGGGCGTGATGAGGGTGGACGGGGAAGAGGGTGAGGGTAGGTGGGGACGGGGGCGTTTTGGTTGGGGATGGGGGCAGGATTTAGCGGTACTGGGCGTGCCTGAGCGGAGCGGAGTTGCTTGGAGAGAGGCGGGGAGGATTGGTGGGAGGAGTTTTCACTGGGCGTGGCTGTGGGGGCTGGGCGAGTTGGTTGGGAGGGTCTGGGCGAGGTGGGGCGTGATGGAGAGGGGAGGGCGCATGGGGTAGGCGAGCGGGGAGGGGTGGTAAGGGGAGAGGTAGGCAGGGTGGAGGTTAGGGCGGGGCGGGGTTGGGCAGGGAGGGACTGGGCGGAGGTGCGCGGGGTGACGCTGGGCTGAGCTGGGCGGGGCGGTCTCCAGGGGCGTTGTGCGATCCCTTGTTCTGACGAGTCAATATTTCCAACAAACTCGCTCGTCAGCGCGCTAGGGGACGTCTCCTGCTGCTGCGCTTGTGGCGGACGCCGTTGGGGGCAGCACCAGCTGCACGAGACAGCTGCCCTGCAGGTGCGGGCGTGTGTGCTTCGTCTGCCAGCTCCGCGTCCTTCACTCAGGGCCGCGAGCTTCACTGTTGTGGGGCACGAAGTTTGGATGCATCTCCACACTAAGTTGCGTGGGCGAATACAATCTCAACATTCAGTTGCATTGGCGAATTCAGTTGTGGTGCCATGGGAGCCGTGTATTTTTAGAACACTTGTCTTCTAATAATACTTATTACGATACTGATTAAAGATAGCGCTTTTCTCCTCCAGGATTGATTTCTTCTTTATCATATTCAGCGAACTCTTAATGTTGACTGTTATATTCACACATTTAAAGTGCTTAAAATGTAAAAATTACAGGTGGTGATCTTGTCATAATTATTCATCCTCGTTTTTAGCCAGTCAGCAACCCCATGAAATGTATGTACAATATGCACCGAATTGTGAAAAATGCGGAAAGAAAATTGAACCATAACCAATTTTTATACTGGCACTGGAAAAAAAATCAACTATCGTCGGAGAGATTTCTACGAAAATGAAACCTGTACCATTTCTTGAAGCATTCTCTACGCTATCCGAGGACGTTTAATATCATAATTTGAAGTCATTTTATTATATTAAGGTTTCATGTAAAGTATCCCCTAAAATCAAAATATGCGTTTGACAGAACGCGTTTGTTTAGATCAATCGAAGAATATCAATTGTGGAGAAAATAGTTTGAATAATTTAAGCGCTAGGGTTAACCGCAAGCAGGCAGATATACAGACAGACAGTCATAGACAAATAGAGACAGACTGTGACAGAGACAGGCAGAGAAAAAAAGGGAAAGAGACAAATAAACAAACTAATAAACAGACGTAATTCCTATTAATATTTCGCTATCAAGGACCCACAAAACATTTATTCTGACTACACAATATTACAGGAAATTATTCACTATACATAGGAACAATATTTATCTACATTTTCGTTACCAGGCCCAGGAATTACGAGTTTGTTTTAAAAAAAACCGTCGACTTCCAGAGAACGATTACAATACTTTCTCTTCTTATGTAGTACGACGGGAAAGTAAAAACATTCTGTATTTCAGATGCTAATTATAGTTATTTTAGAAATAAGAATCGTAAGACATTATTACAATATGAGATTGGAGAAATGCGAAATGATGCCGTCAGGCCGAGTTTGTTTCTCATTCAAGTGTATGAGAAGTTATAGGATATTAAGATATAAATATCGTTCTCTATTCACTTGGTAAAAAATAAAGAACTATAATTTTGCTTCAGATTTTACTATTCATCTTCATAAAGGGGATGTTCGCGCAGTAAATATTACAACTAACCCATCCTATTATTATTTACATTACGAAACTGATTGTTGTTAAATTATTACAATACTCACATTCTATTAACGCATATTATGAAACTGCTCTAAGTTTCGTATGTTTTAATTTTGGCAAGTAAAGTTAATAACTTGTATAATTTCAATTACAATTTCCAACCTGTTGAAATCGTATCTGTGTCCATGACAGACTTTTAAGCTCCCAAGAAAGAAAATTCTGGCTCCTAGAGTGTTTCAGGTTATTTACGTAACACTTTGACCACTTCACACTAAAAACAATGACGAATAAAGTTTCATGTTGTTCAGTATTTTGATGGTTTTTCCTTCAAGCAAAGACTGCTTTGTTAACGCAAACCTCACAGAATTTGAATCATGCCCCTCGGCGTTGCCATACCTAAAATGGCATCGCTTCGATGCGTCGCGAGACTGAATTTTGCGCCTGCTCGCTCCCGGGATCGCATGAACCACCAGAGGGCGAAGAGAACACAGCGAAACTCAGCTAACCGCGTCGATAACGAAGTTTACTTCTCCCAATATTCAGTTATGAGCAAAAGCGCTCCGCAATTGCGACTTACTAATGAGATCTAAAAGCGTTTCCGTGAATACATTAGTGCCGCGGGAAATATTCCATTCGCAGCGCTCGGGCGGATTGGCAGTGGGCGGAGCAAACAGCGACCCACGCAGAAGGGATGTCTTGGCTTCTGACTATCAAACAGGGGAGACAAAGATCAAGGTGGTTCCGAAAACTATTAGCTCGTACTGAACATTCATTTTGTTCAACTCTTCTGTTACAAGCAAAATTTTATCGTTTAGGGGGTCTAAAATGTGCATTTTTTTAAAGGTAAAATCAGTTCACTATCCTAATTAAAATAAATATTGTTCAATATTTTGTCTTTTATCTTTCTAATGTTAATAACAAAACATTGCATTAAATTGCAAATTTGCATATTTTTGTATTATAAATGTTTCACTCAGATCTGTGAATTCATTTAAGTTCTTAGGTTTGTGGTATATTTTTTTTATAGTATTCAAAAGTAAACTGATTAATTCTCCATAATATAGAGAATGTTCGATTTGGATCCGAAATGTACATAAAATTTCATCGTCTTATATTCAGCAGCGCTTAAGCTAATTATTCTGTGCATGCGTACTTGTGTGTCTGTAAAGGATATGGCCATGGAAATTATTTCATTCTGATATTACTTGCTATTGAGGCTACGTAATAATCCGAAACGAATTCAGAAAGGGTTGAACTTTTAAAATGGTGCTTGACAATGATAACGCTTTGACAAAATTAGTCAAAATAACGACCTAATGGTCATGACGAAATTGAACAACAAGTTTCTGCTTTTCCTGGCGTATATTCTCATATACCGGAACGAAATTTAATGAAGCGGATTCAATATAAATAATATTTCTTACTGATAGAGCATTTATACTGAAAGTGACCGTAACAATCGTAATATTCAAAATGTTGAAATTCAAAAAAACATTTGACAGTTCGTACAGAATAAATGTGAAGAAAATGTCACTTAGATATATTCCCAACTATTTTATGATAGTTTTATAGAATCTGTTACTTGGCAAATCTACATTTCCACCAGGTGTTCGTTGCACGCTCGTTAATGAACGTATTCTGAATCAAGTGGTGCTTAAATCATTTTCGCAATCATAGGAGTTGTAGACATTTCTAAACAACTAACTCAATTCCAAACAACTACCTTTACGCCTGCCCTCTTAGATTTCCTCTAGTAACTGGCCTGTGGGTCGCAAAATAAGTACCACATGGCCACCACCAAACCTCCCTAAAAGTAACAAGGTTCAAACGTCGCCAAGGGCTTTCGAGCTACCTGCTATACGAGACAGTTGCCGACCGCAATGGGCGTACGAGTCACGGCTGTGTAGGATTGGACGCTAGACTTAAAATTCGCCAGGTTGTAAAATTGCAATGAAATTATATAACTGAGCGCAGGAAACGTCAGCTAAGAACCGAGAGGTTAAAGCAGACCTGTAATGTCCGTCGTCTCCTCCTAACCTAAACGCAGCGAGGTCAAGTTTCGAATCGTGCCGCAGCCTGCCTACGAAGTTGGCATTTTCGCCCCTCGCCCAGACCTCGCTGTCCAGCCACGCCCGCGCAGAATATCGACCACAGCGCGCGCGGTGCGTTGCTAACGAGTTGCCTGGAAACGCGACGCGCTGCACAGGAAGGCTCCAAAGACATGACACCGCGAGAAAAGATAGCGAGAAAAGAGATTCACGTTGAATTCCCAGATAAACTTTAAATACAAGTGGTTGTATTTTTCCGTAATGATCTATTAAGGTAAACGGAGACATTCTTTTCGAAAACATTAAAATATAATTTATAGTATAATGAAGCTTCATTACAATATACAGTTTATATTTCAATATACCAAATGAAAATTGGTATGTCGAGAACATTACGAGTCAAATTTGATCATGGATCTTGAATTTTATGGTATAGTCTTCCTAAAAGTCGAAAGAAAACTTATTCCTTCTATTTCCTAAACTAATTGATTTATGATAAAGATTATTTTACGGAATACATAATACAAAATAATTAGAATATCTTAAAGTCTCAAAATCTCAATCAAAAGATGTTGAAAATATTTTCTTTCAACTCCAGGTACTCATAAAATATTTCTATTTACGAGTATTTGCAGAAAAACTTTCACTCTTGCGACGAGTACCCGACTACCTACATCTTCGACAAGGAATCTAATAGTCATCGACCCCGTCCCACTGTTGATTCCAGTTCGTGTCTCTCCTCTACTGAGAACGTAAACAGGGCGTCCCCCTACCCACGCTACGATTTACGAATATGTGCAAGAGGGGGGGGGTAGTTTCTACGCATCGCAACCCGCGGGTTCAAGAAGTCGTGCTCACATACGTCTCTGCCGTCGCTCCTACCTCATTCCTTCCCCGCCGCCGCCCTCTATCTCGCCCTAACTTCCGCCCAGCCTCCGCTCTCGCCTTTATCTTCGCCGCCCCCGCCACCTACTTCGCCCCACCTGCCTTCACCTCCGCCTCTCCTCCTTCCATAACCTCAACACCCGCATTGAGCCTCCGTCCATACCCGCCTCCGCCCATGCCCGCCCAGGCCCAGCGTCCTTCACCTCCGCTCACGCGCCAACTCTCCCTTCGGCCACGCACTCGCAATCGCCTCCACCGCCCCGCCCCCCTTCCGCCCCCGGCGCCGTGCCCGCGAACTGGCTGCCGCTCGCGAGACCAGCGAGCGTCTATTTACGAGAGCCGTATCCGCGTGATGGAAGCGAGGATGTAAGGCCGGCGCGTACACGGTGGCGCAGGTGAGGACACCATTAATTACCGCAGTAAATATCCCAGCCCGAGTTATTCATTACGCAGTACAACGCTCTCGCGACACGGCGTCCGGAGTGCAAGGGGAGGGGGGAAGGGCAGAGGTGGACGCGGCGGTGAGTGTTGCCAGTGCTGGCGACGGCTGACGACTGCAACCGTGCATTCCGGAGTGACGGTGGCGACGTCGATGACGAAGTTGAAGATGAAGGCACCAGTTATTGCAATTTTTCTGCGTTGAGAGAGGAAGGGCAAAACAGACGGGGTACAAGATGGGGGAGAGGGATGAGGAGTGAAGGAGAAGTAAAAGTGAGGGTGGAGGAATAGAGGGATGGGTGTGCAAGAGTGTGTGTACAGGGTTGAGGTGTGTGTGGAGAAGTGAGGTGTGGGGTGGAGGAACCAGGGTGGAGGGGTGGGGGCGTAGGGGGGGGGGTGAAGTGGAAGGGAAGGGTGGAACGGAGTGAAGTGGAGTGAAGTGGAGGTGAGTGGCGTGAGAGAGGTGTGGATGTGGAAATCGGATTGGATAGGATATACGTTGGGGGCAGTGTGGAGAGGAAGAAAGATGGAGTTAAGCAATTTTAAAGCGACATCGTAGACGAACACGAAATAGAGATGCAGATACGGGCAGGGTCATCACGACAAAAGTATAGTGAGTGACAAAAGGTGGAACCTGGACGGAGGCAAGGTCTGAGGCGTGGGCGATATTAACGACAGGAGCGGGACGGGAGCGATGTCGAGTACTTAGTGTTGCGAGGGGGTCGGCGGTGCATGCGAACTACACGGCAAGGGATGGGGGGGGGCGGGCGGGGTGGAGGGCGATGGGGAGAGGGGGAGAGCAGAGTGCGCTGACGTCAGTCGTAATCTAATGAGGCGGCTACACGTCGTGACGGCGCGAGTGCGTCGGCTCGTTGCGTCCCGACGGCTCGGCGCTGGGAGCGAACCGCCCGCCCGCTGTGCTGCGCGCCTTCAATTCAAAGCTTCGTTCTCTCTCTTTTCCCACACTAATACATTATAATCTCACAAGGAGTCGAATGGAATAAGACACTGACCAACGCATTAAGTGAAAGCTGTTTTCCTGACTTTTGGTGAACCTTTCAACAAAATCTCCAGCCTCGTTCCGATAGTCTCTTTCTTTACCACAATATCAATAGTGTCATCTCGAACGTAATCTTTAAAGATAAACACATTTTATGACACACTATTTCTCTTTGTATTCTATTTCGTTTTAACGTGCAATAATGAAACATGATTTACTGAAAATATTAACTCTACAAATAGCAAACGTTTTGTACCAATCTTCAAGGTCTCTAACCCGAATAATTTTATTTGTCCTTGTCATTCGCTAAGATAAATAACACTACGTTACGTACAATATTCGGCATTTATAATCAAAAGAATGTGAAAGAATTAGGTGTTAATGATGTTAAATGTTAATCCTTGACGGAAAATATAGAATATCAAATAAATGCGCTCAGGGATAAAGGAATTTCAAAACGTCTGTTGATGAAAATTAAATTGATTCTTCTGAAAGTTTTTAAGATTTAGTGAAAGATATGAACATGGGCTTCTCCCCGTCTATTCTACAGTAATTTGATTCAGTAATGTGCAACTAGGTTCACAGATGTGCCAATCATTGTGTGAAATAAAACATGCCTTAGTGGAATATTTAGTGTATCAATAACGCCAAAAGTTGGTGTTCTTTGTTGCAATACATCTTTTCCAGACAAGAAAAACCCACAACAAATTAAAAGAAATCTTCGAAAAAAATTCTAGCCAAAATGTTTCTTTTGATTATTAATCATTCAAAAGTGCGTGCGGAGTAATAGAATATCCTATAGAGAAAATCAATCTGATGGTCTATACTTGTTTACATAGGAGACTTTTTGATATATTTTTCTTATCTTGATGGCATTATTCAGAAAAAGGAAACAAAATAATTTCATTACACAAACAAAACAAGCAACATGAGAGTTTTAGTTATGAATAAAATATCATTTACTTTGAATACCTTTCATCCAGCAAATGCAGTTTGATTAATGCTTTCATCATAATGTATTTCAAGTTTTATAAAATGCACTGTTATATTTTCCATTAAAAATGATGAAAAGTAATGAAAACATTTCATATTAATACATTCTGATTGCTCCGCCAAAGCAACTAAAATATCACACAAACTGACGCGATGCATGAACAAATGCAATATATAATATGTTCCGATTCATATAAATTATAGTACTTTCAATATTCTACCTCAACAATTCTGATCATATTGTTACAATACTTCAGAACGAAATTCTTAAAGAAAACTTACCCGAAACGTTGAGGTGGCGGCTGACGTGAATTTCTGACAGATCACAGAATACACTTCTAAACTGATTGTATCACTGTACTTTCACATTTAAGTAATTTCTCCTCAAGAAATGGTTCTTCACTGTTTACAAGATAAAGAATGTTTTGCCCGAGTACAATTTAAAGAAAACTTCAAACAGGAACAAGGAGGCACAAAACGAGCGCACGGAGACATTTTCAGCACGCGCACTTCAAGCGACTTCCCGATCACACTGATAAGAGATTGAAAAGCCAAAATTCCTGCAACCAATCACGGATCACCGGAAGTCTCGTAACGTCATAACCCGCCAATTCAAAATCTTCTTCCTCTGCTATTAAACCAGATTCGCAATTGAATATTGGTGATCAAGAAAAAAATGAGAGGTTCCTGCCCATGGTTATTTCTGACATGATTATACAGATAAGAAATTCAGAATAATTCAGAGAAACGTGCGGATATTTACATTTTTTCATTTCACAATTTGTAAAAATCATAATTTTCTTTTATTATTTCCATTTCACCAGATAATCTGAATTCAACGAAAGAGCTAACATATTTAATTTATTTCAGTATTATACAAAAGTATTATATTTTCCGTTCTTGAGATGTGTGCTACTTCTTGGAAAGCAGTTTTCTTTAGTTTTGTTCAGTAGCATTTCTCCTTCTGTAGGCTACTAGCATTATATGAATTGCTAAGTTTTCATGACGTGTACTTATCTGCATTGCGCATAATTAAGACGATCTGTTCTTGTTGATTAAACGAGACTGATTTACTTTTTACATTAGTTCTGTGTATTGTCTACCCAAAAACTGGTAGTTAAATGCATGTGGACTGCCAGATAGCTATTGTCGACGTTCAGACGTCGCTGTCCTGAGTCATACACTTCAAAGAGAATTTGAACATAGATGGGAGCTGTCGTGCCCGTCCGTTCAATTCAACTATCAGGGCTGAACTGAGTTATTTATGCAGTAAATATCTAAGGCTGAGTTCATCAAATGGAGTCTGAAAATTAAACAATTAACAAATATCGTTTTCATAAGTACCCTGTTGGGCATAATTTCATTTGTGAACTAGTCCTATTAAATACAACTCGCGCTTTGGAAATTCTCACATAAATCCCCTTCTCGCTTAGTGAGTCGGGGATTTATCGACAATTTTGAAAGTACTCGTGGTATTATCTATGAGAAATGCTCGGAGAATTCGTGGACTCGTCTAGTTTTTCTATAAGGTCCGATCATCCTTTGTTTCTCCAAGAACACCCATCGGACCTCTTTCTCATTAAAAAAAATATTCAGCGGCTCTCTTATGGTAGAGCAGGCCGCATTAAGTGCAACCGCACATACCAACCAATGGATGAAAAACTAACGACGTCCCTACGCCCCATAAAGCGCTTACTTTATAGGCCATACGTGCTTTTTCTGGGCAAACACGCAGTAATAAAATGTGCGTGGTGGGAGATGGAACTGCCTGGATCGCGTGTGCGTGACTTCTCTGCTGCCAAGAGGCCTATTATAAACGAGGTCCTTCGTTCAGCGGAAACGGGGTCACGACAGCCGCAAAGGCGCACTGAAATCCTTTGACGCACTTCCTGAATACTAAGTGCGCCATTGAGTGTGTCTATTTTTGATCCGCGGTCGCGTCGAATTCGGTTGAACGAAGTTTTTCGTTTTTTTTTTTTTTTTTATAGTTCTGGCTCGAAACGCTTCCGCGTGAAGAGGGATTACAAATTTACGAGTTGGCATTAGGAATATCACTGATTGCTCGTCAAAGAGCGTTTGATTTCAACTAAAGTCATAAACTGTCATGAATGAGGAAACGGTTCCCATAAGTCATTCCTTTTGAACCAGTTTTTACTCACGCTGCTTCCAATATAAACAGCTAATTTGTCAGATAAAAGAAGAACTAATGGGGAAAATCGTTTTTAACTTCTTTTGAACGTTTTGCAACGTTCAGGATAACGTACAGGAGTTGTTAAATATTTTTTTTTAATTTTCAACTTTAAATGGATTCTTTATTACAAAAGGGTCAAGAAATATAATTTGGGAATTGTTGAAAAATAGTTTCATTTGGATTACGTATATCTATCGCGTCAATTGCTATGCTCAGTAGTCCTGTAAACGTAGTGAATTATGTTTAATACAGGGCGTGGCCGTATGCTGACCCCCGATGGATGGTGAAATGCCCCCCACAGATATTACTCAATAGCGTGGCTGTGCCGCAGCCGGGATAACCTCGAAGCTCCCGACTGGCCTCCCACGATGTGTAGTAGTGTAGTGCACATGAATGTAAACGTGTGTACATAAGGGTGAGGATCAAGGAAGAGGAAGGAATTATCGCGAGCGGTCCGTGGTCAGTTGGTTAGAGTAGAGCATTCTCCTGCTGTTGATCGGACAAACCATGGAAAACTACTGTTCAGAGCAGCCGACCACTATATTTCTCCCCTAGACAGACACTGACCCGGCTATCTAGCTAGTGCTAAATGCCATCATCGGGACTCAACCCTAGGACCTTCCAGTAAGAAGCACTGCAGTGTCACAGTTGGTGCCCTACCACCTCATCCGGTACATTAAACACTTACTGTTGTCTTTTCGTTTATTCATTTCTTATTATCATTTGCTCGTGTCTAAACGAAATAATATAAACTGGGTAATACAATTTTATTTAATGGTTTCCGTATGAACGATCTAGATTCTACATTTTTAGACATAGCTTTCTAGGGATGAAATGCTTCATGATCACCAAGTACCTCTCCCAACTTAAAAGGTTAATCATAATAAATGTACTAAATAATCTTAAATGTTTTTTTTATATTATTTATTTTGCCTTTTTTTGTTCACATCATATCCATAACTTACTCGACACATATGGGGGGTTAGAACAACACACATGAAAATACACTTTTGGAGCAGTCTGTTGCGAGAATGATGATGGACGAGCGGCCACTTTCATCAGCAGCGCAAGAAACAAGCCTCCTTCAATTAGACTTTAATTGGCAGTCCGTGACTCGCGAGCCAACGACTGTCGCGCCTGCGGTGACTTCCCTTGCAGCTACCAGTGCCCCCAATCGGGCAATGGACCACAGAGCTCCTCACTCATTCAGAAACCTTCCTCAGAAACAAACCAGAATCAGTATTTTCAAAAACCGAGGGAGGTGGCAGAATTTCTTAATATATATTTATTAATGAACCAATATACATAGTTCAGTATCATATGGACTACATCATATGTATTTTCTGACTTAATATTTAACTTAAATGCTAATCTTACAATTATATTGAACTACACATGAATAGGAAACTCACAGAGCACCTACGGGATTAGTTCAGTTCTGAAAATATTCTGAGGAATGAATCTAATGGGTATCTATTTTTATTCTTGTTGGGAGCTGGTAGGTGGTGGCTAAGTCGTAATGGGTTGCATGGGTTATTGTGTTTGAAGAAAATGTTAGGTAGGAGCGCAATATGGTGAATTATAGGGAGTAAATTCAATTCTTCATGCAGTTGAATGCTTGAGATGTACCAGGGTGCATGATCTGTAATTGATGTTAGTTTTAAAGGCGTTGAATCAGATAGGGCATGCATAAAGCATTAGGGGTGTAATTATTGATTTATAGCTGGTGATGGTGTTATTTAATGAGAACTTTCTATTGCAATTTAAAAGTGGCTTCAGTTGAATTAGTTTTATTTTGGCTTGCTGTGTTTTTACTGTTATATGATTTTTCTAATTTAATCTAGTATCAAGGGTCATCCCTAGGTATTTGGCAGATTGATAGTGTAGGGTCTATGAAATTGGGTGATGGTGTATTTGAAGTGGGGGTGAAAATGTTTTAATGATAATATTTTGGCGGATGTTTGTGTGAGATTGAATTACTTTTCCATTTGACGGACCAGTCATCAATTTTATTTAGATGCGTTTCAATTTCTTTACAGATTAAATAACTTGAATGATTGGATATGAAAATGGCGGCGTTATAGGCGAATTGGGGGATATGCGTAAGTGATGTTATGAGAATGTCGGCTGTTGTATATGTTGAAAAGCGTGGGGGACAGTGTTGAGCCTTCAGATAATCCAGCTTTAATTCTGCGGGGATAGGATGTGTGTTTGTTAACTGTGACTGAAAATGTTCTATCTCGGAGAAAGCTATTAATTATATTAATAAAATAGTTGGGAGTACCTATTTATTTAACTTTCAATGTTAATCTAGGATGGCACACTCTGTCAAATGCTAGGTTGCAGTATGACGGTCCAAACGTACCCTCAATAATCAAAATACTCATTTCAAACTCAAGAGTCAGCAACATCAGGTCAATCGAAGAATGTCAGTTTTGGTGAAAATTGTGCCTACGGTTTAGCAGGCTAAGGTTTT
Organism: Gryllus longicercus; assembly: GCA_038098605.1. NCBI lineage: Eukaryota > Metazoa > Arthropoda > Insecta > Orthoptera > Gryllidae > Gryllus > Gryllus longicercus. The sequence goes on along the minus strand of JAZDUA010000312.1, from coordinate 1,038,803 downwards.
TCTCCGACGGACGGATCGGGAAATGGACGGAAGGACAGGCGTTTGCCGTAAAACAATTTTTTGGTATCAAGAAGTTACAAAAAATACACTGTGAGTGTTCAGTATGTATGAGGAAATAATTTGCTATATATTGGAACGCGATTTATCTACTTTTTCGGAATCAGGGCCTCACAATATGATTTTTTCTGTCGAAAAATCTCTTTATTTTGCCACAACTTTACAATACTTTCTCTGTACTAAGTTAATAGGTGCGAGCAAGTACAAAATACCAAGTTATAAAAGATTCGATAGTAAATGTAATTCAGTCTAGCCCAAAATGTCATGCTTATTATTTACGTTATATGTGTTCCTAACTCGCGGTACACCAGAATACCGCAGACCTCCGTTTGGAAACTGTGTGCTCTTGTCACTAAAGCTTCGCTCAGCAACTTGCGAGATAGCGGAAAAAAAATCTGGAGCTCCAGCGAAGCGGAGTTGCGAACAAGGGAGAGAGGCTTTCTGGTCGCGGGTGATTGTGGCTGCGGATCCACTCGGGGCCGCGAGGATCTCCCGCGGAGAGCCGGGCTCTGGGGAGGGGGCGGGGGCGGCGCGCAGAGGAGTCGGCCGCGACCGCGCTGATCAAAGCGCCTGGCAGGCCCTCTCGCGCGGGGAACGTTAATTGTACGTCCGCTCCACCCCCGCGCCCGCTCTGTGAGGCGAACGGCGGCGGAGCCAGGCCCCCGCGTCGGCCCACGCGCTCGCAGCCGCCTCCGCCCCCGCCTCCGCCCCCGCCCCGGCGTCAGCCCCCGTTGCTGCCATCGCGCCCTCCCCGCCCGTGCTCCGCCCCCGTGCACGCCCCGCCCGCGCCCGCCTCCGCACTCGCCCCGGCATCAGCCCCGGTTCCCGCTATCGCGCTCTACCGAGCGTACACCCAAACCCGCCTCCTCCCGTTCCCGTCCCCACGCCCGTCCTTCCCGCCCCTGTTGTCGCCCCCGCCCCGTGCCCGCCACGCCCCGCCACCGACCGCGACCCTGCACCCGTCCCCGCGCTCGCCCCCGCTCGCGCCACGCCCCCGCCCCTCACCCGCCCCGATCCCGTCCGCGCGCTCCCCGCGCCCGCCCCCGCGCCCGCCCCCGCGCCCGCCCCCGCGCCCGCCCCCGACATGTCAGCTCACGCGCTCTTCCCCGCTCCTGAGTCAGCTCTCCACGCCCCTCCCTTGCCCTTCCCCGCGCTCGCTCCGTGACCACCTTCGCGCCCGCTCCCGCCCCCGGCTCCCCGCGCCAACCCATGGGACCCGCCCACTCGCCCGCCCCCGCGCTCCTCTCGCATCCCCAGCGCTCATGCTCATTCACATCCGCTCACGCCTACTCGCACCTACCCTACCGTCCCCGTCCTCCAACTCACTGCTGCGCCCACCCCCGCAACTGCTACCGCGCGCGTTCGCTCTGCGGGGCCGCGCCCTCCCCTGCCACTGCCATCGGGGGGGATCCCCACGTCCGCTCTCGTGCCCAGCCACCTTCCCATCCTCTCGCCCTTCCACCCCAGCCCTTCAGCTGTCAGCACGCGTTCCCTCTATGGCTTCCCGCGCCGCCATTGCTCAACCACCCACGTGCCTGCCGCCGCTCCTCGCCTACCCCCTCGCCGATTGCTCCATGACAAGGAAGCCGGCGACCGCGTCGGCGGGAGCGTCACTTGCGTTGTGGTTGAGGAGATGGCGAAAGTTGTGGTTTTGGGAGGATGTTATTCATAATCCACATGGGACGAATATCGTCTCCACGTATGGCTGGAGCGGACGACTGAGAGGAGTGAAGAGTGAGGGTGTGTGATGGGTGGGGAATGTGGAGGGCAGTGCGGAGGTAAGAAGTGTTACGCTGAGTGAAGCTCTATATGTCAGATGGGCAGATGCACGTGACGTCAGGAAAACGAAATCAGCGAGGAGCTCGAATGAATCTGTGAGGAGCTCGAATTAATTGTTTTTGCGGTGGGAATTTAAGGAAGGCGCGAAAGCAGGGAGAGCCAGGTGGCTAAAGGTGTTTGATAAAGGTGATGACGGGGACATATGTTTAGAAATGAAATGAGAACGGCGTGGAGATGCATTCGGGGAAACATGCAGGTCGTGGTGACTTGAGTGGTAGGGAGACGTGGACGATGGAGAAATATGCCTTGCGCGGATGCATTGGCTTCAGGGAAACTGATGACTTGATGATCCAGCTGCAGGGTGGGTAAAGGGAAGACGTGAACGACCGGGACATGCGGACACCTAGCGATATGGGCGGCGAGGAGTTGTGGATAGTGGGAAGTCGTGGGCAGCGAGGCATTGGTAGAGGTGAGACGAGGGCGGAAGAGAGTTGAGAAGGCAGAGGCCGTGTGCTGTGGGGAGAAATATGGGAGAGATCCGCGTGGGTGGATGGTAGACGGAGCAGCGAGAAGATTCTGCAAGCAGTATAGATCTTGCTGATAGGATTGGAATTCGAAACCCGACGGTGCCAGGATTTTGTCAGACAGCTGGGTCGAATTCAGTCTCTGGAAAATAATTGTAACAGCCCTCTGCTCTGATCGGTAGTTTTACATGGTTTCGCCGATCAACGTCAGGCGAATGCCGAGGCAATACCCTAACGAACGGGCCACGAACTTCGTACGATATTTTCGTCTTCTTCTTCCTTGTCTTATCCTAATCCCTAACATACACACACTCACATGCATCCCACGGTTCTCAGGAGACCAGTCCGGAGCTGAGAGCTTTTCTCGGCCGGGACGATAGATGGGGGTCTGGAAAAATTCCCGCAAACCGACGTAGGGTGTCGACGCATCTCGCCATCTAAGAGGAGAAGATGACCATTAATTCCCGTGCACTACACGTACGGGACCAGCGACCTTAGCAGTTCACTCGCTCGGAATCATTAATTCATCAGTCATTCAATCGGTGTGGCTTAGGTGACAGGGAGTCGCGAGGTGAACTTCACGGGAAAACAGGAGGACGTCGGGTAGCAGCATGGGTGATTGGAGGTGAAGAGTAAAATGTGGCACCAAAACCAGATACGGCGGACAGGTTTGCGGCGAGCAATGAGCATTCTCTGGAGAGCCGTGGGAAGCAGGGTGAAGAGAAAGCCCGGAGAGGTCTGTGATGGAGTTGTGGGTTCTGGGACGAGTGATGCGATTCGGCAGCGAGAACGGCTGAACCTGAGCTCCGATGGCGTACGAGTACGAGGAGTCTGTAGATAATTGGTGCAAGTGCAATGTCAAGGAGCTTGGAGGCCCCTTGAAGTCGACTGTGATAGAGCACACGAGGATTTCGTTTAATAAATTATCCGTAACAGGTAAAAGTTAATTACAGTACAAAACGTTAATAAAACATTGACTTACAAACAAAACAGTGAGAAACGAAAAGTAGACATAAGAAAAAATTTGGAATAAAAATTAATGAGCTATTAAATTGTTACTTAAATTGTTAAATATAATAATAAACAATATTGTATTTTATTGAGGGTCAGAATTCCAAAATGTAGTTCCCTTATATTTAAAAATATTAAATTAGAATGGTATTATCTCAATGTCTCTTCATTTATATTTATTAGACATATGGTAATCAAAGTGTATTCAAGTACAATGGAATAACAGTACAGTGGAAGCTCCGGTTTTTATTCAATTTTCAATTATTCAGTGGGGATAGTGTTTTTGTGTTTATTTCGTTGCGTTGAAATGATAAATGAAACAAGATACAACTTCATGAATTAAAACCAATTTAGCCACACTAACTGAAGGAAGCCATTATTCACTTAACTTTTCTTCTTTGCCTGTAACATGTATGTGATCAATCTTCTTGAAACCTACTTATTCTTGTGTATTGTTCCTTTGACATTTAGATAAACTCAATCCTTTATTGAGTATAGTGAGTAATTGATGACTCTGTTAATCACGGGACCTTCCACTAAAGAGGAAAAATAAAGTATTTGCCTTTTTCTTGCCTGTTTGCTGATCGCACTTTTTTCTAGTCCTTTTCCGATACCACATCTCATATACATTCAATATACGGTTTTGTCACGGAAGTAAAACATAGTGAGAATTACTGAGGATAAGTAGATTTTAATTTTTCAGTATAATATATTTTGTCGAGACCACATAGGTAGAACGTAGCCAGGATAAATAATGAGGTTTTTATTATTTATGATATACTATTTTAATTATTTGTATGATATTTATAGACAAGATTAAGATTAAATATTGATATAAAAATTATCAGTAGTCAATTTGCCAATAATCATATTGAGAGTTGTCAAACGCATAGAAAACGGTGTTAAGTGTGTATGTTGTAAACGTGTAGAAAACAGGGTAATATTAAAATGAATTTATATTTTTTAATAGGGCAATATGTAGAGTAGCTTTGTGGATTCGTTACTTTATACGAAACAGGAAGATGACTTCTACTTCAGTTAACAGACGGAAAGTGGATATATTATATTCATTATTTAACATTGAGGTAATATACATTTTATTAACTTATTACAGAATAATATTGAAATAAAGCTTTTTAAAACAACATTATGATGATCTACAACAATCGAGTCTGAAGTGATTGTATAAAAAGAATCATGTAGGATCTGCATTGCTACGCTCAAACATGGATTGCAAAGCCAGAAAAGAAGAGCTTCCACCAATTTCTGGAGCAGCAATACTAACGGCATTTCTCTTGAGTTAACAATCAATCAGCAACATGAAAGGTTGTTACAGCCATTTTCAGAGCGTTGCGTGAAATCCAGATACCCTGACGTGACAATTATGAAGAAACCTGTGAAAAGAAACAACCAAACTGACATGAGTTTACATTCAGAACATAAAAATACATTATACATTCGCTGAAATATCATCTACAAATCATTGTTCATTTGCTAATAACCCGCTAAGGCAAAATATCACTTCGCTGACACTCATTTGTAAACATCGCGTCAGAGATACAAACGTGAGGTACTAGAATTAGAAATTATGGAGAAAATGATAAGGAGAAACAAATTGTAAATACAAAAAAATTATTTAATCAAACATTGAAATTTAAATTAAAATGTTTAATAAAAGAAGAAAAATAAGAAAGAAAGCTGCAAGAAAAAGATATCAAATGTGGTCATAGGTCAAGAGAGCCTGTGCCCATTTAAATCAGAGACAGAGTGTGCTCTTGAAGTCTATCAGGACTCCCTCTCTTACTAATCTGCCTTCGCAGTTTTTCAAGTTTGGCGCCTGACCTCTAATGCACCATTATAAGCCCTCATTGGGACAATTCCTGTCTAAACTCGAATATATTAAGGCGCGTCCGTATTATTTCGCCCAAATCCGCAACGTTAAAGGCAAAAAAACGCAGAAATCAAATTGCATTAAATTGAATAGTACTTCATAATACCGGTAGGGCGCAGCACTGACCAAGAGGCTTTGCTGAAACGCAAGGCAAGATTACTGAATGTGATTGCGGAGACGACGTTTCGCCTAGTGTCAAGAGTGTGTTTTTCGTCATAAAATCAGTGCAATTTTGACAATCTGTGATTTCTGACGGAGTTAACTCCATGAATACTGCTATGGTGTGCCAACTCGAAGTTACGAGATCAGCTGATGCAGTCGTCACCCCGCTACTGCAAAACCGTGTAGAAATATGTATCAAAAAGGTGACATGTATGGTGTTCTTGCTGTATTTAGCGTTTGTGGCAAGATTCTAACGCTTGTATGTGCTGTCAAAGTAGTAGTTATATTCCAGGACGACGAATCGTTTATCTCTACAGCGGTTACATTGCTTCAAAATGCAGATGCAAGTACATGACTATCTGGCCACCAACGTCTATTTTAACGTTCCTCGAATCCCAGCCTTAATACGTTTTAAACTTGCCAAAACCAAATAACTAAACTTGAATTAAAAATAAATATCAATATTATACACTGCTGAACTAATTTGCAAATTTAGATCCAAACTGAGGACCTGAAATGGAATGTCCTCTCCATTATAAAAGCATGTACGTTTTATATTTAAGTTTAGCAAGTAAGCTTGTAAATGTATACAGATAGTTATATTAACTGAACTATGAAAATTTCTTCAAAATAAAAACAATGAAAAACGCGACTACACACGAGTTATCTTAAAACTCTCCCACAACTTTTAGAAAACTATGTCGAAATGTAAGCACCCTCTGTAAAGAAGAATTCTTGAAACGATACGATTCCAATCGTCTGAGATAATAAATAAATACGTGACAGCAAAAATGTCATTTTATGTAAATTGTAAAATGTTTAGTTATAACCGAAATAAATTATTTTTACAAGATAAATTAAAAGATCTTGTACAGACTTCTAAGGAATATTTTTTTATATGGAGAAGATATAACAAGAGAAGTTCTATTTGTTTTAAAAATCCCTTCTTCTTTTTTTGACTCGAATAAACCGATACTTTTCTTATTAAACTCTTTAATATCAATAATTAATTTTCTTTTTCAAAAAAATGTTTTTGTTGTTATTTTACATCTGGTAAGGATCTACTCAGTTACTTAATTCATAACATCATCCACCAAAATTAATATTCTAAAAAATCTGGACATTTTACAGTCACAAATTCCCATTTTCATTCGATAAATATCACTGTACGGACTCGCAAATTTTCATATTCAAATGAAGCGAACATTGTTATTGTTGTTGAGAGTGGTACATTTGCGGCGGATATAAATCTTCGAAACATCTCGTTATGCGCAGAACGTACGCCCAAGCTGGGCGTGTCTCGTGCGTGCACAGGTGACAATCAAATGCATGAGTGACGCGATACTTGTCAGACGAACCCTCAGACGATTGTACAAGAGATGTTCAAGCGCGGTTTGCGGTTGGAAGATGACGTCAGAACTTGGACATACACACTTGTACACAGTGTGTAAATAAACTGTGTTTAAAATTCATTCCTGTGTCTCTTTTAACCACGGCGTCACACCAAGAAAAGGTACACTTCCGCCAAAATTCGAGATATTCTCGATTCGCCACACGAGAGACTTGGAGTGGCCGGTGGGGCCCATTTCGTTACTCCATACTCTTTCTGACCTGCTCTGATTAGCGATGGCAAATTTTAGCAAAACATCAATACATTACCAAAAGGTTTTCGATGACGATGTAATCATCGACAAAAACATTGGTGTTTAATATATCGATGTTTTAAATACGATGAAACAGGAGGTTTATTTCCACAGCGTTTACTTTTTTAAATATAGTACTTAGTTAAATCTGTTATATTTTGTTTGGTCGCGCGTAAGAAATATGTTATTAATAATGTTTATCAATTTAAAGAAGGAAATATAAGGTAAAGGACATTGTGTTTAGCTATTGTGCTTATTCCCTTTCATTCATAAATCAGCGAAGTAAAATGGTTGGTTCTAGTGTGATACATAAAGCGTCGATATTAGATTTTTTGTATATTTTCCATTAAATTTGACAGTCCTCTTAATTTTCTAATCAATGTTTGAAGAGATCAAGTTTCAAAATGCAGTTTAACGATATAACCTCGTATAAAATAATCAAAAAAAGTAATAAGAACAGAGAAAGGTTGCGAATAGCAAACGGTTTCTTGCCTCCTGGGGATCGACAACAGTAACAGTTGCCAGTGGCAGTTGATTGCGAGCAATCCACAAAGACATTAGATATTGTACTTTTTATTTCTATCATGAGAATTCTTTTTGAAAACATCGCGGTTTCTGGAGAAATCTGAAATCTGATCGATCTGAAGAAAAAAACAGTAGCAAAATATTTTAATATATATTTTAATACATATTTTTGCTCGAAAATATCAGTATTTTAAAAATCTCGATTTTTTTTGCTATCCCCAATCCTGAGTTCAAGCAGTAGCAGATTCAGATGGGGGCATGGGGCCAATGTCCCGCCCCAAAAGGCCTAGAGTTTTTGTTTGTTACCTTCCTTCATTTGGCAAAATTGATTTAAATATATTTGTTATGTTAGAATTATATAATTATTTTAAAATAATATTGTATAGTGTCGTATATATACACAACAAAAACAATATACAATACAATAACAAAAATGTTTACTATTTAACAAAAATCCATGATTCCCCCTCCCAAATGGTATGCTGGATCCGGGCCGAGTCCAAGGACTTCCTCGGTCGCGGCCTTGTCGTGCCGGCCGTCTCCGCGCCGCCGCCGTCTCCGTCTCCGCGACGCCACGTCACCAGCGGGAGGGGGGCGGTCGTGAAGAGCGCGCAGCGACCGCGCAGGAATCGCGGGCCTTCATATCGGCTAAGAATACTGCCCCGCGCCGCCCCGCGACGTGCCGCCGCAATAGGTCGCGCAGCCAGCGAACTGCAACTCGCTCGATATGTTAAGACGCTCGTTTGCACTTTGCCGCGTGTCACCTTTCGGCTTCATTCTGCTTCGCGGCGCCACTCAACGCGCAAATGGATGCTCAAACGATAAGCTCAGCATACACCGCCTGTCGGGCTCCTAATTGCTCAACTACACTTCGATTAAAACAGTGTCCTTCGAGGTCACGAGCTGAAAAAAAAAGAGGGGGACACTGTCGTGAGTTTTTTCAGAAATTTAAGTCGTAATGAAGGACAACGTCCCCTGTCAGCTGCAACTCGCTATTTGTTAAGACGCTCGTTCGCACTTTGCGACGTGTCACCTTTCGGCTTTATTCTCCTTCGCGGAGTCATTCAACGGTTAAATGGATGCTCAAACGATAAGCTCAGCATACACCGCCAGTAGGGCTCCTAATTTCTCAACTACACTTCGATTTAAACAGTGTCCTTCGAGGTCACGAGCTGAAAAAAAAGAGGGGGACACTGTCGTGAGTTTTTTCAGAAATTTAAGTCGTAATGAAGGACAACGTCCCCTGTCAGCTGCAACTCGCTATTTGTTAAGACGCTCGTTCGCACTTTGCGACGTGTCACCTTTCGGCTTTATTCTCCTTCGCGGAGTCATTCAACGGTTAAATGGATGCTCAAACGATAAGCTCAGCATACACCGCCAGTAGGGCTCCTAATTTCTCAACTACACTTCGATTAAAACAGTGTCCTTCGAGGTCACGAGCTGAAAAAAAGAGGGGGACACTGTCGTGAGCTTTTTCAGAAATTTAAGTCGTAATGAAGGACAATGTCCCCTGTCAGCTGCAACACACTATTTATTAAGACGCTCGTTCGCACTTTGCCGCGTGTCACCTTTCGACTTAATTCTCCTTCGCGGAGTCATTCAACGGTTAAATGGATGCTCAAACGATAAGCTCAGCATACACCGCCTGTCGGGCTCCTAATTTCTCAACTATACTTCGATTTAAACAGTGTCCTTCGAGGTCACGAGCTGAAAAAAAAGAGGGGGACACTGTCGTGAGTTTTTTCAGAAATTTAAGTCGTAATGAAGGACAACGTCCCCTGTCAGCTGCAACTCACTATTTGTTAAGACGCTCGTTCGCACTTTGCGACGTGTCACCTTTCGGCTTTATTCTCCTTCGCGGAGTCATTCAACGGTTAAATGGATGCTCAAACGATAAGCTCAGCATACACCGCCAGTCGGGCTCCTAATTTCTCAACTACACTTCGATTAAAACAGTGTCCTTCGAGGTCACGAGCTGAAAAAAAAGAGGGGGACACTGTCGTGAGTTTTTTCAGAAATTTAAGTCGTAATGATGGACAATGTCCCCTGTCAGCTGCAACTCACTATTTGTGAAGACGCTCGTTCGCACTTTGCGACGTGTCACCTTTCGGCTTTATTCTCCTTCGCGGAGTCATTCAACGGTTAAATGGATGTTCAAATAATGAGCTCAGCCATATACAACTAGTATGCTTAAATATATATAGGCAAAGTAGCGGGCTACCAGCATATACCACATATTGGGCTCACAATTTCTCATCTATACTTCGATTAAAACAGTGTCCGTGGAGGTCACGAGCTTAACAAAAGAAGAAGACACAATCGTGAGTTTCATTTCCAAAAATTTAAGTCGTCACGAAGCAGACGATTCGATGACAATGTCCCCTGTCAGCTCGTGATTTTGAAGGAAAATCATGTTTTAAACGGAACATAGAAGTTGGCCTATCAACAAATGTCTGATGCATCACGGTAACGTGATTCGAGCAGTGAAACACCTGCAACTTCTGATTTGTGAAGATGTTCGTTTGCACCTTGCGGCCTAATTCTTCTTCGTGGCGTCACTCCGCGGTTAAATGGACGTTCAAATGATAAGCTGAGGCTATACAACTTGTCGGGCTCCCAAATTCTCATCTGGCCTCTATCAATACATTTCTGCTGCATTTAGATAACGTGTTTTGGGCAACTAGAGAACTCCAACTCGCAATTTCTGAACACACTAGTTTTCACTTTGAGACGTGACGTTTTCTACTTAATTCTCCTTCACGATGTCACTCAACGTTCCAAGAAAATGTTCAGTTTGTACTACAAGTCAGGTACGCAAATTCTCATCCAGAGATTCTATCAATAACTCCAGAGGATCTATCAATAAATTTCTGCTGCATCCTGGAGAAGAACCGTAATAAAGCGATTTGCACAGTCAGCTAGCAGTCAACTCACGATTTGTTAAGATGCTTCTAGGAATTTTGAGGCGTGCTACATTTTGGTTATCCTCTCTCGATGGAGAACATTTGTTGCAGTTCGTAAATATTATTTAAAGGAAGTTCCATTAAAATTATATTAAAATCGATGAAATCACAAAAAGTACTATAAAAATTACAGAAAAGGGTAAAAAATTACTTATTATTCGAAATCGACAAAAATGCAAAACAAATTTCATATAAAAATGGCTCATTTCCTTTTGTCATAACACGAAAATAAATGTCTATATTAAAAATCCCTCTTCTAAAGTAAACAGAAAAAATTACATTTCATTAAAATCCGCGAACTATTTCAGTATGTATCATTCATGTATTCAGTATCATTCATCCCGAAACGACCCTCTTCTCAGTAATTCTTCACATCTTACATACCTTAATTTGAATGTAAACGGTCTTTTGCTGCAATTATTATGTGAATGACGTGTTGGTGTCGTAGGTAGCTATTCACTCATTTATGTATGATTTATTTTAGATGTTCATTTATTGAGATTGCAGTCAGAGGCCGATCTTACAATTGTAATGTGACACACGATAGATAGTTCTTACACGATAGACAATACAAAAAATAATATAATAAGAAAGAATTGAAGGCATATCAACAATAGATGAAAGCTGATATAAGATGTCGGTAAAGAGACAATAGTACTTGAGAATGCGAAAAATGTTAATACTATTCACAAATGAAAGACTATTTATGAAATATACTAGATTAGGTATCAATTTAAACACTGTTTCAGAAACAGGTCACACTATTAACAATATTGTAAATACTAACAACATTTATTTTAATTTTCTGTTGTTACGGGAACAGTGAACCCATATAATCGCGTGGCCCCAGGATGTCTTCTCCTGTGTGCCTGGATGTCTTCTATTAATTAATGACAACCAAGGGGTGTACAATTCCTCCGTTAAGTTGCCCATTATTTAAAAAAATAATACTTTAAACATAATTTTATATTCGTTTATATATACTTTCAAATTAGTCTTCATAATTGCAGAGTTCGTCGTTAATTTTAATGATAGTTTTGAACCCACATTTCAATATTTCAATTTTATTAGGGGATCAAACACTTCGGTCACCCGGTTAGACATTAATCCGGCCTGGCAGTGATGGATTAAGACGTAAGTAGAATAAACACGTGCGGAGGAGTTCTGCTGGGCAGAGGCATTCAAATAACTTTTAAATAAAGTCAACATGGATTCATAAAAATTTGAAGCATTTTAATATTAGTTCTAAAATTGCAAACTATAATTAATTTTCATAGTAGTTTTGAATACGTGTATTCAGTATTTTCATATTGCACGGAAGTCTTATAGTTCGGTTGTGCTCAGTCGTAAGACATTTATCAGGTTCCGTGGTCACCCCTATGGTCGCGTCTGCCTCCGCCACCGGCTTGCGCGCAGCCTCTGTCGCCGGGAAGACAAATGAAAACGGTCTCCCGCGCTGTGTTAATTAAGCGGAAGTGCAGCTCCCAGCGGCACTCGCGACGCGGCGCGACGGAGGCGACGACGGCAACTGCGATGGAAGCAGCGGGCGAGGGAAGCTCGAGAAAGCAGGCCGTGCTGTGCTGCGCTGGTGGCAAGAGCCAGAGCGAGTGTCGGCAGATCTCTTGAGGTCGCGAAACTATCAAGCTGTGGCGGCTCATTCCGATATATCATTGCGTATGCCGGTTATTCAGCTTGGAAAGATATTTTCATTCGACTCGATAGACCCACTTACTTTAGTAGAGGAGATCACAAGCACAAAATTCAGTTCAGGCCACAGAGAACAGATGTTGGAAAATTTTCATTCACAAATAGAAAAATAACGGACTGGAATAAGTTGCCTGCGACAGCCATGGAACCCTTTCCTCTAGATGTACAAAGTTTTAAAAGTATATTAACTAAAGACATTTGTAAAATGTATTAGTAAGTTTATTAAAATAGTTATTATTTTAGTTATAACTTTATTATAATTGTAATTTTTATTATTAGTATTGTGATAATCACTATTAAATGCATTGTTTATTAAATATTCAATTATATTTAAAGTAGTAGTTGATTGGAGTATCGTGACGTGTTGTGAAGTGTAGTGCAATAGAGACGTAGAGAGAGAGAAGTGAAGTGCAAGTGTAGTGAAGTGAAGTGCAGAGTATTTATTAGTAACAAATTTCGTGCAGGACAGTCATCGAATGTAGAGGTAATGCTGCTATTGTTATTATTATCTTAAAATGCTTTAAAAATACATTGTATTACTATTCTTAGTTGTAATATGTAAATTGTACTGTTCTGCCACTTGCAGAAATAATAAATCTATCTATCTAAGCATGTTTGCACTACGTATAAATATTTTCGTTATTTAAATATATATTGTAATAATTTTAATATTTCTTTTAATTAAATAAATCCACAAATAAGGAAAAACAGAAATATCCATTCAGTAATTTTCAGGGTCGATAATTTTACGACATACACCTTAAACATCAATGAGGTAACTTACTTTTTGATTAAATTAAAACAAAAATTTTCAAAATTCAAATTAAAAAATTTATTTACAATACTAAATAATACTCAGAAAAGAAAACAATAACAAAACGAAGAACTTTACACAACAACTAAATGAAAACTGTACAGCTTGTTAATATTTTCAATATATGTCTTCCTCCAGTAATCACACATCATTCATATTTCCCCAAATCTTCCTGCTCCTTCAAGACATACATTCCTTGTCGCCAATTAAGTTATTTAGTCTTTACTTATAACTGAACCACGTCTTATATTCCATAACGTTTCGTCGTCTACCTGACCATGTATCACACTCCGTTCGTTAAGACGTTCATTCTACCTCTGATTATTGATATCTCTATTTTGTGTATTTTGTCTGTCACTATGGTATCCGCCAACGTCTCATTTTTGTCATTTTTGTCATTTTGTCATTTTTGTGCAGGTAGGCCCTGCACACGGACATCCTCTTGATACCAAAAGTCTTTAATAATCTTGATTCGTTACAATAAAGACACAAAATGCATGTTTCGAATGTGTATTTACTCTCGTGAATCAGAATCACATTCCAGTTTTCTTCCATTAATTGCAAAGCATATATGTGAGAATTATCTGCGCGTCTTCTGCAGTGTCGATGGTTAACTCCAAGATGCTACATCGATTCCAGAATGATGAAACATACATAGGCGATGACAAACTGTTGGCTCTCTGTGAAGAGAAATTGGGCGTTTATGGCGCATAGCTCCACGTTGACAACATCTCAAAGTCCTGGGGAGGGGATCACGACTGTCAGACGAAGGGCATGATTGACCCTCAAACTTTCGCCCATGAGGCGTTTTCTCCATACCAATGACAAGACCACAGACAGGACAGAGGTGAGAAAAGAGGTAAATGTGAGCAAACTTCATGAATTGGCAGACAATTGAGCACATGAGACACATTTGAAGGTATTCCATAAAATATATTTTATACAAATATTTACGTCAATTTGTGTTAAAACTATTCAGAATTTAACCCCCTCCCCGAAAACTGAGGTTGTGCATATTCAGTTCAAGCGTTGTACGCGCGCTGAGGAAGGTCGCAGGTTGGCGACCGAAACGGCGGCACCTTTGCCATGGACGCGGCGTCACCCGGACAGCCAATTGAATACTGACTCCGGCCGCGGTACCCTTCAAACATGAAAGTAGTACGATTGTACACTGTACAATCAACATTCCATAACAAGGGAATTATTTTCTCTTCAAAATTACATTTCCAAATTGAAATTCATTAAGAGCAATATATATTTTTATTATGGTAATTAATTTTAGTAAGTAATTTAACTGAATAAATTTGAACATTCTTATTGCAAATTCGAAAAGAAAAAGTAAGTAATTGGATTAATGAGGACATTAAGTAATTTAATTGATCTTCATTAATTAAGGTTCATTCATCTTATTTGCTACTGAGAAAGGGCCTACAGTTGTTTCAACACCAGCACGGGGCTCCGTATCTCCATCTCTACAAACCCTAGACAGCACGATCCTAATTCCTCCACAAACTCGCGTTGAAGCTTCAGTAGCCCCGGGTTCGAAGTCCCGCTCGCCTGCCCGCCGAGCCTTTGTCCTCGAGAGGCATAAATCAGAGGCAAAGCAAACGAGATCCAGAAGATAGGACGCTCGAGGATCGAGACAGGAAGGTCCAGCGTTGCTGCCGCAGGCAGCTCCGCCCCTGTCGTCCCCGTTGCTCGCTCCACCCCTCGCCGCCCCCGACGACTGCGCCACCCATGTCGTCTCCCCCGTCCCACCCCTGCACCAGCGCTGCCATCACCACCGACGCTACCAGCACTAACGTCGCCCCAAACTTGGACGCCGTTTCTTATCCACACTGTCGCTACCATCTCATCGGCCATTGTTTTTTCTAATGTACAGCTGCCACCACGTCACTACTAGCACGACGTTCCTACCTCCGCCATCACTATCAACGATCGTCCTCATTTTCACCTATACCAATACTACCAACATCTGTCATCTCCAGGTTTCTCCAATCAATACCAGAGGGATGTCAGAACAGTTTCTTAAGAAATGGACCAGAGACCGCGCGCGATATTTCCTTCCTCATTCTTCCACACATGTCGAGACAGCTACCAAGAGCGTAGATATTATCGCGGATGGAGACGTGCTCCGCTGAGACAAACACTTGGAGGAGGGAAACCTCGTACGGCCAAGTGTAAGGCGCCGCCGGATCTCACGTTCGAGCGAAGGAGAACCACCGTCTTTTCCGGAGATATTAAACACATTAGTCATGGAACAAACAACCTTTGTAGCTGAGGCTCCACGAATCAATTAATACTCTTTAATCTCCGAGAACAACATTCTCCGTCAACAACCTAACTTAAGTACCTGCCACGGCCATCACCGTCACAGCCTCTACAACAAAAAGCACCTTCAAGTCTCCAATTCCACTACCACCTACGTCTCCATCACCTATCACCGTATCCTCCCTTTAAACCTCGGCTTCAATATCTGCCACCAGCATCTCCCATCACTTCCAACGCCACCGTCTCCAGCGCTGCGAGTATATTATTGCTACCCAACGACCATCTCATAAATTACACATAACAGGCTCATCGTCCACTAAATCACACGTTGCATAGCAGCTGCGCCGGCGGATAATCGTTACAATGGAGGATCCCGCGCGTCTTTGGTAAATAACGGCGGTGGCGATGTTCAACGGCGGCGGCGCCGCGCGGTACCACTCGCCAAGACACTGCGTGCCCCGGGCGCCGCGCCCCGCAACGGGCCGCAGGAGCCTTTGAGCGCCGGCTGAGCATCGCTGGCTGTGCTCGAAAGCGCTCGTGACCAAGGCCGGATTTATATCTTAAAGAGCCCTACTTAAGGAGCTTACACATAATATTGAAATATTGAACATAGAACACCCAAATCAATTGAAAGATGAAACTAACTTTTCGAGTTGGTAAATCAATTTTCTTAATATTAATAAAATATTTAGATATACATGTATTTTAAAATAAATTTTACGTACGATACGATACGATAATTAACACTTTTTTTTCACATACTTTTCTTTCGCAGCAGCCAGTTGATAGTCTATTGCCCGAAATGCAGCTGTATTAAACCACATTTCCTTTACCAAAGTACATAAATGATCCATTTAAATGAAATACATCACTCGTATTTGAGCTTATAAAATGAGAGTAAAATTAAAATTTTGAATTGAAAGGTTCTTGATTTCTTAATCGCGAGTGCCATAATTACATTAGCTTCTAATTCAGGTTAGAGGGTTAACAATCTTGTCTGTTAAAAGAGCAACACGCACCTAAAAAGACTTGTTAATTTGTTTTACTTTATTGCTATATACAATAAGTAACAGACAAATTTAATAAAACAACACAAAAACAAGGCAAGGATTTGTTATGCAAATACGGCATATTCGTACATTAGTGCCCCTTTGAAAAAATGATCGTACAAGGAAGAATTTAAAAAGAAAAGAAACATGAAATTAGGTTATAAGTAGTAAAAGTACATAAACATCATTCAAATTGTGATATTGGTAGAAAACACAGGAGAAACACTTTCTTAAAAGTAACCGTTCTTCGTGATATGTTGAGCGCGTTTTGCACTTACGTTCCCTGATACAGTTTCCTATGTACCCGGGCTACCCTCACTTCCTTAATATTTACATTAGCGACAATTTGTTTACACTACTGTATTTATGAGTATATGTGCTTTAAATAATGTCTTATGAAGTTTCTCGAAAACTCAACAGTTTTCTGTTTCAAATGAGCTCAAAATTCCGTATATTCAGAAACGCTCAGACGTCATTTTTTCAAAAATGGCTCGAATTTTGTTTCTTTAATTTTTCCAACGGGTAATGATAATTGCACTGCCAAAAATGACAAAGTTCATTTTTCTGTATTCTTTTGTATTTTCAAAACTGACACAAATGTATATTTTTTAAATATATATCACGCTATTAATATGCCCAGTTACCGCGATTAGTAAACACTATTGAACTTGCGAGTTAATGTCCCTCAAATGACTTTAAGTAATGTTTTTCGAAAACTTAGAAATGTTCTATGAAAAAGACCTTCAAATTTCACATTTACAGTACCGCTTCTAGCTATTTTCTTAAAAACGGCTCCAAATCTTTCAATGAAAATTGCCATTTATGACGAGTTTTTTACTCTTCTTTAATATTATTAAAGTATCCCGAAAAATTGAGAAAATGTCAAAAAAATGTACTATGGACTGCGATAAATGGCAGCTGGCAAGAGAATGAGGCAAAGCAGCAAAGCTAGTCCACACCAAATAAATAAGAAAACGTTACTACGAGAAAGTCTGTGCCATTCTGTACACCACTAGTTGTTAGAATATTTCACTGTCAAGCCTGGCTGATTGACTTTACATGTGTTGTTTCCTTTGGTTACTTACAGTGCGCGTCACAAAAATATTGCACGATGATCCAATAGGGGACGAGCGAGAGTAGTGCTTCAAAGGCTCTGATGGAATCATTTAGATGGTGGGTGGATAATATCCGATACCGAAGAATAGTAGGGTTGTTGCAAGGAGAAATGTGTTAAAGTTTTAAGTTTAGGGTTCGCAAGCTCTTTTCGTAGTTATTTAAAATTAGTAGTAAAAACATTAATTGGTTTAGGGGTTTGGATAGGAGATGTTCTATAGTATTCTATACATGCGTTAGTACGTGGCTCAAGAAGCTTTGGAGGTTAGAGGTCAGCAAAATACGTTTCCTCTTTGTATTTTATTATAAGGAGGAAAAACAAAAATAGATGTGCCGCTGGGGGGGGGAGTGTAGGGGTAAAGTCAGACTATCGCCGGACTGAGAAGTCGTAGTATAATCAATAATTGTCGGTGCCTTCAGTGTCCGATTAAACATGGCCAGGTAAAACGTGTCGCATACGTGACGGGCATGCGCCACTTCAGACCCGGATTCCGGAAGGTTCCAGTTCCTCTGTGTGCTGTAGTCATTCATTCTTCGGTAGTGTAGTACTTCTGAGGCACCGTAAATCTCCCTCACCTATTATGGAGAAGATTTTTCCTCTAGAAAAAGCAATTAGTTTCGACGATTTTTAACGGCATCCACGCGGAGAATTATTCTCTTATATAGTTACACCACTTCTTAGAAGTTCCGCCATTCAACGCAAAATCATCGCAGCTGTCTGAAGGCGAGGAACTCGCAGAATGCCTGGGTGAAAAGCATTCCTTTCTGCGCACGTACGCAGCTAATACCAGGAGAAGGCAACGCGCGTCGTTAAGAAGGAAATTGAGTCTAATGTACGTATGTATAGAGAATGACTTTCGAAGGTATTGTCTGGTTCTTTGTAGGAGTCAACGACCTTTTCTGCACATTACGCACACTTCCGTGCATTGTTTGTCTACGCGAAGACTTCTTTTTGCCCCATCGGTTGTGTTACAAAGAACTGTGGTAAACTTGTGAAACGAGATCTTTTTGAACAGAATATGGAAAAGAGATTAACTCGCCAGTATTTTTTTTTTCCAGAGCCAACTTAATATGATAATACCACCATATTTGTGAACAAGCAAGTTCGGTAGGAGCCTGTGTAGTTATAAATTATATGGACAATCTTTTTAATTTCGGACATGTTTAAAAAATAATAGTTTGTGTATTAAGAATGTTTGGAAGCAAATTCCTTCACATCTCACCTTCACATCAGCTCCAGAGAGCATGATGTTCTGCACATTCGCGTAATTAGAGAATTCGTTTTTTTGTTTTTCGCGGTATCTTGAGTTAGCAAAAATGTGACCCAGACGTGTCCTACCATAGCGTCTTTCAGAGATCTCCGTGGTCGAAATATTGAATAGGAAATTCAGATTGAATTCCAGTCATGAGTAGTAATATTTAGATCATTAAACTAATTTCATAAACGTGCAGCCAATGGAATGTTAATTGCCTCATTCTGTGCGCACTTGTGATTTTTACAAACATGCGTACCGCGTTCATTGATAACTATTTTCACAACATATTTTATATCCGAAAGGAAAAAAAAGACGTTAAGAGCAAACAAACATTGCACACTTATCTGCTGCTCAGAGAGGCAGCACAAAGGAGAACCTTGGTGAACTCCCGGGAAATGCCTCATAAATATTGCACGTGCTCTACGTGACGTTCCCTACTTGTGCCATTTTCCTGTATCACGCGAACGTCTAGACACATGTAGCATAGAAATATTATTGTTTACCCGCCAGATTACGACCTCTGTTTGCACACGTCGCACGTTTCAATGACATATTTATGTGACTTCTGTCACCTTGAAGCAGACGATAAGCGTTTGTCGATACAGACTGACCTTTTCCGTCTGCTCTGTTTGCCGAGTGTTATACAATACAAAATCAAAGATTACTGTTTTTCTTTCATGTTTTCACCGTCGGTGATGAGTAGGAAACATCCTGTTTGGCGATGCTGTTGGTTTATCAGAAATAAAAAGAACGAACTTCCATTTGGAAAAATATATTTTTCGAAAGGAAATTCTATAAAGATTAATGTATTGTATTATCGTAAACTATACATTATTACAGTACTGTTTTCGTCGTATACTATCTTATGTCCTCATAAATATTAAACTCGAGTTGATCCAAATACTAGTTTTATGAAAATCAATAGAGCTCTAATGCAACAGTGCCATAATCCACACTTTGTTATAAATTGTATGAAGATTGGTAATTTGTGAGAATTCAGAGAAACACAGCTACGTGGTTGTTTACGATACAATTAGAAGAAAATAACCAAGGGTGAAATGCTCCTGTGGTGGATGATAGGAAATTTTCAGGCAGACCGCCTTACTTTACAAGAAATTAGAGTCCATACGTACAATGTGTGTATATTGGATAAACATTTTTAGGTCCATTAGGACTACATTTGCAATGGAGTGAATACAAAATATTGGCTATGTACTAATGGTTTAACGATCTCGTTGAATTAACAATACTAATAATAGAAGGGTTCCTAAATTACTATTAAATTTAAATTACGCAATGAAATAAAGCTCAATATATCTATTTGACATCGCTGGTAATATTGCATCATCTTGGCAATCGTTTATGTGATATTCGACTACTGAGGGAATAGATAATATTTGATCTACTTAGGATGTACACACGGTGGAATATTTTTAATAAGTATTACTATGTAGTACTTCAAACAAACATATATATTACATGCAATCGTAGGTTCCGCGCAGTGTCATGTGAAGGGACTCGGCTCTCATGTGGTTGCACTCCAGCTCTGAAGAAGACTACGATCGGATGGTCCAAATGTCGGTTACAATGGTCTCAACACGGCGTCACCCAAACAGCAGAGATCCTTTGCATTATACACTAATTGAGTTAATTCGAAAAAGTTCATTTGAAGCACTTTTACTTACAAATGCAATAATGTATACAAATCAATTTATTATTAATATATAAGAATATTAACGGCGTGAGAGATATTTTAAAATATTATATTAGTATAATTAAAAAATAAAAGAATACAGCAAAATACATTTTATGTCATCTTAAACAGTGCAATTAGCACTATCTGTACGAAAAGTTTAAAGAAAAAAGTCAGTTTTTTAATTATTTTCATTAACATTTTAAAGATCAGATTCAAGCTCAAATTTAAAAATCTTTGAGTAAAAATTTTATTAAAGAAAATGATCACTACTTTCAAAATTGCATCTGTTAGAGGACGAAGAAAAAATTGTACGACGGGAGGACGAAGAAGTTTTTTTTTTATTTACAAAACTTCTGATATTTCAATTGAAATGTAACCTGTGTCATTTTTAGGCGTATGTGGGTCTTGCCGATAAAAGATAATCAAAAAATTTGGAACCTTTTTGAGAAAATTATGAAAATGTTAATGTTTCATGTAACGTTTTGATATCACAAGCCTACATTATACGTTTTTCTGACAAAAACATCACCGCTTTCCGCTGCATTGACAAAACTTTCTCCTAATAATTGATTTAACTTTACCCTTTAAATTTCGTCGTTCGTCAAAATGTAGTGGTCGATAAAGTTTAATTCTATAGATCAACAGTGGATTGGTATACTAAATAAATTAGTAAGGTTGTTTCACATTGTGAGCCTCGCATGTGTCGAGTAAACATGTGTATAATGTTTTGAGAGTTTTGGGACCTTCCAGGTTTCCTGGAACCTCTCTCGAAGCAAGTTTACTCCTGCACCTGCAATCGGCAATTTTCATTAAGAACTTTAAAAGAAGAGCAATTTTCATTCCTTGTGAGGTCAACAAACGCACTGTCCCTTGGGGTCATCCACCTCCTGTGGACGTGACCGAATCGCATCAGGGTAAGCGTCGGCCGCTTGCTTAATGCACGGGCCTTGCGTAAGAGTAATTGAGGTTGGCTTTGCTTTGCGGCGCAGCGCGGCGCGGGGTCGTCCACCGCCCAAGTGGACGCCTGCTCTATTTCAAGGAGGAAGCCATTCAGACTGTGGCGCGGCGTGGTGTGGCGACGCGAGGCGTGGCGGAGGGGGCGTGGCGTGGTGGGGTGGGATGGAGCGGAGAGTGATTGAGTGAGGCGTGGCGGGGAACGGTGGTTTGATTGATTAGCGTCTCCGTGCACGTCTACTGCTAAGGGAATTTGTCCCACAAGTGAAGTACAGGTTTGTTTTATCTGGGAAGGTGGCGGCTCTTCCCCGCTCCATACGTGAGATTTTCGGCGCGGACCCACGAGTCGGCTCGCAGAGATTTCCCCGACCAGGTATCTCCCACCAGCGGAGCAGCCGGGATAAGCTCTGAGCTCCCGACTCTCCTCCCGGCATGTGGGGAGGTGTACTGCATGTAATTGTAAGTATGTTTAAGTAATTGGTGAAGATACGACACGGAGGGGGGAAGGGAAGATAGCGCGCAGTCTGTGGCCCGTTTGTTAGGGTTTCTGCTCCGAGATTCTTCTGGTGTTGATCGGAGAAATTACGGAAAACTACCGATCAGAGCGGCCTGCCGGTAGAATTCTCCTCCTGCCCGCGGCTGAACTCGACCTAACTATGTAGCTAGGGTTGAAAATTCTGCCAGTGTTGGGACTGGAATCATAGGACCTTCCTGCGAGAGGCTCTGCGGTGACATCAATAGATACCCTGAGCCACGAGCGCCCGTGGGAGCATGGTGGACTGTGCCGGAACTCAGCATAGTAATGCATCGCGATGACGGAGCGTGGCGAGGCGGAGCGTGGCGAGGGTGAGCGTGGAGCGGGGGGTAGGGGGTAGGCGGAGCAGAGTGAGGCGACGCAGAGGTTACATGGCAACGGTAGAGCCTGGCTTGGTGTGAAGTGAGGTTGAAGGTGAGCCTGGCTTGGTGTGAAGTGAGGTTGAAGGTGAGCCTGGCTTGGTGTGAAGTGAGGTTGAAGATGAGCCTGGCTTGGTGTGAAGTGAGGTTGAAGGTGATCCTGGCTTGGTGTGAAGTGAGGTTGAAGGTGAGCCTGGCTTGGTGTGAAGTGAGGTTGAAGGTGAGCCTGGCTTGGTGTGAAGTGTAGAGTGATGAAGTGAGGCTGCGAGAGATGTACCGAAGCATGTCTTGAGCATTGACCCTCAAAGCGTTGCATTTCGTAGCGCATGGTATGGCAGGATATGGCGGGGTGAGGGGCAGGCAAGACAGCTTAGCTGAGCAGGACGAAGAGTTGTAAGAGATTGGTGGGTGGTGATGAGGTTCGATGGTGATATCAGACTTGTATGACAGAACGGATCAAAGGCATGATATTGACATTGTATGGCTTGGTGTGACGTGGTCCACAGTAACAAGATCTGGAATCTCTTGGCAAGGCGGTGACAATTGGAACGGGATGCGGTGTGGTGTGGGGTGAAGCGTGGTGTGGCGTGGGGCGTAAGATGTCATGGCATTGTACGGCGTGACACTTGCAAAGCATGGCGTGGAGTGCTGTGGTTTCCCTCATCGCGGTGCCGCTTGGCGTATCTCGAGAAGTAAAAAAGTTTTATTCCGCAGGAGGTGTTTCTCGTCGCATTTTCGTTCCCGCAACCGCCATTCACTGCGCCACCCGACCTCCTCTCTCTCCACCGCTGCCACCGGCGCCTTTGTCACCAGGCTTCTGTTGCGGCTACACCACCCCCGCCCACGCTGCCCACCGCCTCCGCTTCCCGCGCTGCGGCCGCCGCGGAGGCCTCGGGACGTCACGGTTGCCATGGGGACGGCAGCCGCAGGCGGACGGGATTAGCGGACGAGTGCCGCCGTGAAACTCACGTGGGTGGTGAGTGGAGCGGGGCAGGGGCCGGGGCTAGGCCGAGCCTGGGGGGGGGGGGAAGAAGCGGTGGCGGAGCTGAGGCACGGGC
The DNA here is from genome assembly GCA_038098605.1 of Gryllus longicercus. Lineage (NCBI taxonomy): Eukaryota > Metazoa > Arthropoda > Insecta > Orthoptera > Gryllidae > Gryllus > Gryllus longicercus. The sequence continues at coordinate 1,015,436 of JAZDUA010000312.1, read as the reverse complement.
AGGACCACGATGGAAAAGGGGTGGGGGTGGGAACCGGGCTGGGGGTTGGGACGGGGGAGGGAGTAGAGGCGGAGAACGAGGCAGAGGCGCTCGCGGGTCGTGGTGGAAAGGGGCCGGAGCGGGAGCGAAGCCAGGGCTAGCGAGCGAGCATGTCAGGGCCAGTGGGAATGAGCTGGGGCAGTGTGAGGCAAGTCGAGATGAGTGACCACACGAGGGAAAGGAAGCTTCCAGAGAAGGGTGGAACGAACGATGTGGGTGATGGGGGAACAGAGGTTTCAGGGTGTGGAAAGGTGCTGACGTGAGGAGATTTAGCCAGAGGGGAGGGTTGGATTCCGGAGGACGAGGAAGGGGAGGAAGAAAAAGAGAATAGGTTGGATGGAAGTCACGCACAGAGCGCACACGGGTGACAGGCGAGTGATGCCGAAAATGATGGGTGATACGAACAGCGAGAGTATTGAAAATGAATACAGTTGTAGTGTATGATCAGTCGCAGGGTCAACGAATAACAAGGTGGCTAGGAATGGCAAGGTGGCATGTTTGTGAGCAGTTATCTATCCTATAAGCAGCAGAAGGTTTCTTCCTCTACACTGTTCTCTTTTCTATTTTCCCTGAAGAACTTCCACATATGTACACGAAAATAAATCCGACCACTTGGGGTGAATCGGGATAGGTCATGAGTTAGTAGAGTAGAGTAGAGTTCTCATTTGGTCCTCTAGAACTAACGGAGAATGTCCTCTCTTTTCCATAGATTCCTCACTTTCCCAATAGATATGTGTAATATGAACATCTTATTTACCAATATTGTTCAGAAAATATAGTTGCAGCATCTAATAGTCATAACTTAAAAGATCTCTATTACACATTGTGGTTTCCAATACCCTTCAGAAATCCATTCCATATGTAGAGAAGTTTCCAACAGTATCCAACAGTATCTTTGTTTATAATTGTTTACAGCGCTACAGAGCAGACATTCCGGTGAATGGTAATTTTTTTATTTTGTAAAGATGGGCTTCTAGGAATTCATGACGCGAATTCATGAATTGATTCCAGACCCCCCTGCTTTATTCTTCAGATCTTCGGAGTCTTAGAAATCATGGTCCAAGAAATGTTTTAACTAATTTAACTAATTTTCAATCTTTCTTTTGAGGAACGATTCCGGGGTTGGTGGAAACAAAGGGAAAAGAAATTGGGTCTACCCGCGCGGCCGCTTACTTCCCGTCGTCGCTTTAAAAAAAGGAATTACAAATCGCAGCTGCGGAAAAGCGCGGCTCATCTCCTGTGAGGCGAGAGGAAGTAGGCGCAATGTCCTGAGGAATGTTGGCCACAGCTGCAGGTGTGTGCGTGGAGGCTGTCTGTGTGGAGGATACGACAAGAAGAATAATGAGAAAATGGAATGTGTAGGTGTAAGTAGAATAGAAAGTCAGATGTGAATGTTTTACGAATACGGGTCACTGCAACGGAAAATGAGCCTAGGAACTTGGAATGATGTAAAAGAAATGATTCTTTTTTTCTGTTTTTCAGCTGGTCTAAATGTTTTCATTTATTTCTATTCATTGTAATCTGTTGCACGGAGTGTGTCTACTGTATGACTACAGTAGTAGTGGTGTCTTGTAAAATAGGTTTCTAGGATCTTTGATTGATAGTAAATGATTGAACATAAATACAGCGCAGCAATCAATGCTTCAAATAAATAGATGTACTAAATATTTTTATAACGTCATAATCATTTTGTTTCTTTGCTTATTTCTTACTTTCTCGCCTTTTCTTAAAAGAAAAAAATGCCGGAAAAACAATAGGAAGCGAGAAAATTCGTATCTTTGATGTGCTAAGTGGCGGGAAGAGATAAGAAACAACAAAACTAACTTTCAATTAAATTATTGACGACATTTTGTGGTGGTTGTCATTTACGGAAATACACATCTTTCCTTGACATCTGTAGGCAGATGACGACAGGGGTGTGCTTCAGAGATGGCGGCGGTAGCGGAGGCGGTGGCAGTGGTGCAGGCGGGGGCGGGAGCACAGGCGGGGGCGGAGGTAGGGGCGTTGGTTGGGGGCAGAAGAGGGAGCTGATGGACGGAGGCGGCGGGGGGGAGGAGGTGAGGGCGGAGGCGGTATGGAGGCGGGGGCGGAGCCGGGGGCGGGGGAGGGGGCGGAGGCGGGGCCTATGACGGAGCGGGGGTGGTGGCGGGGCGGAAGCGGGGTGGAGGCGGGACAGAAGCGGTAGCAGGTGTGGGGGTAGAGGTGTGGGAAGAGGCGGGGGAAGAAGAGGGAGCAGAGTAGAAGGCGATACGAGGAAGAGGCGGGGGCAGGGGCGAAATAGAGGGTAGAAACGATGCCAGGAGCGAGAGCAGAGGCGGGGCAAATGTCGTTACTCCCAATGGTCTCTCCTCCCACCTCTGTTCCACCCGCTTCCCACTTCTTTGCACCCGCCTATACTCTAGCCTTTTCCTTACTTTTGACCCTGTCTCTGCCTTCGACTCTATCCTCGTCTATGTCCCCGCAAAAACTGGAGCGCAGAAGGGTGCAGAGCCGAGAGAAGAGACAGGAACAGAGGTGGGGGACAGCGTGTCGGGAGTAGAGGCTAAAGCAGAGGCGTGACCGATGCGAGGTAGAGGCGGGGCAAAGGTGAAGCCAGGCGCGGGGGTAGCGTCGGGGGCAGAGGTGAAGCCAGGAGAGAGAGCAGTGGTGTGGGCAGAGGGGGAGGGGGAGGGGCGGGGCGGCAGCGGACGCGAGGTCGAGGCCGCGGCCGAGCGCCGTGGGCGCGGGGGCGGGGGCGGAAGCCAGGCGTCGCGCCAGAGGCCGTCTTTAATTAAAGGGACGACGCGGAGCGCACGGGGCGCGCCACGCCTCTTCCGCCCACGAGCGCTCAGCGACACGACACGCAGCGCACACTGCGCACGGAAGGCGCGCGTGCTCTCGACCAATCACCTGCCTTTTCGGTGATGTCGGTGATTGCCCTCCATGTTCCTGGGCATAAGAGATTGAGAATCTTCTGCCTTTATGACATCCCTTCCGTATACAAGTGGCGCGTGGTTATTTGATCTTGCCTTTCACAGTATGAAGGATGCCAGGATGATCGGTCGTTATGATGGTTAAGTGATTATCTATGAAATGGTGGACAAATACGGTGTGAAAACATGCATTCTAAGGCATCATGTTTACCGCGGAAGTTCGGAACTCGGATCACAAGATTTGGGGTCAGTTTATTTGGACGGTGCTCGAAGACCCTCCCTTACCGACGCAGACACTAATCGCTTGACTGTTGTTCTGTTAAAGTAGTTATATGATTGATTCAATCATCAAGTATGATGTTCCAACTATTAAACTGCTTATTAACGACTTCTTGATCTCCATGTTTTCCTTAATTCCATGAAAATGTTGCAGCGCCGTGTTGATTTATACATTATTTCGTGCTTCCAAGCGTATCAGGCGTGTCATTAGCACCATAAGGTTATTGCATGTTTTGTCACGAGGAATGGCGGTGTTCTTCCACGTAAATCACGAGAATTCCGGCGCCGACCTACACGTTGGTTTATGGTTTTTTCCAGATATCGCCCATCATCGGGGCACCGCTCCTGCCGGGACAAGATACTTGTAAAAGTAGTGTAGTGACGTGAAGTGCGGTGAACGCGATCAATGCTATATTCAATGCTGCTTTTCGTCTTGTACTGTATTGTACGGTATTATTATTATTATTATTATTATTATTATTATTATTATTATTATTATATTATTATTATTATTATTATTAATGTAAGTGTTGTAATTTTTGCAATTATTGTCACTTAACTGCCACCGGGTCATACCCATTTGCAGTTCTAATAAAAAAATGTAATGTAAAAGCTACCATTTGTTCTCTCGACATGTATGGTACTGTAGTGCGTGTGAGTGTAGGTGTGGGTAAGTGAAAGGTCAGGATAGGCCAAGGAAGAAGAAGGAATGTTAGTGTGGATCATTGTTAGGGTAAACTACCAATCAGAGCAGGTGGAGGCTAGAATTATCCTCCAGGCAGCAGCTAACCTCAATCAAGTTGTGGAATTTGTGCCGAATAACCTGCCACCATCAGAACTCAAACCTTAGGACCTCTCGGTCAGAGGAACTGAAGTGACATCATTTGATGCCTTGTGATTGTACTGAATGTTATAAGATGAATTGATTTAAATATAATATATTCACGAAATTTTCATTCACTTAATATTATTGGCACCACAGTAACAAACGGAACGATTCGATAGTAGGAAACTCTTCCTCTTATTCCATTTATATACATACCATGTACTTACCCAATATAAATTATGGCCAACTCTTGTTAAAGGCAAGTCGAAAAGTGACGAACATTTACAATTGAAAGTACCTCGGAGGTACAACAAATCTTCTAAACTACTATTAAGTTGTTTTGTAGTTTGATAAATTGCATACTATAACAATACATTTTGATCTTTATGTGGTTACTCATTTACACATGAAAAATGAGCGTAGCTCTATTTAAAATAATTTATATTTCTACCGTCGATTTATGTAATGCAGAAGTAGCAATTAGATACAAGTTATTGCCGTCTAATGCTATTAGTAGAATTTATTAATGAAAACACTCAAGTACGAAATATAAAATTAATATAATTTAAGTACCATTTTATGTTCCAGAGAAACACCATCGTAATAAAATAAAAAAGAGAACATTAATAATTTATAGAGATATAGGATATTGTAAATTGTGGTGAATAATATTATATTTTTCCACTTTTACTAATAGGTTTTCTTACTGATGCAGTTACACTCCATAACCACTGCTAATAATCTTCATTTCAATTTGCCTTGTGGCAAACTGCCAATTAATGAACATCATCACTTCTTGTTTTTCATCTTTTTGTTGCTGTTGTTGAAGTTGTTGTTGTTCTTCTTCATCTCGTTGACAGAATAACGCCAATTCCGTCATTCTGACCTTCATCACTTCTCTTCCCGAATGATCTGACACCGTTTAGCTCCTTCAGAACTGCGTCTTTAACCGTGGTATACAATTTTCAACTATTCTTTCAATATAATGCCTCCATGCTTCTCAGTATTTCTCTATCCTTTTGTTTATTTAATATGAACATTGCATTTTTTTAGCTATCATCATTTCTTCCTTGATCCGACGCAAACACGTTAATTGGCATTTCGTGTTGTCACTGCCAACAGCAGACATTGTTCTGGGATGCCTGCCACACAATTCTGAGCAGAGGGTGGAAATTATCTAAAAACAAAACGCAGCGTTCTCTCTACAGCTCAGAAACAACTGAAAAAAAATTAAACAAAAATGTTTCTAACGTAAATACGTCTTCTGCTTCGTGGTAAACTACTGAAGGTCCGTTCCAACTCAGAGGCCATCCTCCATCTTCTCCTTGAGCATCCTACATCCCGATATCCAAAAGGTGTGCAGTTAAATGCTGTTTGTGTTAATCTTGATATTTCCAATCTACTCTATGATTCGTTCATTGGTATTTGTATTATTTAATTTTGTCATTTAGTTTAAACATTTTTAGGGTTGGACTTATCTCCACATTTGGAACGTGATCTGACAAAGAATATCCTGCTACACTTCTCAGAAAGTGTATTTTTGAGGATTCAATTCTCCGTTTCTCTGCTGTGTTAAATGCTCAATTCTCGCTACGGTACATCAAAACTGGAACTGCCATTGATTTATAAAGTCTTAATATTGGGTCTCTTCTTACTTTGTTTTTTTTTTAAATCCTTTTAATGGTTCCACAAATATGTTGAAATTTATATAACTTGTGGTCTTGATCGATGTCATTTAAGAAGGAAACATAGCAGCCCAAATAATTGAATTTGTGAACATGTTCAATAGTTTTGTCGTCTAGAATAATGTTTAAGGTAAGATTATGCTTTCCATGGAAAGCCATCACTACCCATTTCGAACGCATATATCTCTAAATTGTAATTCTTTATTATATTTTGCAATTTGAACAGAAGACCGGAGAGATAACTGCTCATCATCTAACATAAATAATATACTGTAAAAACATAACTTTTAATTTTTTAAATCAATGGCCAGTTAGCTAAGGTCACTCAAGTTCAAACAATCTGCCTTGATTCGCTTGGTCATTGTTGAATTACCCTTTTGGGCTCGAATTTTGATGGGCGAAATATTATGTTCGGGCCTGGGCGCCATGGAAGTTCCCAAGGCCCAAAATCGAAAATAAAACAACGAACAATAATTACATAATGTTTTTAGTAAATCATTTGCAATGTCGCAAATGTCTATATTTCTGCCTTAGTCAAAAACTGAAGTTTATTTGATAATATTGTATCCCACTTTGCATTGTTCTTGCTGTTTCATGTAGAAGTGAACTGTATTACATTTTAAATCCAGTCTTTACATTATATCATTTCAAACTTCAAATGGCTGTAGTTGAAACTTGTACTATTTTACCTCTGATAATAAACATTCTCACAAAGAATTGTTTATTAACAATGGGTTCCTTATTTATAGATGACATGTGTTATTCATTGTTTCGTGTACAGAGAGGCTGTGTCCCGCGAGTGCCACCACAGCCACCGCCGTTGTCACCGCAAAGCACCTGGCTGCGCAACGATTGTAATTGAAATGTAGATGCGCCTTAACAGCGGTAGTCCATTATTTCCTAATGAATTTCACGTGTCGCCGCTGGCAGCGAATTAATGAGAAAGGAAGAGGCCCAGCGCGTGGCCACTGCGGCATCCCATCCGGCAACCAGGCCGCCGCGCGGGCGGACGCGAAGGCACAGGCGGGGGCGATGGCGGGGGCGGGGGCCGCACGGAAGCTAGCAGAGACGGAGGCCGAGGATGGAGCGAGGGCGGGGACTTGAACCGCATGGGAGCAAGCAAAGATGAAGGCGGAGGCGGAGGTGGAGGCGGAGGCGGAAGCGGAGGCGGCGGCGGCGGAGGAGGAGGTGGAGGAGGAGGAGGAGGAGGAGGAGGAGGAGGAGGAGGAGGAGGAGGAGGAGGAGGAGGAGGAGGAGGAGGAGGAGGAGGAGGAGGAGGAGGAGGAGGAGGAGGAGGAGGAGGAGGAGGTGGAGGCGACGGCGGCGGCACCGGAGGGAGAGGAGGAGGGGGAGGGGGAGGCGGCGGCGGCGGAGGAGGAGGCGGAGGAGGAGGAGGCGGAGGAGGAGGTGGAGGAGGAGGCGGAGGAGGCGGAGGAGGAGGCGGAGGAGGAGGCGGAGGAGGAGGCGGAGGAGGAGGCGGAGGAGGAGGAGGCGGAGGAGGACGCGGAGGAGGACGCGGAGGAGGACGCGGAGGAGGACGCGGAGGAGGAGGCGGAGGAGGACGCGGAGGAGGAGGCGGAGGAGGAGGCGGATGTGATGACGGGGACTGGAACCGCAGGTGGAGGCGAAGACTCGGGTGGAGGCGGTGGTCACACAGGAGCAGACGGAGGTGGAATGGCAGGCCGTCGCACAGCAAAGGCAATGGCACTAACTTAGATGACTCAGACCATCAACCGATTTCACTACAATTCCCTTGGCCGGGAGTCCTAGGGTTTGAGTCACAATAATGATAGGATTATCGACACTATCTAGACAGCGAGATCTAACTCACTCGCTGATATAGCTAACTCGCTGCTGCCTGCAGGGGAATTCTAGGGGCCAGTAGCTCAGATGCGTAGGTTTCCGTGCTTTCTCCTGTCAACACCAGATGGATTTTTACGGAACTAACGAGCGAAGCAGTAGCACCCGGTAACACTAATCAATGAAGCGGAAGTGGCGGTGTCCGTGGGCGTAGCGGTGGCGGTACTGGTGGCCAAGTCGATGAGGCCGTAGCGGTGGCCGAGTGAGTTGCGGATAGGAGAGGAGAAAAGTGACAGACAATATCAAGGGTCGAGGGTAGTAAAAGTCAAAATGTGGTAAGGGGGCGCGCCGAAGTAATTCTTTTATCACGGCGAGTTTCAGCAATGAAAATTAACATTAAAAATGGATAATACAAGGACCCCAAAATCAAAGTTTTCACTGCAATCAGCAACAACCATTCGCATCCAAGAGATTTTTCCTGTACGTGTCTGGTAGAGCTAAATTCAAAGATGACACGGAAATTATTCAGAGACTGTAGGGGGGATAGAAGCTTAACTTTGGCAAAGTTTTGTGTTGTTAAATAATGGATATTATTACATCCTTAAAATTCTGTAGTAATAACTACAGAAATCAAATTGAACCTGAAGTAGTCATGAAATAACTATTTATTTGTATAAATGAATAAAACAAGTGGTATTTCCTAATTTCAATTTGTACACATGTATATACGCATGTACGCATTTATATTGTTTTGCAAAAATGTAGTAATATGTGGAGATTATTTAAGGATTATCCAAATTTTTCGAGAAATGTCTAAATAATTTCAGGTGAAAATGCACAGAAAAAGAAAACGCACAGAAAATGCACAGAAAACTTTCTATATTCCAGAAGGACGTTCATTTTATATTACCACTAGCGTACCTTCTCGATAACATCGCTTCGCTGATATCCAAGAGGAGCGAACCGCCGCTGGCGAGCAAGGTGAACGCCTCGCCGAGCTGGGGTCTAATATTTGCGGTGATAACCCGAAGGGCGCTGGAACTTCACTCGTCTCCATCGCCGCGGGCGCCGGGAGAGCGCGCTTTGCCGTCGTCCGATGTCGACTTACGCAAACTCCGCACGGGCGGCGCCGGCACGAGTTCTGCAGCTCGAACTCACTTTCGCGGCGGTCGTTCTCGCTCGGAATGGGCGGGAGGAGGCGGAGGAAATGCTATGGCTGGCGCATACGCGATCCACTACTTGGGTTCGATCCTCGACCAATCCATGAAGAACTTGTGGTGGACAAAGCGTGCCCTCGGCCCTCGTTTACTCTGATTTGTCTAGTTTCTCCGAACTTCCATTTGATCCATCCACCTCTTCACAAGCATCATCGTCGTCACCGCAATCATCTACGTTCTAGATTATCATTCATAACCCTATAATACCTTAGTATATGAAATACCTATACGGGAAAGGCTGTCAACTTACTGTCTTACTATTAGCTACACTAATAAGTAGGACGCGAGTCTGATCCAATAATTATTTATTTATTTCACATCTTTCTTGGTTCTTTGAACGTTCTCTACAACCACAGAGCAACCCTTTTTAATGATTTTTTAATCATATTATTTTATTAAAAGTCGTATTTAACTTTTTGGAATACTTATTTTCATTCGTTTAACTATAAATGTTGTTAATGACTGATGTGATTTTGTTCCTATTAATTATTATAATATTGCTATAAGAATGGTCAAACTACTGTTCCTACGTAGATAGGATATAAACTGTAAACTCAAGGCAGTCCGCAGATGGAGGCGTCGCATCTCTAATCGTGATGTCAACGTTCGGGTTGGAGCCACGAATAAGAAGTTGTATATGATACACGATTTTTCTTCTTTATTTTCCTTATAGAATTTAAGCAAACTAGGAACTTGTACTAATCGTTTGTAAGATGACAGAACCGTTGAAAAATAAATGTTTTATTATAACTGAATTGATATCGTATGTTATTCGATGGAATTAGAATAAACTTCTCAGAATAGAAATCACTTGATTCGTAGGCGTTTGTAACATCCTGGAAATTTTGAAAATATTGATACACATAAAAAAAACATTTTTGGTGCATATTTGACTTACGGTATTGAGATGAGTTCAAGTTGCCTGCATTTAAAAACTGTAATTTGTTAATAACAATTACAATGCGTCGTTTAAAGTATTTCAGTGATTAATAAACTATTTAATCTCTTTTTTAGAAATAATGTTATTACAGTGAAAACCCTGTTCTGATATATCATTGGATGTTTTTAACATGTCACATGAAATTATTGGACACATTAACGCTGAGGTTTCTTACAGAAACAAAACACTGTGTTTTCTACATAACAGAACAACTTTCCGAAATCTTTGGTGTTCAACTTTTCAATACAAAAATTTCTCTTAAAAGTAGAAAAGGTATCATTTTAACAACACGTTTTGATTTTGAGTTTTTTTCAGTGTTTCACATCAGCCCCTTGTTCAGTACGAGATTTTCTTTCAGGCGGAAGTACGTTCGATTCCACACCACCTGATAAAGTTCTGCAACTGCCCGGCGACCAACAACCCGATCCGAAGGTTGAAATCACGTGGTGCGTCACTAGGTCATCACGTAGTTACACGGAATGCCTGTTATTCTAGGCTGCCTTGAGTAAACTATAAAAACTAACATCAGAAATAGCTCATGAGCTCATGTGTCGTATAAACTGGCAAACAGGTTTATTATTATTATTATTATTATTATTATTATTATTATTATTATTATTATTAATGTATTTTAGTCTACACAAATTATTAGGGTTTCGAGCCTTCTACGAAATACTCCCGTGCAATCGCCGATTTCCTATTTTAAAACTATTTTGGGCTTTGCAAGCTGAATAAAAGGTCAACGGGCAATAATCCAAACACGTGATCCCGCTCAGGTGATGTTATTTTAAAAATCTATAGAAACACCATCCGCTTACAGGACAGTGACCTTTGAGTACACCTGTACGGGGAAGTGTACATAAGATCTTTCTCACAGGCTTGTTTATGTTGATGGGCGGCGAGTAGCAGCGCTTCGAGGGCGTTCGCCTCTTGCCAAGAGAAGTTGCTTAACGCCTGTGTACGAACTATAGAGTAAGGGCGTTGTAAGTGTGGGTCGGTATAAAAATATGTGTACGAGCTCGCTTTGTATACACGTTCCTTTGAAGGAAGTGAGAAACGGTTCCTTGTTGTATAACACAGAAAGGGAGAGCCTTTGAAATTATTGTAATATGGTATGTAAATGTAGTTAGTGTAGTGCAACATCCGAAACTTTTTCAGTGCCCAAAAATCAAAATGTAAAAATGATTTCAACCTTTTTCGACACTTCAAAGTAAATACCAGACCACATTTCTGTGGAGGTGGCATCAAACTAAATACTTCTGAATGTGTGCTATAAAAAATGTATTTTATAACGTAAAGAGATCCGCTATTCACAAAATCTTCATGACAAAACATGTTTGTATTGCTATTCTCAACATGTTTCTAGGTTATACTGAAGCAATATCGCACTGCTTTATCTCATATGGATATCATATTAATCTTATTTTCGAGGAATTGATATTGTACTGCTGTTGTCGCGAATAGGAAATTTTTCTCGGCATGCGTTCTTGGCTTCAAGATCTGAAGAAGGCCACAGCAAGATGGCCGAAACGTCAGCACAATTGATCGAGACGCGGCTCATCCCGGATAGCCACGAATGTATTGACTCCGGCCGCGGAAGCCTACGAACCCAATTTTTCTCGGCATTATCTCAGACGTATTGCACCGGGCCCTGCAGCCATTTGAAGACATGACAAAATAACAATGATTGACTGTTTTGTACCCATTCACGGCGAGTTTGGTGAGCGATCAGGGGTTTGGTTGTGGAATAGGGTGTAGCTATAAAATAAAATATTTTCCGGTGCCCTGAGATAAACGTAAGTCATTGCCATAAATATTGGGTTTCTAACAAACATTGTCCATAAATTACCAAGATTTCTAAATTTGTATAATCGCATTTGTGACATTTGAATCTGTCTCATTGAAGAAAATGCACTCCAATTATTTTCATATTGCGTTTTAGTTTACTTGAACATCTTCTTCGGTACACAGTTAAACTACGTTCGAGACGTTACAAGTGTAATAAAAACGTTTCAAAATATTTGTAGTAAATTGTAGTTAGATTTTTTCACAAACTGCTTCGCTTGCAATTTGCTTTAAATTTCATCCTCCAAGAATAACACCAAAATGCGCTTAGGTACAGACTGCTTTGCCTTTCAGATGTCAAGACAATCTTCTTAATCTCTTCTCGTTTTCAATTTGCAGGGTGATCGTCGATTAGGTTGGTCAGTAGATAACGAAAAGGGAAATTGAAACACGCGCTAAACAAATTTGAAGTGCAATACATTCCTCAATTTTTGCCGCACATTTTTCTACTTATTTGATAATAAAAAATATATTCCCCAATTATTCAGCTCAACAAACTGCAACTACTTACCTACAACGCATATAGTAATATTGTGTAAAAGCGTAATACTAGTATTTATTTAACATTCAGTCTATAAACGGATTTGACGTTTTATCATACAAGCTTTATCTGTGAAAAGTAATGAGTTCACGTCATATGTTCTACGTAAGTTTTTATTTGTTTTTCGACAGAGATGATCGGAAGTCAAGCTTTTACGAACGTATAGCGATAGCTGTATATCAGGTGACGTATCTAAAAGATAGTTGCAGAGCTTCAAATAGGTGGTATGTTTTCCAGCCGAAGGCAAGCCCATGAAGCGCTTTAAGCAAAATCAACTTCGAAGCGCTTTAAGCAAATCGCAACACATTCGCAGCGTGTTCAGCAAATTCATGTACACAAATGGGGCGTGTGTGGAGGGTGATTTGTCGTACGCCAACATGGAACGCCACTTTATCAGCGCGCGGTCCTTCACCTTGTGATCCCACTCGGTGAGTGCGCAGCGCGGGCGAGATTCGTTGGCACAAGGCACGTGGTCTGCTTCGGGGTTGCGTTCTTGGCACCGCCTCGGTCGCCTCGCTGCGTGATTGCTTTCGGATATCGCGAGACGAGTAAAGGTTATTATCCGGCAGTTTACGTCACGAACGTCGTAACGTGATACTTGAACTAGGATAATGAATTCCAATGACCTCTGCAAAATCAATTCCCTCACTTTGAACCATACAATACAAAATACCCACGAGACTTACGAAAAACTTATTCAATATTAATCTATTTATATGCATATCACGATCTTGCAAAACATGTTTTATAATATGTAAATGTATTCGTATGACAGGCGGTATTTGAAAGCAGACGAGTTATGTGACATTGGTTTCATTTCGCAAGAAATACATTAATTAAAAACACTAACTCCTAAAGTTTTAAATGCACTATAATGCTATAAAATTAGTGGGGCCCTAGAACGGCACAGACTTTCTCACACTCTTTAATCCAGACTAGCTTCTCGATAATGCTACTTCCATTTTCCAGCGGCTTCTTGCCGGCGCCCAAAAAGACATATTTTTTCATTTTCTCAGTTTTGCCGGCCCCCTGATAGCAGAACTGAAATATGACGGAAGAATGTTATGGGCAAATAAATAAAGGTCATAAATGCAAATTGTTTTTGGAAAATTTGGAACAATTTTTTGGCAAAATTTCGTTTGAGCGTTTCTAAAACTGTGCAACTTTGAGCTCGTTTTCACAGACAAGTATAAGTTTTCGAGAGACTGAGTAAGAAATCTTTTGAAGTATATGTACTCAAAAATTCAATAATGTTTCACAAAACTTTCGTAATGTTCTCTATACCATGTAGACCAAATAAAGTAATGTTAGAGAAAGTAATAAGCATAAAACAATCGGAAACGCCCGGTTGTTCAATTCAATTCTACATAATGCCTCATAGCACGTGTCTTTGCTTTGTTACATTCCGGGGAAAGTTCCCTTTTTCCATGAATAAGCTAATAGAAATATCAAATTATAACTTGAATTTTATCAAATCAAAAAATGTGTTTAAGTCTTTGTATTTGTTCCCTCAGAGTAATGATAGTGATTACTGTAAACGTCGGCGATGGCGTTTCAAATCGTGAACTATCATCGTCTTCAATGTCGTTTCCTATAATGGGAATAAATACAATAATACAATACATTTAATCTCCACTGGTTGGGAGTACTAAGAAAAAAAGATTCAGAATGATTTGACTGAGAGTTCTCATAGTCGCTGCTGCGAAGAACAATTCGCAGAATCGCATCTATTTAATTGAATCCAATCGTTCTGAGATGCGATTTTTATTTCCTTGATGAAGCAATGGATCATCTCTACAAGTTAAGTGGTCTTTTGAAAAGATAATATAATACAATCGTGTATGTAATCTTTGTGACAAACATAATAGCTGTTTTCAAGTGGTTAATTAGGTAATAACTTTTCATTACATTTTCATGACAAAATGTCATTGGTAATTGGTTTTACCTTCACTCAGTGCTTATTAAGTAATTATCCTTTACGTGTACTCAAATCAATCCAACGCAAAACAATGAGAATTTGTTTTTTCTTTCACCTCAAGATAAATTATGAAGAACGATGATTATTACACATTTTTTTTTCAGTTCTCTGTGCACAGGTTTATTTGAGAACATATTTTATTGATATTTTGAAAGTTTCCGCTGCAATTATGAATAAACACATAGTAATAATTCACTGGAAATACAGAAATATATTATGATATATGTAATATACTGTTTTCAATAAATTAATATTTGCTGAAACACTAATTTTTTTTAATTTTACGATCACATTTGTCCACGTAAAATGTAGTGTTTTTGGAGCGATGCAATGGTGAAAATAACTTACTCATATGGTACCTAAATACACAATCCACTTATAAAGAATATGATGTCCCGAAGAACTGAATCTCATGGGAAAATGTTTTTTGACTGCTAATAATGTTTATTATAATTACGTAATAACCACTAATTCTAATAATGCCATTTTCACTGCCAAGAAAATCCATTTCAGCCTGTCAATATATTAAACCATCCTTAGGTCCTTAGTTTCTTATGTAATACTGATTTGCTTTGATTGATTGGTTAGTGGTTCCGAGTGCTTCAACTGCTTAGCTCCTGGCCGGTAGCTAGGTGGCGGTTCACGTTGACCGACCTATACGTCGGCCTCCGGGGTTTTCCCCAACCAGGCACTGCCGCAGCCAGAACAAGCTTTAAGCTGCCGACTAATATCGCGTCATGTGTGCCAGTGTTGTGCATATACGTTTGTGTAAGTAAGAAGTGAGGATAGAACAAGGAAGAGGAAGGAATGATCGCGCCCGGTCCGCGGCCCGTTTGTTTGGGATCTGCTCCAGCATTCGACTGGTATTGTTCGAAGAAACCACGGAAAACTCAGCCACAGCAGCCGGCCGCTAGAACTGTCCTCCAGATAGCGGCTGAATTGGACCGAACTATGAAGTTAGTGTCGTGAATTTGCCACCGTCGGACCTCGAACCCTAGGACCTCCCGGCCAGAAGCACGTTAGTCACTAGTCAAATCAGTTGGCCGCCTGGCCACCTACACCGGTAGAAATAAATAAAAGCTGTAAAGCAAATTACGGCTTTTAGCGACTGCAGCAGCGATTTTAAGAGGGCAGCTGCAGCTCTAACGATGCTGATCCAAAGCAGGTAAACAATGACAGGCCCGCTACAATTACAGAACAGAGAAAAATTACTGCATTCAATTAATTATTAGCAACCAAAATGAAGAACTCTCAAGACACACGAATGTTGCGCTATTTGTACTCCTCTTTGATTTTGGAGCAGTGCCAATTAATCTTACCGCAAAGAGAAAGATTTAACATGGAGGCGTACCAATTGTGATTCAGGTAATACACCCACTCACCGCTATCCATAATAAATCATAATTCCTGGGCAAAAATGGAGACGTATGAGGTGCCATTCGTCACTTCTCGGTCTCTTGATGGGGAACTGATAATTTGTTTTTGGATCCCTCCAGAAAAATTAAAGAAATTTTCAAAAACGTGTTTTTTTCGTGTATTGGTGCTGCGATTTTAGTTATAATGCCAGGAATTAAACCAACGCCTCCTAATTCGATCTATTTAGATGGGGTTGATTAAATACCAGCACTCAAAGGCATTTTTTCCTTAATACACCATAATTTTCTTTCACGACGTTGGCAACACTGAGGTTACATCTTTAAGCGAACAAATGAATTACTAAGTTAATTGCGTTGCCGTTTGATTTCAATTTAGAGTCGAATTATTATCGTATTTAAAAAAAAAATGCGAATTCCTGCGAACAGTATACTTCAGAACTTATTGAACTTGAAGAATTTATTTCTCTAACTACTGTTTATAACTAACTAACTTCATTCCCTAGCATTACTCACAGTTTTGTTTTCTCCATATTCACTTGAAATTCTTCAAGTTCAATAAGTTCTGAAGGAATACTGTCCGTAGGTATTCGCAAATTTATTATTTAAAATACGATAATAATTCGACTTTGCACTTGTACGTTCTTACATAAGTGTGCAAATGCCGATTTTCAAATCAATGTTGCCCACAACTTATTCTTATTCAAATTAACTAACACCTTATTCACATAACCACACAAAACAGTCATCTTTTAATGTTAGATTTGCATGCAACGCTACATTCGCATACAAAACGATTAATTGAGCAATTGCAGAAATAGAAGTGAACACAAATTAGACTGAGTTTGTAAAGTTTTAATCTCTTCAAAAATTAGGGGAGAAAAATATTGAAGTTTTAAGGAAATCTGGGGAAGTATCAAATGTAGTTGTAAAATAAATTTTTATAGAATTTTCGGAACTAATGGGAAATTATCTGCATTTTTGCATTTATGCTATTATTTTGTGCTAATGCTAATGTGCTATGTGCATTTTACCAAAAAAGCGTAAAAATGTAGCTGTACTAAAATTTAACTATTAGCATCAAAAACAGTATCTTTTACGGTGATTATAGGTTTGAAATTGCAATGAGACCCGTTCATATTCCGTATGGATGTAACACCCAAGGCCATTGGGTGTTGGGAACTTTGAACGGGAGAATAACATTATCAGCTACTACGATTCATTGATAAGTCCAATACTAGATACTGAGAGAACATATTTAAAGAAAGCTGGGCGTAAAATAAATGAAATATATAATAAATTTTTAATGCATGAAACTATTTTTAAAACAATTCACAGCGTCGGAGACACCAAATTTTGCTTGTATGAAATAATAACTGATGGTAATACAGTAAGTTCATGTGTTGGTACTAAGTGAATGTTCTTTGAACTACCTTCTTCGAACAAACTCTCTCACCCGAGATAACATCCATGCCGTTGTATTTCCTCTTTCATGTTTATTTCGCACATTGAGATGTGGTCAACAAATACGTTGTGGGTGTAAGGTCTGTCCCTTCTTCTCGTACTTTGGTGAATTGATAAACACGAACACAAAATTTTAATGCACATGAATTTAACGTTAGAGGTTACTAAACGAGTGTAAAAACATCCATATTATATAATATTGATAGTTTTAGTCGATGTATGTTTATCGATGTTTTAATTTCGAACATTGACGTTTTCTGACATCGATATTCTGTTATCGATGTCGCGTCTTAATGGGAAAACAAGGAGTGCCTGGGGTCACACTGTCGCTGATAGAACTGCCGCTAACAAAATTCGTCGGTGCGTGATTTTCATAAAGATTCGGGATCATTGACCCAATGATGCCCATGAACTTCATTGGTTCGAGATGCAATTTTAGTTAAAAGCTTGAAGATGAAAATTGTTCCGTTCAATACTAGCCCAGGTGTGGTAAAACTGGAAACTCATCTGTGAGCGCTCTCGTTCTGATTAACACTTATCACGGGAGACGCTTACCAAGACGTGTAACAGCATTTAGAAGCCCCTCTAGTTCCTTTATTGTTGCTTTCGTTCATCGCACCGGAACATGTGTGCACTGGCAGAGCGCGCTCGGAAGCTGGGTTTCGCGGCTCCTGGACATCCCTGCGACCCCAGAGGAAGCCCCTGCCGCCCCCGCAGCCGCTAATCCGTTGAGCCGGATGGGAGCAGCGCCGCGCATTCAGCGGGGCACAATGCGGAGGCGGGGCAGGGGGCAGGGGGCGGGTCGCGGAGCGGGGCGAGGCGGGCCGAGGCGGGGCGGGGATGGGGCCACACGAGAGGCGGGAACCAAGCCCTGGAGGCGGCCTCGGAGCACGGTCGTAGACGCGCGGCGGCGCGGTTGAAAGAAACTGTTGGATTTTCAGAGGGCGGGACCTTTTTCGTAACCCTGGACTGTTGGCACTGTCTTTACCAAAGAGAGGAACGGAAAGCCACGCTTAGTACAGAGAAATTATTCTAAGATGGGAGGGCTATTTTGATAGGTCAGAAACTACAGTCAGGTTGGTCGGTGATATTGCAGGAAGTAGTGTCGAAGCAACTTGTAAGAGAGCTATCTGCAAATGAACGCATTGGCGTGTTGAGTCCATGGACATAGTTGCCATGGACATAGTTGCCATGGACATAGCTGCCATGGACATAGTTGCAATGGACATAGTTGCCATGGACATAGTTGCCATGGACATAGTTGCCACGCAGTAGCGGACCCTTCTTACACTAATCCCTTTCTGTAAAATGTGACGTTCGTGAAAGAATTAAATAGTTCGCCATCGAAAAAAGATTGTTGTCGCTGAAGAAGGTGTATGAGTACTAATAATCCAAAAGCTTTTTTCCTTTAATGTTTTTTTTTCCTTTTTGTATACGTACGGGATAACATAAGTAGTACAGAAAAAGTTATGTAATGCCGGGGAGAAAACGCCTTTTTTTCAACAGAAAAACTCGTTTAGCCTCAGCGTAGCGTAAAAGAGTATTTTTCTTCCTCCTTTGTGTAGTAAATTGCTTTCTTCGATATGCAGCGAAGTGAGAATTCGTGTTCTGTGTTCCTTAATATCGAAAAAGGATTTTTTGATAAAAAGATCCGTTCGTCCACCTGTTAACAACATTAGCACTAAAACTGCGTACGATTTTTTCCAAAATGAATACACCGCGTCTGATTTGGCCGGACTTTCAGCACAGCAATTTTGTGAAGGACTGGCTGTGTGAAAAAAAATTGGAAATGTTATGGGTGTATGAAACGAAGTTTTAATTGTAGAATATTGTTTATCATGTTTAAACTAATTAGCTTTAGCAACTAACGTTCTACAATTCATAATGAATTTTACAACTGACAACTGAGAAGTGTTAATATGGATATACATTGCAATATAGTAATATTATGTAATTATTACATAGGACTAGAAAGAGCGTGCTGTTGCAGCATCACTAGTTTCTTTAAAATACATTTGTCCTCTATACTTAATTCTTTAATTACTTTCATGTACATTTTTTTCAAAACATTAGCAAGCGCAATTTTGAGTGAAATGTGTCAAAAGTTTAAAAAAAGATTAAAAACGGTTCATTTAAAAAATGTTCATTTTCTGAAACTCTCAATTATCTTCTTAAAAGCACTCCAAATTTTTGAATGAAAAAATATATGCCAGACCATATTTTACTTCTATATAATATTCTTAAAGCTTTAATTTAAATTCTACTATTAGGGATATGGGGAAAATTGAGAAAACGTAAAATTTATCTTCAGATGCAAATAGACGGCAACTGAGAAGAGAGTGAGGAAAAATCGAAAAAACAGCCCAAACGAAAAAGACAAAGAAAGAAAGTAAAACATGAAAGAATGCGCAATTCTATAGTATTACTAGTTTCTTATAATACTGTAATAACGTACAGGTATTTAACAACACACGGACGATATTACATACAACAGACTCGACTGTTGAAAATGTTAAACTACCATGTTTCATAACGCGATTTCTTTGATTTCGAAAACAACAACCCTTCTGAATTAACAGAAATTCCAGGAAATTAGAATGTTTAGAACTGTTGACAAACGTAATTGCACCATCAATGGGGCCGAGTAGTTTTGTATTCGATTGAGGTCGTCACGGTTGGTGACCACAATCAATTAGAGTCATTTCAACATTGCGCGCAGTTCAATTGAGTTGCAATGAACTGAAATTACCAGCACTTTTACCAACGATTTCAGATCATCAGCATTTACCTTCACTTGGACTATTATGTAATTTGAAATCGACGAGTACAGAACATTGTTGCTCATTTTTAAGGCAATGGAATTGAAAACGTAAAACTGATAGATCATCATCAACAGGCACGGAGTTCACGCGCCACTCTAAACAGCGGCTCTGGTAACGGTGGGGTCATTCCGTGGACATGGAAATTCGCTGGCATGAGAAACTCTCTATGGGAGTTTGTTGCTATGCAATCTTCACACATTTACCACACGGACAACTTTCGGAACTATCGCTCATTAGTCCTGTGTTGACCAAGAAACGGTCATTTTGTGTTGTTTTTTAAAACTCGTAAACATTGGAGTAATGTGATTCAAGCCGCTTGATTCTGTAATGCCTTTCGCTGCAGGTGTAGTGCTACTAGCAGCGATTGCAGGCAATTACAATTGCTTCCAGTACAGGATGCAAAAAAAGTTGAGTTCGCAGGGAAGCTAAGTTCCCTGGAGGAGCGTGGTGGTGAGCGAGGTTTCAAGTACAGAGACCAAGTCCGATGAAGTATGAAAGTTTAATCGAAGAAAAATAGAGAGCTGCAGAGCAGCGTGACGTGTACACAGCAAAGTCTCTAGGCTGTCTCCCCTCATCTCAACGCTAGAGGATCCTTATATGGGAAACAGGGAGTTTAACGAGGCCATTACGCCGCCCCCCACGTCAGAACTCGGCATGCCCTGGACGCCATAAATCGACATAACTGTCAGAGGACTTTTGCCCTTTTGAAAACTCACGAGTTCCCAAACGTCCCTGTTTCCACGCCTGGATCGTGTTAGCGTTGACAGCAGTTCGGGGAACCTAATCACCCTTGACCGTAGCCAGGGCGCCTGCTCCCGACGCGACCCTAATTTAAGCATGACGGGTACAGTACTTCCACGTACAGTTTGAAAGAAATATTCATTGCTCTTCTTAAGCAATGCGTACTTCACATGTACGTAGGTGCATTTACCATTACAATTCTGATTTTATATCAGAAATAGAATTAATTTTGTGGCTTCCATAATCACTGTCAATTCAGTGTCTCAACAAAATTATCAAGTCAGAAACATAAGGTTGATACTCTATGACTATTCAGTTGTCTAACTTGTAATCAACGTTTTAATAGGACACTGAATTATTACTGAACAATGAGGCTTGTTTTTCTAATTAAATTTATTCTCAATCATTAAAGATATTGAAACATGTCAAACCTTGTCCTTGAAAATAAAATTTCCAAAAATAAAAAAAAGAAAGAAAAAAAAAGGGTAAAAGAAGGTGTCATGCTTGTTCCACCGAATGTCGCTCCAAGAACTATAAACTGAACAAACTGCCAAAAGCAACTATTGGGAGTAGTGAATGTAAGTTACATGTTTGTAGCAAACATTTTCAAAAGACCAATACGTGGAATGTATGCTTGAATGACGTTTACGATAGCGACTGAGAGTGATTATAGGCTGAGAGTATTTGATCATATAGTTTGTAAAACAAGTGTGAAAACTGATAATTGCTTCCTTGT
Organism: Gryllus longicercus; assembly: GCA_038098605.1. Classification (NCBI taxonomy): domain Eukaryota; kingdom Metazoa; phylum Arthropoda; class Insecta; order Orthoptera; family Gryllidae; genus Gryllus; species Gryllus longicercus. The sequence continues at coordinate 994,238 of JAZDUA010000312.1, read as the reverse complement.
ATCAATTTCTATGATAAAACTTGTTTCAAAGGTAATTACCATAAAAATTAAAATATTTATGTGAAGATAGCAAGTAATGGCATATTAATGGTGGACATTTTGAACCCTCTCTTGGTACGTTACGGGAAAAGGTTGGTCTTTGCAGAGTTAAAAAGCGCATCCCACACGTGATTTATTTATCCATTTTCTTAAGCTATTTGTTAAAATAGTACTTGCAGGTGAAGCTGCTGGGGATGTCGCGGAAGGGATACACAGAGGGAGCTCAAAATACCGATATCTTGATTTCTTTTGTTTTCCTTGATTTAAAATATTATTCATTAGCTTTCCCTACACATATATGTTGTGTACGAAAAACTGAGAGAGGCGGATAATACTTTGATGTCATTGCAATGCACTGTCCGGGAGATCCTAGGTTCGAGTCCCGACGGTGGCAGGATTTTCGACAATAGGTTGGTCGAATTCAGTCACTGTCTGGAGGAGAATTCTAGTGACCGGCTGCTCTGATTTGTAGTTTTCCGTGGTTTCTCCGACCAACACCAGTCGAATGCCGGAGAAATATCTAAACAAACAAATCACGGACCTCGCGCGATCATTCCTTCCTCCTCCTTGTCCTATCCTCACTCCTTACGTACACACATTCACACTTATTTGCACTACACTACCGCACATGCCGGGAGACCAGTAGGGAGCATAGTGTTAGAGCTTGTCCTGCCATTGCTGGTTGGAGATACTTGGTTGGGGAAAACCTCGCTTGCAGTTAGGGAAGTCGACGCCGGATCTCGCAATGCAATGTGGAAATATCACCGACACCACACGAGGAAAAATATGAACTACATTTACGGGACTAATGACTTTAGCAGTTGACGCGCCCGGAATGACTAATCAGTCAGTAAATAAATCAAACCGGAATATTAGAAACTTTATTTTTCCTACGTATTAGAAACGAGGTTCTGTGCGGAAGGCGAGGAGGTAAGCAACATTGTGCGAATCTCGCGAGAGGTGTAGGGGCAGTAGAATGCCCTCCCTCTGCGGGTGCTGCGCCTGTTGCGAGCCACGGGTAGTGCAGGTTGCGTGGGGCGAATCAGTGCGGAACAGGGAGGTACGACAGCTCGAAGGGGCGCGAAACGGGCAATGGACACACATATTTTGAATTTTATTACTTATCTTCCTCACAAGAGTGTGCTGAAGATTCCAACTTTTTAAGCACGGATATCCGAAAATTAGAATTCGAAACAAACTTCAGATTCGTTTGGTTGATTATTTTGTTTCCGGGTGCGTGAACTACCGTGAATATTTGTCCCGTTAGTGTAGTGTATGTTATATTCCGCAAGGAGACGGTCATTCCTGGAATACTCGAATGTGAGATCCGACGCCGACCCACAGGTCGGCTGGCGAAGGAAGCATTCATACCTCTAGGTATCTCCCATCAACTGGACATCGTCCCAGCCGAGAGAAGCTCTAAGCTAAGTGTGTAAGGTGAGAAAAACGATCAAAGATGAGGAATGCAAGATCGCGCCTTTACAAAAAACTGTCTTTGGCATTCACCTGGTATTAACCGAAAATCAACGAAAATTACCGACCAGGGCAGCCGGCCGCAAGAATTCCCTCGAGACGGCGGTTGAATTCGACATTGCAATGTAGCTATGTCGAACATGCGCCACCGTCTGGACGCGAATCCTAGGACCACGCGGTGCAAGGACAACGGCTGTTGCGCTGAGCTATCTCAGCCGATATCAGACCTATGATACCAAGGTTCTGAGAGGGAGCGAGGAGAATGTAATCTCCAAAGAAAGCGAATCTCGCGGGAGGCCTGAAGACAGTGACGCTGGCTATTGGTGGCGGGCTTGTGGTGAGCTTGGGGCCAATTTGAAATGGAACGGGCGAACAAATGCCACAGAGATATGGAATTCTATATCTTTCTTTTTTTACACGTGCGTGCTTGACAGTTCAACTTTACAAACACAGTAGAATATCTGAAAACTAGAATTCGAAATCTAATCAGATGCGAGATAACTTCATATTCGCAATATCGAGCTTCTGAACTTGGGTTAGCAGGCTTCCACCACCGAGACTGAGCGAAAATGTCGGGATGTCCTAGGCTGCAGAGCACGCCAGCGACGCCTGTTCTGGGTGGTGCAGGTTGGGTGGGCGTAGCAGAGCGTAACTGCAGGCGGGCGGTACGGGTGGGATATCCGAAATTCCCGAGGGATATCCGAAAACTGAACGGCAATATGTAATCAGATGCGAGTTAACTTCATATTCTCTATATCGAGCTTCTGAGCAGGGGCAAGCAGAGTTCATGCATTCAGAGTAAACGAAACCCCGGAGTGGTCAGGGTTACTGGCGGGGTGAAAGTTAAAAAAAAGATGGGCGTAGGGGAGCAGCGGAGAATTAGGGGGCGGCTGTAGGTGGCGCGGGTGGTGTATCTGAAATCGCGTGAGATATCCTAAAAATAGAAGTCAAAATGTAATTAGATGCAATAATTACATATTCGCGTTATGGAGCGTCTGAGAAGGGGCAAAAAGGTTTCAAGCATCCAGAGTGAGCGAATCTCGCTGGAGGTCCATGGGCCATAGAGTGACATCTGGTGTGGATGGCGCTGGTTCGGCGAGTGATGCGGGGCAGTGAAGAGAAAGGACACAGCTCTGGGCGGCGAGGGTAGGATATCTGAAATCGCGCGGGATGTCCGAAAACTAAACCCTTAAATGTATTCAGATACGAGATAACTTCATATTCTCGATAACGAGCTCCGGAGCAGGGGCGAGCAGATTTAACGAGCAGATTTAATTTATTCATATCCGAAATAATATCATACTATAAACTTCGAGCATCTGAACAAGGGTAAGTAGTGTTTTCGAGCACCCAGAGCGAGCGAATTACGTGGGAGGTCCGGAGGCGACAGAGCACGCCAGCGACGTCTGCTGTGGGTGGCGCGGGTTTGATGGGCGCGGCAGTGCAGTGGAGAGGTACAGGCGGCGCGGATGGGATATCTGGAATGGACCGGAGGCTGCCGAGCACGCCAGCGACCTCTGCTGTGAGCGGCGCTGGGTGGGTGGGCGCAGCGGAGCAGTGCAGTGCAGCGCAGTGCTGTGCAGAGGCAGGGGGCAGCTGTGGGTGGCGCCGGCGGACAAAGGACGAGAGGGGGAGGGGCGGGGTGGGGCGGCATTGGAATGCCTGCACGTCAGGCGCGCTCGCCCCGGGGGCCCGCTCGGCACGTTCCGCCAGAGAAAAGCACTCGCGGAAGCATTGATGGCTACAGCCGTGAAATCCGCCATGGTCGCCGGCTGCACGTACGGGGGCGAGGTCAAGTAGCCTCAGGTTTCCGACCGCCCGTGTGCAATCTGCGATGAATTGTTGCCAAGCAGCGCTAAAAGACGTTTGCTGCGAGTGTTCTGGTGTACGTTGAAAACTCCGCAGAACTCGTGCGGAAATGTAAAGAGGAAAAAATTAATTTAGAAAATTCGTGATTTTTCTTTGGGATTTTCAGCTAATATTCAGTCAAATGATATTGTTTATTAATGCAACTGGTATCCAATATCATTTAAAGTTCTCCCCGGTATTGCATTCTATGTAATAAGCTGCCTTAGATGTGCTTCTGTGATTATTAAAATCATGATCGTTTCGTCATTCATTTCAATTAGCTAGGTTATACTAATTATCAAACATTTATCTTTTGTACAAAGGTTTTTGTAGTATATTCATGTAGTGCTCGCAGGGAAATTATTTTAAGAATGTAAATAAATAATTTTTTAATTCATTTATAGTGATAAATTAGATTTATACGAGCTAAATATGTTATAGCTGTTAAAAAAACAGTGATTAAACGACGTCTCCTACGTCGATCAAACGACGTCTCCTATAGAATTATTGGGTTGTATATTTCAACATTATTTAATTGGCTGCCATGGACGCGGCGTCACCCGGACAGCCAATTAAATATTGACTCCGGCCGCGGAAGCCTACGCTCTCATATTTCATCATTTTGTAGTTATTATGCAAATATTTATGAATAATATAATTCATGAAACAGCATTATAGTTACTCAAATAATTATCTCATTTTATATACAAATACACATAACAAAAAAACAGTTTATTGTTTATGTACAGATACTTTCTTTCTCATCATATTACGGATAATCTACTTCGTTAGTAAGTGGTTGGTCAAACGTTAACTGGACCACTACACTCTTTTAAGGAGAATCGTATAAGCCTATATTGCAATCTTCGTGAGTCGAAGTGCAATGTTGCAATGTTGCAATCTTCGTGAATGAAGCAAATGGGAGAAATATTATCTTCATTTTGCGTAATTGGAAGTTTTATACTGCACTTTCAAGTTCTAAAAATAAATCTGATCAACTCACTCAATCAATTACACAAGTACATGAAAAACGCTCCTCTGTTCTCATTGGAAGATGTTCCTTGATTCAAAAGTTAAAATTAATTTAAATAAATGGCAACCTGATAGTTGTGGTCGCATTCTTCCATGGTGATAAAGTTGCATGTGAAATACAATATTACAGATATTTTACATTACATCAACCAAGTACAAAGTGGATACATTCGCTAATTTAAGTAATCGTAAATTTAATTTTAATATCTCTAAGTAATAGTTGGAATTAAGTATCTATTCATATGTTTTAGATGAATGTTCTCCATAATCTGTAATGAGCATTCCTTGAGTTCATAGTGACTTAATTGCGTTTTTACCCTTCTCTTGAGTTCTGATTGGCAGTTGTGTAGTTTTAATCACATGCGTGCAATTAATACAGTGATAATAGGCTGTTCTTCGCGGAATTAACGAGTAAATTTAATTTAGTAAACGGAAAAACATATATAAACTGAACTCCCAATGGAATTTGAATTGCTTTCAAAGCCTCCTGTGGTCAAGAAATTCCTTGCACTGTGAAATTACAGGTATTATACACGCATGTTTTCTTGACCCCTAATTATTTGCCAATATTAGTCGAATTAAGAATAAATGATAGCAACGAGCATTGTAGGCAAAATATAATAACCAAAAGCGTTCGCCCCCGTGTAATAGAAACTATTTTGCATCGAAACACGTACTATATTTTGATATAAAATTTATTTTGTCAAAAGAACCAAACTCCCCATTCATCTCGCATCTAGCAAAGAGAGGGCTCAAGAAAAAGCGGATGATATCCAGTGCACTTCGATTGTATGAAAAGAGTAAACAATTACAACTTGAATATAGTTTGTGGACGTGTTTCCAATGCCATACAATGGAGCGTCAATGTACAACGCTGCGCCGTGGTGACACCCGGAGGAGCCTATCAGGGCGAGCGTGGGCAGGGCACACCGTGACAAATGCCTGCCTCCCTCCGGCTGCCTCGAGGCGGCGGAGCGTCCCCCCCCCAACGAATGGGGCCAGCGCCTCCCGCGCCCTCGCGCCGCCCGCGCCGCCCACGCCGCCCGCGCCGCCCGCGCCGCCCGCGCTCCTGCACGAGACGGATCGCGCCGAGACGCTGCAGGCGCGAACCTCGCCATTGGCGATACGAGTAGCGCCGGTTGCCGGAGCTTCACGGGCGCGAGTTGTAGCCGCGATGCTAGTGGGTGTGTGGGGGAGGGGATATTTTCATTACTAAGCTAATTACCCCTTTCAATTGAACCAAGAAGCCGAACAATAGCACTCTCATATTAAACCCATAAAATACCTAGACCTTTTCTTAGAAACCCGACTCAGTTGGAAAACATACAATGTAGGCTTTCAAGGCCGGTTTCTACATCATAATTAGTTATATTCGGGTTTGAAGGCCGTGGTCCAACGGAGACTGGTCCAAACGTTTCGCCTGCAACTGTGACAGGCATCATGAGTGGCGCTGCTGGCGGGGGCGAAGTGTCCTTCTTGGCAGCACCGCGTTGACGGTCACAGTTGCAGGCGAAAGGTTTGGACCAGTCTCCGTTGGACCACGGCCTTCAAACCCGAAAATAACTAGTTATGATCAGTTGGAAAAATCACGTAGACACTAAAGATATACAAACAAAAATTAAATTACCCCAACTAACACCAGTAATAAATCGATCTGCTAAATTACCGTACAATACCGCCTTATTGGTTTACAAAACTATTATTCGATCACTACTTTTTCATTCATGCCCAGTATGGATCAGCGCAGCCAGAATCGAATACCACAAAACTCCAAACAGTCCAAAATCAGTTCCTCCGCACCATCCCGAATGCAACATGGTTCATTTTTAATTCAGAACTTCATAAGAATTTCAGTTCGAATCGATAACAAACCACTTTTTTTCCCACCCACTTCTTCCAAACATTCCAAATATACCCAATCTAACCCCTCTAAGATTCAGCCAAAACCCAATCCACAGCCTCTGCATCAAGAACAAATTTGCGTTTCATACAATCCTCAATAAATTTTCAGATCTCGACCTAATGTAGAGTTATCATAAAAAGATACCTCTACCACCCTTGTAGTAGTGTAAGTTGTGTTTTAAGATTAGTAGTAAGTTTATTGTAAATTAATTATAAGTAGAGTTAAGCAATATTAACAAATGTAGAGTGTTTCAACACTGATCTTTGTATTATTCAATCCAAAAGAAAATAAATTTAAAAAAACAACTAATCGAATGCGTTTGGGGTCTGACGTTCATTCATTGTACGCTAAGGTTTACTTGCAGCAGAATAGTACAAAGATGATGGCAAATAAAAACAGACATGACTGAAGATCTAGTAATGATGGAACGACATTCTGAAAAATTGAGGTCTCAAAAAACTACTACGAATTCACTTTGCTCTTCTCAAAATCTTATTGGAGTGACCGACATTTCAATCTCGGGACTGAAAGGTGAAATCCTCTGGTCTACGATTTGTACCGCTTTAATTAGTGGGAAGATTGGTGATTGCTTTGAGTGCTCAACGTAACAATTTTATATCCAAGTTGCTTTGTTACATAATATTTTACGCTTAGGTGGAGTCGAGTGAAGGAAGATACCCAGGTATTTTAATTTTCTAGTCTAATACGTGGTACAGAGAAAGTCAAGAAATTCCGCAGTAAACCGTACCGACATTTTTTGGCTTTAATGTTTTTTAATGATCCTTCCAACACGTTTAATCATTTAATATACATAAGCAAAATTTCGATATGTTTCCATATTATTTCACATACTCAGTGTTTTTAACGATAGGCCATTCACGAAATTGGGAACGTTTATTTTTAAGATATGTATTACCACATGCTACATTGTTTAATTATGTCGCGTTGGTAATTCTTCTTCTTATTGTCTTTTCGCTTACACAAGACGGTCATTGTGTTCGGGCAATCAACCGAATTCTGTGAAGTTCTTAATTCTGGTGTTGCTGGAGATATCGAAAGCTGACGTTACGTGCCAGTCCTACCAACCAAAGCAAATTTCGCAAACAGAATGAGGAAATGGCGAAACAGCAGTTGTCGCTTACACGCAATTTCGTTCCCGTGAGGAATTCTGGCTCCACGCCGCACACACAGTGTACTGCATCCAATGTCACTGACGCGCAGTAGGGGTTGATGAGAAAACGGCAACACGAGCTCCTTTGCTGACACGGTGGCGGCGCGGCGGAGGAGTAGACGTAGGCGTCCCAAGCGGAGGCCTGTTGACACGGAGGCGTAGTCGGAAATGGGTTGGAGGCGGAAGCAGAGATGGCGGGGAGAGGTCGATGAAGGCGAACTGGCGGCGGAGAGAATGACTGGAATGGAAGCTGCCTCTGCGACTAGGGACAATGCATGACACTGCGATACAACGGGAGACATTTGAAGCTAGCGCCTCTAGTGGTCTGCCCAGTGGCCACAACCATTGTGATATCAAGTACTAAGATATAAGTTTGAAAGAGTTTTTTTTAGTTTTCTTACTATTACGATTATCTACGTTTTGCAGAGTGAATATTTTTGTTTGGTCATTAGTAACTCTTTCATGTGGCTGGGTGAGCTGTGTTTGACTGCGTAAAATAATAAAATTTATAAGAATCGTTTTTTCAATCACCTCGAGATGACAAGTTGTAAGTTACAAACTCTGTAAGTCCTTACAAGCTTCGAGTTGTAAGTGCGTTGTACAACCATATTGATGCCTTTAAAATTGTTCATTTACTTGAAGCATTTTCCCTGATTTCCAAGAGCATCACGCCAGTGCGTGACCTGATTCGGCGACTTCTCCTCGCTGTGTCAGAGGTGGATGTGTGTGTTTGAGAGGAGGCTCGGCTTCGTCAGCAGCATGCCCGCCTCCCTTCAGCGGAAGCGCCTTCCGCCCAGCGCAGCCGTGAAATCATTTAAGCGCCTCCTCCTGAGGGAGAAAGTTTCTAAGGCCTCCGCCCCCTCCCTCACCGCCTCCATCGCCCTTACCGCCGCAGCCCCCAGCAGCCATATTCGCAGCTTCTGCTGCCTCCGACACCATCCCTTTTTCGCCTTCCTCCACCATCGCCACCTCCACCGCCGCCGCCACTTCTAACACCACCGGCAGCTCCACGGCCCCCGTACGGGTATTCCCCACGCTAACACTATTAACAGCACCGTCGCCGTCTTCTAGGCCACATCTCCTCCGGCACACGCTGTCCTCCACCGGCAGCGAGTCTCCTTCTACTTGTCTTCCTCCGCCACTGCCACCACCAACACTGTTTTCCTCTGCCACCAACACCGTCTCCGTCTCCTCCTCCACCTCCGCCTCCGCTACCGGTAGATTCACCACAACCTCCACCCCACATTGATTCATTGATTAGGGATTCCGGGCGCGTAAAAATCAAAACAAGTGCTCGTAATTTTAAGGATTTCTCTGAGGAAAGTGAACTTCAAGAGACATGAACAAAAGTATTACATTTTGATGAATTCAAGATACTGTTTTGTGGCGGTCCCTCTACTTGGTCATGCCATGTGTGCGATACCTTGTGTAGATTGCAGTCAAATTGCAAATAGAAGTTTACCTGTGATTTAGTTAATGCTTGTTTAGCACGTAGAAATCAGAAGAAGTGCCTATTACTTTAAGGATTGCTTTGTGGAACGTGATCTTCAAGAGACGTGAGCAAAAATGTTACATCATGACGAATACCTGTTGTTTCACCGCTTCCCACAGAAGAGAGCTAAGAAACTTACGTCTTCCACGATCTAGCTTTTGTTTCAGTGCCTCAATTTTTGGAATTATTATAAAAAAGTGATAAAATGAATTAACAATATTCAAAAAAGCACATACGACTCTGTGATAAATTGAGATATTGGATTTACCAAATCAATTTGTTTATAAATGTTAGTGAGTGCTAACAAAAAATAAAAATAAAAAAACACATCGTCGACATTTCAATTTGGTGGCCGTGTTATATGGAGGCGTCCACTTTATAGGTAATAGTTCATATGGAATATGCGATTATTGTGTATCGATTATTGATAAACTGTAACGGTCCATTCACAGCGGAATGAGTCATTACATTAATATCGAAGTTTTTATTTGCGCTAATGTGTTGTTTTATGTTCCATCATAAACAGGAGCACACAAATGTACTAAACAGTTCGATCGTAAATAATATTATTAATCTGGATATGGTAATATTTTTCGCCATCCTATAAGATATCATTCTAATTTTACTGCGTATACAAACGTTATTGCAAAATGGAATGACATGAAACATTAGTACGTATAACTGTAGCATTAACTACAGTAATTAATGAAACTAGTGGATAAAAAGGGTATTACACAAATGGTATGTTTAAGAAAACTAGTGACCATAAGAGTAAATTTACTTATGTACCACGAGTGCAATTATACCATTTTACCCACGATTTAACGTTCAATATTTTTTCGTCCTCATTTCAGAATAATTTTAATTTTGAGGATATCGCGACCATTCGATGACGTCGCAGTCGTTCTGAAGATTTGCTTTTATACGTTTCTGCACGGGTAAATACAACACGATATATTTTTTTCATTATTGTTTGCTTACACCAAAAACGTTTAATTTATTCATATTAAATATATTTGTATTCCATTAGCCAGTGCCAAACAAACGTGTTAGTGACTGTACTTATCCATGCAAAAGAAAATCATCTACGTGCTGATGAAGACTTCAGACTTATTTCACATTAAGACGGCTAAGTAAAGGTAGAATAACGTTCCCCAATTAAAAGTAATTGTAAGTAAATATTACCATCTATAATTAGTAGTTGCAATTATTAATTATTTATTCATAAATTTTCGTAATGATATGTTATATAATATGTAATGTGCATTTTCTTTGACCATAGGGATTTATTTGCAAGATTTTTTACCTATTTCCCATGTTATGATTGCTAGCTGCGGTGTTTTAATGGCACGCGTGCAATTAATGCACTGATAAGCAACGACTGTTTGTGAAATTAATGAGCATACTTAATTTTCTAAACGAAAAACGTAAGGCCAAGATGTTGGTGATGCTAGTATTACACCTCTCTTTGTTAATACTGTAAAAAAATTGAATGGCGTTCATATAAGAAAAAGAAAATGATTGTAAGAAAAAGAAACTGATAACAATGAGCTGACTAACGATTTCAGTAAATATCTTAACCAAGAAGTATATCAGAGTGATTGATGAACTTCGATAATTTCTAAACACTAAGATATATTTATATTATATTATTTTCAATTATTTCCATTTTATTACCTTTGTAGAATTTCAAATAAGTAAGAAATATTTATACACAGTAAAAGTGAAGTTTGCTCATGAACGAAGATATTGAAATTCGGTTTGTAGTAGAGCTGACTAAAGCTTGGAATAATTTAATGTAAAAATTATAACTGCGTGCTTTCCTTACAAATGACCTAGTATTTATTGCTGTGTGACGATGAGAAAGCCCACTGTAAGGTTAAGAAGACCCGTGTATATTATGAAAGGATGTCTTCGTGCTAATCTCACGAACCCCTTATACCATGGTCGAGAGTCTGGACCTCTGCTGGTCGATCAAAGTCCATATTGGGCTGTCGAGCCCAAGAACAGGACAGAATAGTTGGACGGAGAACGTAGGTGTTGAGAATGTAAGTGAATTCAATTAAAACCAATAGCTCAAACGTCAAATTTGAGAAAGGGTTAATAATGGACTTATATCAATTTTCCAAAAAAACAGACAATTATCTCTTGATTTCAAAATTGCCATTTTTAAGAATGACAAATTCCTCCATTACTTATTGATTCAGTTATCGGTTTGACGGATGTGTCATGACAGATGTGACGGACATGTCAATTGATAACCTTGCCAGGGAACACGACTTCTCAGTTGCCATGGTATTCCCGAAAAAAATAAATAAGCCTGACATTGCTGAAGATGATATTGTTCAACCTTGGTGTGACGTGGTTGAGTACTATCTCTGAGCGACGTCAACAAAAAATATGTCAACACAAACGTTTTCATGCTTCACCAAGGAGAACGAGTCAAGAGCTACATGAGATTAAATTTACTGAGAGAGATGTTGCTGCAAAAATATGAACATCAATGTGGCAACTAAATTCTGGGATAAAATTTTCAGTCTGTAGTGCACAAACAGTTCACATGTAACAGTTCACAGTGGGACGGTAATAAATCATGTGTTGTTTTTTTTTGTTGCAATTTTGAGTTGTTGTGCGAAACATACATAAACTATATAATAATAATAATAATAATAATAATAATAATAATAATAATAATAATAATAATAATAATATCTTTATTAATGGCGAGACTCAGATCATAATCTCCTCTTTCGCCTAACCAATTGAATATACATTTACACAGTGCTGCGACATTTAAGAGGGCGTGGCTTTATATTTAGGGCTGGAGCGCAAAACTAGGGAAAAGTTTGCCATACGCCTTAAACGGTTGAGTTTATCCAGAAAAACTCAATCAGGCTCGCAGCGTAGGACCGAACATTAATAATGTAGAATATGTTACATCCTGAAGTGAAAGAGAAGAGAAAAGTCGTGCTCTGTCTACCCTGCCTACTAGACTGGTCGCGAACTTAGAGCTTGTGCCAGATGGGACGGTGGGAGATACCTGTTGGAGAAACCCCATTAGACGACTGTAGATCGGCGCCAGATCTCGCCATCCAGCGAGGGAAGACCACGGCCACCTCCCCATGGTAAAAATGCACTACACTTACGGGACTATTGAATTTAGCAGTTGACGCGCCCGGCATCACTAAAAATCAACCAATCACTCAATCTACCCTGCTTACTCATGCCTACCTATGGCGCAGCGGCGCGGCGTGGCAGGGCCCTCGCACGAACTCTCGCCATCCAGCGAGGGAAGTATTTGATATAAGACCACCACCACCACCACCACCACCTCCCGTGGAAAAAATGCACTACACTTACGGGACTATTGAATTTAGCAGTTGACGCGTCCGGAATCACTCAATGTACCCTGCTTACTCATGCCTACCTATGGCGCACCGGCGCGGCGTGGCAGGGCCCTCGCACGAGCTCTCGCCATCCAGCGAGGGAAGTATTTGATATAAGACCACCACCACCACCACCACCACCACCCGTGGAAAAAATGCACTACACTTACGGGACTATTGAATTTAGCAGTTGACGCGTCCGGAATCACTCAATGTACCCTGCTTACTCATGCCTACCTATGGCGCACCGGCGCGGCGTGGCAGGGCCCTCGCACGAGCTCTCGCCATCCAGCGAGGGAAGTATTTGATATAAGACCACCACCACCACCACCACCACCTCCCGTGGAAAAAATGCACTACACTTACGGGACTATTGAATTTAGCAGTTGACGCGTCCGGAATCACTCAATGTACCCTGCTTACTCATGCCTACCTATGGCGCACCGGCGCGGCGTGGCAGGGCCCTCGCACGAGCTCTCGCCATCCAGCGAGGGAAGTATTTGATATAAGACCACCACCACCACCACCACCACCTCCCGTGGAAAAAATGCACTACACTTACGGGACTATTGAATTTAGCAGTTGACGCGTCCGGAATCACTCAATGTACCCTGCTTACTCATGCCTACCTATGGCGCACCGGCGCGGCGTGGCAGGGCCCTCGCACGAGCTCTCGCCATCCAGCGAGGGAAGTATTTGATATAAGACCACCACCACCACCACCACCTCCCGTGGAAAAAATGCACTACACTTACGGGACTATTGAATTTAGCAGTTGACGCGTCCGGAATCACTCAATGTACCCTGCTTACTCATGCCTACCTATGGCGCACCGGCGCGGCATGGCAGGGCCCTCGCACGAGCTCTCGCCATCCAGCGAGGGAAGTATTTGATATAAGACCACCACCACCACCACCTCCCGTGGAAAAAATGCACTACACTTACGGGACTATTGAATTTAGCAGTTGACGCGTCCGGAATCACTCAATGTACCCTGCTTACTCATGCCTACCTATGGCGCACCGGCGCGGCGTGACAGGGCCCTCGCACGAGCTCTCGCCATCCAGCGAGGGAAGTATTTGATATAAGACCACCACCACCACCACCACCCGTGGAAAAAATGCACTACACTTACGGGACTATTGAATTTAGCAGTTGACGCGTCCGGAATCACTCAATGTACCCTGCTTACTCATGCCTACCTATGGCGCACCGGCGCGGCGTGGCAGGGCCCTCGCACGAGCTCTCGCCATCCAGCGAGGGAAGTATTTGATATAAGACTACCACCACCACCACCACCACCACCACCTCCCGTGGAAAAAATGCACTACACTTACGGGACTATTGAATTTAGCAGTTGACGCGTCCGGAATCACTCAATGTACCCTGCTTACTCATGCCTACCTATGGCGCACCGGCGCGGCGTGGCAGGGCCCTCGCACGAGCTCTCGCCATCCAGCGAGGGAAGTATTTGATATAAGACCACCACCACCTCCCGTGGAAAAAATGTACTACACTTACGGGACTATTGAATTTAGCAGTTGACGCGTCCGGAATCACTCAATGTACCCTGCTTACTCATGCCTACCTATGGCGCACCGGCGCGGCGTGGCGTGGCGGGGTCCTCGCACGGCTCAGTTCGGGAGCCGCTGTCCGTCGTATCGATGGGCGACCGCTCGCGGCGCGACAGCTGTCGTAGCTGTCGCCCGCATCGCCGCCCGGCGCCGCCAGCACCAAACTCCCATCGCGCCCCGCCGGCTGCATAGCACGCGGACGGGCTGGCACCCCTGAACATCTCCCGCATCACCCTCCATCGCCAGCGAGTGGGAGTGAACGAGAGGGAGAGAAAACACTGTGCTATATGAGGGAGAATTCTCGCGGCCGGCTGCACGGATCGGTAGTTCAATACCAGGCGAATGCCCGGGCAGGACCTTAAACAAACGGCCCATGGACCAGGTTCGATTTTTTCTTCTCCTTCCTTATTCAACCCTCACTCCTTACTTACACACACTTACACTTACATGTTCCTTACTTACACACACTTACTATACATGGGAGCTTACAGCTAGTCTCAGATGGGGTGGTGCCACGGTTTTGAGAGATACCTGATTGGGGAAAAACCCCGCCAGCCGACGGTAGATCAGCGCCGGAACTCGCCATCAAGCGGGGAAATATCACCGTGACCTCTCCAGGAAAAACACACACTACACTTACGGGACTATTGACCTAAGGAGTTGAATCACCAATGAATGAATCACTCAATCAATGAAAGAGAATCTCTAAAATATGGCCTACATTCGAAAAAAGTATTGAATTTTTAGTGAGCTTAGTGTAACTTCTTTAAAAAGACATGTTTCACAATTGCATAAAAATTTACACCAACAGAAGTTTTAATTTACTCTACAAATAATAGGTGTACAACGACTGAAAGAAATCACCTATATTTAAAAAGTGCATGAAAATTTGTGGGAATATTTAAATATTAAGACTCTGTCGTGAATACTTAAAATTTTTGAGTCTATTAAGAATTGTTCAAATGGGATGTTTGGAATTGGAAAATGTAATAAACTGTTAAATAGTGCAGTGGAATTTTCCGAAGAATTTTTGAACAGCGAATTTTATTGCATTGCGGAGTTTAAATCGTACTTATGAAAGTCGCAAATTAGTAATCTGGTTTGAAGCATTATATTAATGAGGGATTTCTGCCAAATAAAACGAAATGCGTCAATAGCCAAACACATATTTGATATAATGTATTTTTAACACCTCGAAATATATTTTGTTATCTCTTACTTTTCGATTGTTTCTATGTAATGTACAGTACTGTAATACGTGTTTCGATGTGGGTTTCTGACAATTTAGCAACTCGTCTTTAATGGGAAATTCTGAATTTGCATCTATGAATCTATCTATCTAAGGTTAGTTGACAACGGTACTGAAATGACTGACTGACTGATATTGAGCCATGATACCAAGCAAGTTAACTGCTACAGTCATTAGTTCACTCGGTTAATATTTTTATCTCGGGGGGAGCACGTGTTCCTCCCCCTTTGAACGATGAGATCCGGCGCCGATCTACACTTCGGCCTGTGGAGTATTTTCCCTTCCACATGCCCTCGCTCAGCGGGGCACTCCCCTAGCCGCAACACGCTCTGGTCTCCCGAAATGTATGGTGGTGTAGAGCAATGAAGTTGATCTATCTATCTACCTATCTATGTATCTATCTATCTATCTACTCATCCATCTATCCATTCATCTCTCCATCTATTCATCTATCCATTCATCTATTCATCTCTCCATCTATCCATTCATCTATTCACCTATCTATCCACCAATCTATCCACCTATCTATCCATCTATTATCTGTCCATCTATCCATCTATCTTCCATCCATGTGTTTGTGAGAGAGAGACTGAGAAGAGTTGATACGTCAAGGAAGACAAAGGAGAGATCGCATATGGTCCTGGTCCGTTTGTTACGGTACTTCTGTGTCATTGTTATTACGCGTATTACTCAATCTGCCGATAGAATTCTCTAGAAAGGTGACATCGACCTATCTACCTACTATCGAAAATCCGTCACTGTCGGGACTCCAGTCACAAACGCTGTAGATACACCGACGATGCTGGTTCAGAGCGAAACTCACACTTTAATACTGAAATATAGATTTGCCTATTCATTATCGTCTTTAATCTTTTAAACTTTCTTCAAATACAGCGATAATGCGTAAATCGAAAAGGTTTTTTTTAGCACTATAACAATATTTTCCGTAACTTTGGGCTCCTATTGCTTATTGTATATCAGTACTTTAAAAACCCATCCAACATTAAATCCTTCGAATTACTTCGACGTGTCCTCCCTTTCGCGGTCCGTCGCCTCTTAGCGGCCGCGGCGTCCCGTCCCGTCGGGCGCGGGTAGGTGGGTGCGACGCGGGGCCTATTCATAGCCCGGGCGGCGCGCGCTCACACACAGGGCGCCATAAAGCGCGTCGTTCGGACGCCGATTTCGCCCGACGCCCACTCGCCGCGCCGCGCCGCGCCGCGCCGCGCCGCGCCGCGGGGGCGCGAATGACGTCAAGCGGGAACGCAGTGCCAGAGGCGCCTCGCTGGCGCGGGGTGGGGGGTGGGGGTGGCAGACGACACTCGTCGCTTTAAAGAGCCCCGCCCACCTCGGAACGCTGGGTTACGTTGTCAAGTGTAGTGTGAGTGAATGGGAGGAATGAATGGTTATGTATATTTTGAAATATCTATGAATGAAAAAAGGGATATAAACAGTTACCAACAAAGAAGAAAGGAAACCATGTAGTACTAAGAATTTTTTTGCCGTGGAGGAGGGATTCAAGTTAGGAGAGTTGCCAGGTCTGCTTCCAAAACATTGGGACAAGCGGTGGGGAGGGGGGGGGGGGCTACATAGTTAAACAATTTTAAACATTTACAATTAAATAATATATTTACTTATCCTTATAGTTTTCCTAGCCTTATTCTCTTAGACTGAACGGGTTTAGATTACGTAACATATAATTTAGGTGTGTCCATAGCTCACTAGTATGTGTATAATGGGTATGCCAAATCGCTTACTTATTAACTATACAATTAGTTAAAGATAATTAATTTTGTTAGGTATATAGAAAATCCCCTCCCTTAGCTGCTTAACACGAAAGGCAACAGCATATTGTACACCTAAGTAGAAACTAAATCCCTGCCTCCTCAGGGGTACTGTGAAGGAAAAAAGAAAAAGAAGAAAAAAAAGCTTGTCACATATTACCCGCTATTACACACAAAACATTGTCAATATTATTCGTTCTTGATTGCGATATCTTGTTTAACAATATCCCGAAGGCACTCACTGTCCAATTATTTCATCAAAACCGATGAAGTCATCTTCGTCAAAGTAATGGATTTATTTAGTGAGCCAGCTTTTCACAGCTTTGCCGTCATTATCAGTCTCGCTATATGTTGCATATATAGCTCTGAATAAATCCGTTAAATTGATGAAGATGACTTCAATTATTTCGTCATTTAATTTCGTCAACAAAACCTCATAAGCATTTCCACTATCAGCCCTACCAATAAACGTGGTGTAACATTTATTCTGTGCTTAAGCCCTGAATAGCAGGAGAATAGCGAAAACTCCTACCAATAAACATGGACTAACTCGAGCGCGTAATAAGTGAGGTGTAGTTTCCATGGCAACCGCTAAACCTCGGAGACACGTAGTTTAAGTGTGGAATAAGGAAAAATCGCGACTAAAACAAGCGCTTCGCAATAGTCATTTGTTTCCAGTTTGTGGCCAGCTGTTCGTGCGTGTGTTTCGTGGTTTCTTTTCAGTCTTTTCATATATTTCGACCTTTGCTTCCGTTTTTGGTACTTTCTCCGGGATATTTATTGACTTGGCTGCTTCGATTGGAACTGTGATTTTATTTTCTGACTTTCTTGTAAACGATGTCTATTCGAGATATAGAAAGTGTGGAAGAAGTTGTGTTTATGGACGAAATCTTCGATTGTGAACAACCGAGGAGGAAGAAGAAGAGTTACCGGGCACGTGTGAGTCCATTGGAGATGTATTCTGATGCAGAATTCCGCAGGAAATACAGATTTTCTAAAGAAGGAGCAATAAAATTAATAGACTTGTTCGGGGCAC
Organism: Gryllus longicercus; assembly: GCA_038098605.1. Classification (NCBI taxonomy): domain Eukaryota; kingdom Metazoa; phylum Arthropoda; class Insecta; order Orthoptera; family Gryllidae; genus Gryllus; species Gryllus longicercus. Next base: position 976,254 of record JAZDUA010000312.1, on the reverse strand, counting down.
AGTTAAAATCTGACGGAAGGGGAGGGAAACTTTCTCCTGATCTTCAAATTTTAACTGCTCTTCGCTGCTGGGGAAGAAATGAAGTTCAAGATGATTCTGCTGACTTGCATGGGATAAGTCAACAATCTATTACCAATGTGTGCCGTAGAGTGGCACTGTCTATTGTCCAAAAGAGGCAGATGTATATACGAATGCCTGCAAATTTAGACGAAGAGCTGCAGAAAATGAACATGTTTTCGGATATTTGTGGGTTCAGAAGTGTGGTCGGGTGCATTGATTGCACTCACATCCGCATCCCACATGTACCAGGCAATGAAGGGCACTATTATATTAATAGGAAAAATTTCCCATCATTAAATGTACAAGTTGTGTGTGATGCTTCATTGAAGATAATGGACATTGTGGCAAGATGGTATGGGAGTGCACATGATTCCTGAATATTTAATGAATCTGCGTTGAAATTGAAATTTGAAGGTGGACAATTTCATGGGAGGCTTTTGGGAGATTCTGGGTATGCGTGCACACCTTATTTATTCACCCCAGTGTTGAGGCCCAGGTCAAGAAAGGAGGTGCGCTACAATGCAATGCATGTGCGCACAAGGAACTCTGTGGAGAGATGTTTTGGTGGTGCTGAAAAGCCGATTTCGTTGTCTCCAAACAGGCTTCAGAAACTCCCTTGAAAATATAAAGCTATATATTGTGGCACTCGCAATATTGCACAACATAGCAATCATTTTTAATGAAGAGGAATTTCCTGTTGAAGAAGAAGTGGTTGAAGAACAGGAATTGCAACCAATTCAAGCTGTAGGTCGAGGAGCAGCAGTTCGGGCAGCTTTTATAGAGGAAAATTTTTAGTGAAGGATATCTGCTTATTAATTTAAGTGTAAAAGTGATGTGAATGGAAATAAAAGTTTCACCTGAAATATGTCTGATAATAGTTTTATTCTAATTGCTTTGTGGTAGCAAAACAATACTTGTTCCAATATTCATATATATCCCAAAAAATATATTTGACTGAACTAAGAAAATTTCCCATTTTAAAATACTTCCATATTTCATGTAATTCTTCCTAATGGGGATTAATAAGCATTTGCAGAAATAATATGAATTTGAACTTTTTGTTGGCATTCTATAGAGCATACCTCTTTTCAACCTCTGAGGGGAAAAATATTAAAGAAGGTATAGTAGAAAGGTTTTAAATACAAATACAAAAAATTGTTCAGAATTTTATTTGCAGACTCATATTTTCCTATCAATTTCATATAAAATATTTCACTTTTATACGAGTCAATTTTGATTTAAAGTGGTAAAAGGGAACCTGCTCAGCGCAGTGAAAAATTGTTCTACATTCATTTTAATTTAATTTACTTATGTTATCCCCTCCTATATTACCTTCGAAAATGCCTCTTTTCATCGAAGACTACGTGCTGACATGAGAAATCCATTCTAAAAATTAATAGACCACACTATCAAAAATCTTACCTTTTTAAAGTCCTACAGCTAACTCATTCTCAGAAGGCAATATAACAATAATTATGATCACAAGTTTGGAATTTATGTTAAAATCTACTATAATGATTTTGGCCAGCTGTGCATCCCCCCAAAAAGAAATACCACAGAAATATTCGCAACTTTGTAATATGCTACTAAGTCTTTGCTTAACATTATGATTAATCAGTACCTATCAGAAAGATGAGAGAATTTGTTATAGTGCCTAAACCAAATTTTATGAAGCCCAAAAGAACTATTCAATTATTTAACTATTTATTAACTCTACTTCCAACACAATGGTATAAAAAGCTAATTTAAAATTTTATATACAGGTTTACAACTTTTCTATAGAAAAATCTAGTTTCAATTTGTTTCACTTCAAAAAAAAAAGAAAAGTGAAATCAATATTTGAAAACTATTCCCCAAATTCGTACTATGTTCATTGCGAAACGAAAAACAAACATTACTTCAGCATAACCTAAATATATTTTGTTTTCTTTCTATTGCAAATTTTACTTAAGATGGAATCTAGGCTTTTGAAAGCGACTCATTTAAATACTCCAACTTCCTACAAGAATTTCAATTTACATATAATTCACTTAATATTTGGTTCACTAGGCTGAAATGAAAGAAAAGATAATACATTTGTGAAAAAATAATTTTATTACAATTTACTTCTGCAATTGCTTATACAAAATTTCTTCTTGCAGACTCAAAATGCTCATTAACTTATCATGCTGCTCTTTTGCCCACTGCACTCTTAACAAATGTTCTTTTTCCAATCTCTCATTTTCTTTAGCTCTGTATCGTTCCATTGATTCAAAACTTCTTTTCTTGAAATCAAATTCCCCCATCTTTCGATCTCTTCTTAATCTTGACGGAGTAGCAGCTCCAGCAACAGGTGTGGGAGTTGTTGTAGTTGTAGTAGTAGTAGTAGTAGTAGTAGTAACAGCAGCAGCAGCAGTAGTAGTAGTAGTAGTAACAGCAGCAGTAGTAGTAGTAGTAACAGCAGCAGCAGTAGTAGTAACAGTAGCAGCAGTAGTAGTAACAGTAGCATTAGTTGTAGTAGTAGTAGTAGCAGCAGCAGCAGCAGCTCCCGCATCACTGGAAGCAGTGAAACTAGCAGTTGCAGGGGGCATAGTAGTAGCGGTGAGTAGTTCTGCATCACTACAAAACTCGCTCACAACACCAGCGGCAGCAGCAAGAGAATTGCCTGAAGTGGAGGCAATTGCAGCATCGCTCCTTTCCAATGCAAAAATATTTATTGCTGGACGCAACACAGTATCCTCGATTTCTATTTGTGGTTCGTAAGATACCACAAAATTGTCAGAGTCGTATGGATTCTCTGGATATAAAAATCCTGTGGGATCCAGACTCACCATTTCCAGAGTCTCGTGTGAAGGACTTGTTGGCTTTGGTCCCCCGCCAGTCAATCGACAATGTTTCTTGTATTCCCCCATTTCTTTCTTTGACTTTGTTTTCATTACTTTCCATTGGTTATAAATTTGTTTCAATTCCCTACTCCGAAAGTTTACATCATTAAATTTTTTTGTAATTTCTTGCCAAGCTTGGGCTTTTCTTTTATTAATAAATGTATCATTGTTTTTCACATTCAATACATTTAAATGTTCCTTCATTATTTCTCTCAGCAGTTGCTGGAAAGAAAAAGAAAACAGGAAAAGTTAACACATTCAAACATCACACTTGCAAAAAACAATGCTAAATATTTATCAAAACAAAATCTTTCTTACCTTTTCTTCACTATCCCAGTTCACACTCCTCGCGCGCTTTTCAGCCATTGCTTAATTATACACAAAATGCAATTTAATATATACTAATAAAAAACTATTCAAACCCTCCTAAAAACAATAACCAATCAATAACTCATAAATATTAAATGTAGGAAGACACGCGTCGCACACCACGAACTTCTTTTCGCTAACACTCGGTAATTCGTAGTCAAATGGCGGATGTCGTCGCTCACTTCTTCCTAGCAGAGAATATGCAAAATCACCAAAGATGCTACAAGAAGCAACGTTGCCAAGCATTATTTTCGGTTTAGAGAAGTTTTAGTTATTCCACGGTTTAGACGCCATTATTAGTAAAAAGTTATTCCGTTCTTACACCATTCTTAAGCTAGAACTAACTAGTCCCAGAATAAGCGTGGTATACCCATGTTACACCACGCTTTTATTAGTAGGGCTGTATCAGTTTTGTCTGTTCATGTTGCATTGCGTTTCATGCTTCTTATAGTATCCCGAAAGCGCTTACATACGCCAAGTTTTGCCCGTCTGTGTTGAACCGCGTTAGCTGTTTAACCCTATCTCAAAAGGGCTCACAGACGACCAGTTTTTCCTTTCGGGCTTACCGGCGATCATGTTCTCAACTTCACAGTTGTCTGACTCTGTCTCCTTCTCCCAAGGGCACACCTTTGAACAAATAAAATTGTTTTCATACCAGAGGCAGTTATTACCCCGGCGCACCGGCAAGCATCTATGTTCAGTTTTATCCTGACCCCCGCGGGTACATAAGTACATCGTTGGGCTGACATCCTGATACTTCGGAATGCGACGAGTCTCCTTAGTAGCCTGGGCGGGGGCGCCTCGTCAGATCGAAGTAGCTATCTGAATTATTGCGAGCCGACGGGCAGGCATGACCATCAGATACGGCGAAGTCAAAAATTCGGTGATTGCCACAAGGTACCAAGAAAAATAACCAAATAAATCCATGATTGCGACGTCGTTTTATGGTAATCAAAGTGGACATCGAATATGATGAGAATGAGCGCATGTGGCAGATTTGAAGATGAACTTTGCGACATAGATATAGGTGGGCATGGAAATTGTAACAATGGATTGATGCGAATATAGCAAAGATATTTGAAGAGATGTGAAACACAGTAAACCACATGGAAAGGTTTGCGAGATATAAGCATGTGAACATTTTTGCTCGAAGGGGTTTAAACGGGATACATAGATATGACAAGAGTCGTGGGATAACTACGCAACATAATCTGATATATTTGAGAATCAAAGCGCATCGACAGCAGATGGAAGTGTATCAAAAATTTTAATACCACAAAAACTGCATAACACTCAGGGTTAGTATCTTTTACTGCCTAACTTCATGTCCTCAGGAAAGGACATGGAATAAATAAAAAAATCTTCTGAAGATACGCTGACATTTTTGCTCGCAACTGTTAGATGGCAAAAAAAATTGCACCGCACGCATATATATACATAGAGCTAGAAAAATTATTTTTCTTAATACTAAAATTAATTTGTTTTGTACTGAATTTCATTTTTGTCTTTTAATTCTTTCGCCAAATGTAACATATGGCATTCAACAAGAAATATATTTATAAGAGAAAATATTAAAGACTAAAAAGCAAAGTATGTAGGTAGCAAAACAGAAACGTGTAACAACGTAAAAAGAGATAGTCAAGGAATAAAACTGGTAAAATCAAACAAATTGAGAAAGTTAAAGGAAAAGAGCGAAAAATTGGGGCAGAGGCAGTCTATAGGAGGAGGGTGGAAGAGAGTCAGCGACGAGGAAATGAGGAAGAATGGATCAGAGGTACAAAAACAAGAAAACACTGTACTGGAAGCAGATAAAGAGCCAGACGAAGAGAGAGAGAGAGAGAGAGAGAGAGAGAGAGAGAGAGAGAGAGAGAGAGAGAGAGAGAGAACCAGACAGACAGAGGTGAAAGAAAACAAATCTAAGTTATAATTGAAATAAGAAAGAGTATCCCCACTGAGACGTACAACGAGAGGATCAAGATGAGAAACCGGGTTGACAGAGGAGCTGAGCAGGGGCAGCTGAAGAAAACGGCACGAGCGGGAGCGGGAGCGGGGCCGAGGCGCGAGGGAACAAAACCGCGCAGGGGGGCGGCAGCTGCGTGCTGAGCTGCGCCGCGCCGCGCTGTGCCGCTCGCATAAAAGCCGCGCGTTGGCTGCGCATCTTAATTGCGGGGGGGCCTTCGGGCGTCGCTTCGGATGATGGATCGTCTGCGACGCGCCTCACTCCTCCCCTTCCCCCTCTCCCTCTCCCCCCCCCCCCTCTCTCTCTCTCTCTCTCTCTCTCTCGCCGCTGTCCTCGTGTCGCTGTCGGCGGCCCTGCAGAGCCCTCCACCTCACCCCACGCCTCGTCAACCGGCAGCTTCATTCCGCAACTAAAGCGGTCCACAACCTGCCCGGTGGAGCTGTGGCTCCGAAATGGGTCAGGCCGACAATCCTTGGAGAAGAGCGACCGCTCACACGTGTACCGAAGAAAATTACGGATTTCTTTCGAAAGCTGCACCTGAAGGGATGTGGCCACAGACGCTTGGGTTTGCCCGAATGGGTAAAACGGAATCCATAAAATTGTCAAATATTGCGAGCTGTGACGCGACCTTGTTTTGACAAGGTCGCGTCACACTTTGATTCTCAAATATTTCAGATTATGTCGCGTAATTATTCCCCGACTGTTGTCATATCTATGTATCCCATTTCAACCCCTTCGAGCAAAAATGTTCACTTGCTTATATCTTTCAAACGTTTCCATGTGGTTTACTGTGTTTTCATGTCTTCAAATATCTCTGCCATATTCGCATAAATTGTCATTTTTACAATTTCCATGCCCACCTCTATACATGTCGCAAAGTTCATCTTCACTTTTCTTGGTACCTTGTGGCAATCACCGAATTTTTGGCTTCGCCGTATCAGATGGTCATGCCTGCCCGTCGGCTCGCTATAATTCATATAGCAACTTCGATCTGACGAGGCGCCCCCGCCCAGGCTACTATGGAGACTCGTCGTCTCATTCCGAAGTATCAGGACGTCAGCCCAACGATGTACTTATGTACCCGCGGGGGTCAGGATAAACCTGAACATTGATGCTTACCGGTCAATCTCAACACTCGATCAATCAAGGGGAAAACGGAGAACCATGGGTACGCAAATTCCCATAACCACCGATCTGAAAACACGGTACTCTGCATTCGTAAATCGGGTCCAGTGCGTCTCTGTTAGCCTTCGGAAAATGTTCAAACACGAGTTACGGACGGTTATTGCCATCATGAATCACAAATATGTATAGAACGCTTAAGAGCGGCTTGCAATACCTTCTTTCCAAGACTGCTCGTAAGGAAATCCACTGACTAGGCGAATTCCGCTAGAGGACTCAGTATGGTCTGATTAAGGCATGGTTAAGGCATAGATGTTTCGAAGAGTTGAAGCTGACAGGCCGCGACTAACTGGAAGGTTTTCTAAAAAGAATACATGAGAAAATAGAATCCAGTGTCCCCACATCGAACAGATTCTTGAATATATGTCTTGCAAAGAAGGAAGATTCTTGTGTAATCTAATACTCTTGCTGTAGGTCTCACGTTAACATTTTAATTAAGCAATGGTATCACTGTTCTCGTAAAGCGGAGCTCCTTTATGTCTCAATTTGGAGCATTGCGTTTACTGTGCCTCCAAATGAGATCATGGAAGGAAATTCTACGGTTTGTTGGTACGTGTGTACGTTGGTACACAACTAATGAAATTGTATTAATTGTTCATTAATACAATAATGCAAATTATCTGACTTTCTTCTAGTTCTTCGCTTTTATGTTCTTCATTCATGTCCTTACAAGTGTTTCATTAATGAACTAATTTGGTAACATTGATTCACGCTTTCGAAGATTCACCTCCATTCATGAGCTTATCATTGTGTAGCTTGTGACTTCCACTTATTTGCTTTCTTAAAGCAGCATGTAGCTCTTCACGTTAGCATGTTATCAACGAACTATGCGTATAACTTGCCATTTAACTACTCTGCGATTTATCCAAACGCTCAATTTGAACAGTGAAGCGTATTACAATTTTTCTTATGAATACAATACATACCAGCACCTTGCAGCCTGCGCGATACATACATCCTTGTCATGTCGTGAATTGAAAAACTGATGCGTAAAAAAGAGTGAGGTCAAAAAATTAGTTACAGCAACTTATAAGCCTCTCTGGCAATTCGATGCGCCCTTGCCCCTCCCTACCACTCACAGAGCTTCACTAATATGACGAGTGGACCAAAGCTCATAACGAGGGGGAGGATTTTAATGAAATGGCTTTTTTTCTTTTCTCTCTAGAACAATGCCGTTTAGTCTAGAAATTCATTTCATGTTATAACAAAAGAAACTGACAGTTTTTTATAAGTTTTTTTTTTGCATTTTTCGTCGATTTCGACTAATGTCATTTATTTACTGTTTCCCGCCATTTTTAATGCATTTTTTGCTGATTTCATCGATTTTATATCATTTCAATGGTACTTGCTGTAAATAATATTTATGTGATGCAACAAATGTACTCCACAGAAGTACTCCTCAGAAGCCAATTCGATTTTTTCGTTAAGAAATTGTAACGTCAGCCGTTGTATGTAATCTAAGGTTCCTCTGACACCTATCAGCGCCATTGTTGATCCAGCCAATCTCAGGATTACTAAATATAGAGTTCTCCTGGTAATGTACAGACAAACCAAACGGTTGACAGGCGAGTTCACTTGAACGAACAGAAGAAACCTATATTACACCAGTAACGTATCCAACAGCTTGAGTTGTTCATCCGAGCTCGTTTTGATCACATTTTTACGTCATTTTTATTTGCTTTTAGAGCATTTATTTTTTTTTTGCTTTGAAAGCATTTTATTAATAATTTTTGGCGATGTTTTAGTTCATCAAAATCTGCCCCCTACTTATAACATTTAACATTTTTCAAACAAAAGAGGATATGAGATAAATACAATGCCGCAGCCGAATCTATTCACCACACAAACGCAAGCATCGGTGGATGTACATTTCATTGAAACTGTTTCTGCTGAGGACAGGTCTCTGCGTGCTTTTCGAGCTACATCGTGAGTGACATCGCCTATCTTTTGCGATGACAAGACAAAGAAATTCTGATTTCTGACAAAGAAATCTGACTGAAATTCTGACAAAGAAGCTGATTGCTTCACAGAAGGTCACATGTCACACCATAGCTTGTGGCGAAAGAACTAAGAGACGTTTATTTGAACGTTGTAGTCATGAAGAAATTTGTGTGAAAAGTCGGCAATTGTATTAATAGTTCAGGTAATCAATCAGCATAACTATTTGCTGATTTCTGGAGAGAATGCAGTCTACTGTTAGTCTGTTCTGAATTTTCACGAAGTGTTACACCTTTCAAATTAACATTCTTACAAAATGCCAGAGAACACCAACGAGGGGGTAAAAGGCAAACCGCAGAATAACTTGCAATATAATTGAAGTAAAATTGTAAATATATTAAGAAGTAATGATACATGTATTTTCGGTATTCTTTTCTAAACGTCAAATAAGCGTTCAAGGATGAAACTGCAACTAAATGTCCATAAAAGTTCAAATAAAAATCTCAAACGATGAAACAGTAACTCCTTACCCAACGAAGATAGAGGAAAAAAACTACCCTGGTGTGGCTCATTGCCCCTTCGCTGTCGGTATACAACTTTTAACAAACGAAAATAATCGATCTATTACATGCAGATACACAGTTATCAATACACTCTTTGACTACGACAATGTAGAAATTTTGGATAGGGAAACTAATGCATATAAAAGGTGTATATAAAAAATGCTTCGTATTTGCTATACTTCTAATACCAGCACCTTGCAGTCTGATGCAGAGAAGCACAGTCACATTTATAATCTATTAATATAAGTTTCCGGTTTTTATATTTCCAAAGTCTTGTATAACATTTCTTTACTTCGTAGTATTTGGTGCTTATGGTTTATATTTTATTCTTTCACAACTTTAACATAATTTTAGTTTAGATAATGTTGACACACCTCTGCATGTGTGATCATGTACGTCATTCTGCATAATGTCTCACACTACAAAGTACCTCATGTAATCTATTTGCTTGTACTTTATCTACTTGGATGTTTATGTGATCTACAAGGCACGTTAATTTCGTTTTTTCACGATATTCATATTGTTTTTAATGAACATATTCTTACAAGCTTCATATTCAATTGTGTGCATTTATCTTTTGCATCTCCTGAGGAAGGCTTCAATATTCTAATGTCCGAAAGATTGTCTCATATCTAATATGCTCATTAAACCTTTTCAACACAAAGTAACATTTGTCCGTGTTAAAAATAGGCTGATTATATTTTTGTAGGTTAACGAATTATTCAGAAATCATTATGCATTTAATGCGACTGTTAAACCACCCCCCTCCTCCGCCATCTTCATCAAAGCTCTCCGCCAGTCGCTGAGGTCTGTGCCGCACGTGCTCCGTTCCCCGCAGCCTGCAATCTCGGCGTGGGCGGCGCGGGGCGGCGCGGGGCTCGGGAGCAGGGGCTAAGCCACCGCCGTTGTTGACCCGGCAGCGCGAGATTAAACCGAAGCTGCGTCTGCTTCCCACTGCGCAAACCGCACAAAGGGCTCTCGTTACTCGCTCGGGGCGGAAATTCACCTGTCTCTCGCACGAGAGCAGCACCGGCGGTGGCGACGCGTCGACGGCGGAGAGCACTGGCAAACGTCTCACGTGACCCGAACTCTGCGCTTTTGTTGTTCTTTCGTTGCTACGTGTCAGTACACGTTATGGAATGGTTTGTCTGTGTAACAGGGTAGCGACGAGAAATGGGATGAGAAAGCAGCAGCAAAACACAGAGTTGACTCTCCCTCTCTCTCTAAGATTTTCTATTTTTTTATTATTCGTTGCTAGAATGAGTTTTTAGTTGGGTTCGTTGTTGTACCAGAGCGTCCGAAGAGATGCGGTTGTGAACTGGAAACGCTCGGCTTCATTAGAACTCTACAAACTTCCTGTGTTCTCACAGCTTCTATTATATTAAGGTGTGTTTTAGTCGTTCAATCTCGCATCAAAGACTAGACAACAAGTTGGTAATGTTCGACATGATTAGAACTCAACAATTGCCCTGTGTTCTCACAGCGTGTATTCTACTAGAGTTTGTTTTAGTTGCTCCATCTCGCTTCAGACAAAGGACTAGTCAAAAGCTAGAACCAAACAATCGTAACCAAGCTAGACATTGCACATTCCAAGAATTCTGTCGACAATTCATTCTCAAGCAATGTTTCTGATAACAAATTGCTAATGCGAACCCAAAATTTAAAAAGACTTATAGGAGTTCCAGCAAATACTACTTGGCAACTGTAGTGACAACTGTATTTGACAGTTTTTAAATTCCATCTTTTTTGTGACACTAACCTTTGTTTTTCATATCATTAAAATGTACTTAGTGACATGATGGGAGTAACAGACCACGTCTAAGCAAACTCTGTGTAAGAACCGTTAATCTACAATAGTGGTTTTCTACCGATGTTTTGCAAACCTCTAAGGAATAGAATTGACGTTAAAAGTAATTACATTCTGCTTTCAGCTTCCTAAAATGTTGTTATAGTAATTTTTATTCACTTTCTAGTCCAACTTTAATCATAACTACATTCATCTAATGAGAAGCCTGTTAGTAAACCCCCTTTTCAGAATAATTACTAAAATATAAATGTATTCTCATCTTCAACTGCCATATGACAGAAATTTGCATTATATTTTACGAATTACATGATTAAATAAAAACTCAAAGGGACGCCAAACAATTTCAGAATTAACAACGGGCTCTCGAGGAGAAATAGGTTTACATTGATGGTTCAGAGCCATATTCGGGAACAGCGCGTGAAAAAATAAAAACATTCAATTAACACATGCAATGCAAAACTTGCGGCACCCCGTGATAGTAGACACTACCATATTTCCGAAGTTAATCGTATTACAAAAAAGTAAAAATATTGGTTTCCCTGGACGTGTTATTTCTCACGTATTACGATTTCTAGGTAAGTAGAAATAGCATGAAACACGGGTAGTAACATTGTAAGAACACCGGAGTAAAGTAGGAATATTGTAGAAGTGTGGTTCTAGAAGAGTGGCAAAGCTTATTGTACTTACAATAGAAAAGAATCGATGATTTCAGAAATGTCGGTTAATTCGTATAAGCAAACTGAAGATATGCGTCACTGAGAAATATGGTACAACACAATCATGTAAAATAAAAGTAACTGAGTCATCAGATTTTTTACGTATTTTAATACTTCATTTTGAGTAACACTGGGTCAAAACGAACATAATTCTTTACTACCAACACAAATATTTTCATATCTGAGAATTATGTGATATATCCTTCGGATTAGTTTAAAAGAAATTTTTGAGTTCAGTGGAGGCGACCTACCTCGACATTATTGCATTTGCGCAATTCTCAACAAAGCTCATTGTAAATTTTATATTTGTGTCTTTATTTTTACTTTACTTTCAACATACAACGCCACGATTACCAACAACACTGAAGCATTCGCTTTCCGGCAGAATATCCCATGCAAGGCAGCGAGAGTGTATCTGTTCATTAGTAGTTTCCGGCAACAGTGCTTCGTCAGGCGTGCCATATGAGTTCCATCTTCATTGATGTGAATGCTAACGAGATGAAGAGCTGTAGCCTTGAAAACGTGTTGCTGCTGGACTTTGGAGTTGACAGACATATACCAAACACATTCTGCACGATTTGTACACAGAAGGCAACATTGTCTCGATGAGGAGCTAACAAGCTCCCTTTTTCAATCCCCGATTTTCAAGGGAAATATTCTTATTGACATTTTTTGACGTGTTTGGCATACATAAACAGGTTATAAGAAAACGATAAATTCAATTTAATATGTCAATTTTGAAGATTATATCAATGCGTAAAGGTAACTCCACATTGACGAGGAGAAAACAAAGGAAGAGCTGTCACATGTCCCGCAATGTAATTGTTATGGAAGAGACGTAGCTTCAAAAATGTGAATACATACACTTAGTACGTAGGCACACAGGTTTCTGGAAGAAACGTTAAAAACGTTGTGCCAAAACGTCTAATACTATTAATAATATTGTAATATCGGATAATTAATATATCAATTCTGTGGCAGACAGGAAAAGGCAGCTTAGTAAACAACGGCTTTTTCGTTAAGTAATGATTATTGTGCTCTGTTGTGAGGATATTTGCTTTTATACGCCACTGAAACAAATATTTCCGCGTACAATACAAGAATTCAAGTATTATAAAATTAATATTTGTAAGATACAATCAAAAATTATCTGCAATAGGACAAAAGCTAACGAACTTCATATTCTTTTTTTTGCAAAGACACCTTCCACGCCTTTCCTCCCCCAAGGCGTTCCGTGAACGTGTGCGCCTTTTACAGCCCCTGTTCAGGAGGCGCCGCGGCGCTGTTCAACCATCCCCTACTAATTGATTATTTTGTCTCCCGACGCGTTAACTGCACGGCCTATTAGTCTCGTACGTGTTGTGGATTTTATTTCGCGGGAAGTGGCTGTGTTTCTCCCCCGATAGATGTGATATTTGGTGCAACCAACACTTCGGTTAGCCGAGGATTTCTTCCTTCAGATATCTCTGCCAGCTGTACACCACCCCAGCCGGGACAAGTTCTTACCTCCCGACTGATCTGCAGCCATGTGTGTTAGTGTAGTGCATGTGAGTGTGTGTGAGTGTGTGTATGTGTGTGAGTGTATAAGGGGTGAAAATAGGGCAAGGAAGAGGAAGGAAAGATCACGCGCGGTCCGTGGCCCGTTTGTTAGAGAACTGCTCCGCTATTCGCCTGGTGTTGATCTTAACCATCACAGCCGGGAAGAGCTCTAAGCTCTCCACCAGTCTCCCGCCGTGTGTGGAGTGTGGTGCATGCTAGTGTAAGGGGAGAGGATAGGACAAGGAAGAGGAAGGAAAGATCGCGCGCGGTCCGTGGCCCGTTTGTTAGGGTACTGCTCCGTTATTCGCCTGGTGCCGGTCCGAGAAACACGGAAAATGTACATCAGAGCAGCCAACCCTCTAGAATTCTCCTCGAGACAGCGGCTGAATACGACTCAGCCAAAGAGCTAGAAACAAAAATACGCCACCATCGGAACTCGAATCCTATAACCTCCCACAGGCACTGCAACGGTTGCTACCCTGAGCTGCCTCAGCTGGTCCTCGCCAAGTGAAGCAGGGCGGAGCGTACGCGTGTCGGGGCGCGGCGCGGCGCAACGGCTGCGTTAGTGATCCCCAGCGGCTGGCGGTAGGCGGCGCCGCGCGGCGCCGGTCAGCCGGCGCGTAATGGTGTTTGCTTTTTCGACGCGCGCGCCTGCACACGAATGGCGCCGCTCCGCCCACGCACACACTGCAGACGCAGGCGCACACCCCGGCCCCGCCGCCTCGCTTCAGCGGCTCCGCACGTGGCTAGGGTTGAAACCATCATTTTAACTAAGGGATTATGGTGCTTCGAATGGCACAGAATTTCTCGAAATAGTGCCTATTTGTTTTGAGTCGTGGAAAACTTTGTAATTTGCTGTACCTGTCAGTTACCCTCTATCGGCGCTTAAGGGACTGACCAAGTCATCTCGCGGAAACAATGGGGGAATGGCTATGCCAGATGGCTTCCGAACTGTCCTACGGTAGGGTCCCTAAGTACAGACAGTAGCGCACAGGTCCCGCCATTTTATATCCAGATGTCAGACGAATTGGAACTGAAGTGGTATTCTGTTAGTTGAGAACCATGGATCTATCCCAAACTAATATTAATATTCATGAAAATCTCCTTAATGTAAGCAATCGTTACAATTTCCCTTCAGGTCCTCAATACAGTCTGGAGGGCCTAACGGATGAGAGGATATTAAATGGTGGCGGTTGCGCTTCTCTCTGTATCTAGGGACTCTGTCCTGCGGGACTCGTCCATGCACAACCTAAGCGCGGCCGTAATCCATCCACCGGCTGAATACCATCTGGCACGTAGGGGCCCAAGAGTGTAGCAAGGGCTTTCCTATGGACACACCGCAAATGTGGACCAGTAGGTCGTTTCGGTGACAGATTGAGGAATCATAGCATAGGAATCATGGTGGCGTCGCTTGGATGTCTCAGACGGCCGGAGAGAGTCCGAACAAATACAAATGGACGAGAAGAATAGGGTGCAACCAAGTAAGCAGTGGTTTCTTGATATCTCAAAAGAATTGAATTGAATTAATGCCTTATTTTTATATTAATGCCTTATTAATGCCGTGGCGAGACTCCGGCCACGAGGCCTGCTCTTCCGTCTGACCACGCAAATTTCGTTACGATCCTTTCACAAACTTGCGAAAGTAGGAGGTTTTTCTTGGGCGACAAAACACATTGATTTGAGTTTAGCTCAGCGGTTTAATTTAGGCTTCAGGATCTTTTACATGCAGTAAATCTACTAACATGGAACAGCCGGCTCTATTTCCCCTCCAAAGGAAGGCGTTCGAAACATTTATCGCCCTTATCCACGGCTTCGATAGGGTTTTAACCCGCGAACTTGGGTATAACAGTCCGATACGCTCTCCGTTACACCATCGTCGCCCCAAGAGGTAACCGGTTATACATCCTGGTGATAATACCCTCCCTTCGTTATCCAATCTGCTGGCAAGACGCGGTCTATTATCAGCCACCCCTTCTACCTAATCGTTATTTAATGCCGAGGTACTGTCGTCAGCTCTTCAAGGAAATAAGATACAAGCGATGGTCGGAAATCGGCAGCTAGCGTGGAACTGATGTTGTCTTCCAGTAGTTCATTCGAAATAATTTTTAAATATTTTTTATAACAAATAGAATATAATTTTCTGTCCTTAAATCAATTGAATAGCAACATGCATTTAATCTATGTATCTGTAGGTTGTTTTCCAAACAACTTCGTTTAAATTATTTTATCCCCTTTGATTATCACAATTCAAACTTAAAAACTGAGTTCAGTTTTGTTAGAAAAAAATTAAAACACAAATTATAATAAACCATGACCCACTGTTAACAACAATGATCAGTTTCGTAATGAAAAGAAAAAGTATTCCAACACCAGTTATTGTAATTTACAACAGCTCTGTCCTCCTATTTACTACAAGAAACATCAATCTGTCACCTTTCGCAGGATGTTAGTCACATTTAAACAAAAAATATAATACATGACTTCATTCATTAAGTTATAATACCCAACGACCCCTTTGATGGTTTTCAAATCTCGTATTGTAATACGATGTCTCAGGATACTTTTAATTTGTGAATTTCTCCATCATTATGGCACTCCTTTGGTTTCTATACTTCTTGTCTTTTTGAATAGTTTTTGTTCCTTCAGTTGTTGATTTTATTTATATAATGACTGCTTAATTTATTGACTCATTTAGGGAAGATTTTAATAGAATAAACAAATATATATGTTTTTTAGAGCTCCAGCATATGCCAGATATCGATCGGAGAAACCACGGAAGTGCATCGGACTGCTGCTAGAAACTGCGCTAGAATTATCAAGGCAGCCGCTGAATTTGATCTAGTGTTGTAAATCCGCCCCCGTCGAGACTCAAACCAATGACTTCCCGACCAGAAACCTATAAGGAAACGGTAATGCTCGCTCTGATTGATGAAATGGTACGTGTAGTCAGAAAGGGGAAGAAATATAACTAATTTATATAAATAAATTTGTTCAAAGAGGTTAGAGCAGCTGTGCGTAAACCAGAAGGCCTGGGTTCTTGTCCCGGTCGGGGAAACCAATTCTTTGAACAAATTTAATTTTTAAAATGCATTGTTAGTCAGTAACTTGGTCACAATTTGAATTTCTTTACGACTGCGGACTATATTCTCCGAGCGTAATTGCGTCCAACAAAGTGACGGGACGGTGACAATTACAAATAACAATATAACAATTTATAGCTGACCTAAATATAGCAGGAGCTACCGCTCCCCATGGGATGGTGGATTGGAATCCCAAGTCTAACACAGTCTTTTCCTACAAATTGCTACTTGTATTAAATGAAGACGGGAATCATTTATAGTTATTTCCAATACAGCACTACAAGAGAAAAGAACTATATAAAAAGAACGCTTCCCCCGAAAAGGAAGATGGGACAAAAAACACTCTTAAGAGGCACGCCACTGCCGCCGCTATCGCCGCCACGGAAATGGAACTTTCCAATGTTGGCAACAGCGGCTTCCGTCCGCTTGCGTACGCGAATCACAAAGGCTCTGGAGAGCCATCGGAGGCGGCCGTTGCTGCATTATTTGCGGAGTTCCTCTGCGGGGGGCCGGGGCCCACCGAGCGCTTCGTTAACAGGCAGCGTTCGTGCGACGGGCATCGCGCTCGGCAAAGGGGGCGCGGGGAAGCACAGAAGGGCGAAACATCCTCCAAAATATGCTAGGGGTATCACGATGCGGTGTGTGGTGTCGACACCAGCGAGAGACCATGTGGCGGTATTAGTCGGTACAATAGACGCTTAATCGACAGAATGTCGCCAGAGAGTTGACTGGAGAGATGTCAAGGGAATATTCTTAACCAGTGAGGTGTCACTAAAGTCTCAAAGGGGTGTGAAACATTGTGATTTCTAATTGTTTGGTGTACACAATGGTGATGATTTGTAATACAACAAACATGTTACTGTTTATATTACTAGTTTCATCTCATGACGTATAGACGGTTATTTTTATAAAAGACATTTAATAGTTCAGTATCACAGACATCAAGGCAAAAGTGATGTCTGTGAAAATTATTTTTTTATCAGAATAACTGTTTTTAATTTAATGGGATCAAAAAGTAATATAAATTCTACTAGACATTAAGAATCTAAATGTATTACTGGTTTTAAAGAAACTGTTAACTCGTTATAAGCATCATATGCTATTAACGAATCTGAAATGCTGATTGAAGTTGTAGTGACCGGACATACGTTCGACACCCAGACAAACGCTCACACCCGAATAAAAAATAGATTTCCATTTGGCTAACCCAAAATTTTCGCCAACCAAGATAGAGTATTATTTTTATAATCCCCAAAATTTTCCCCTAGAATATCTTCCTAGATGTTTATATTAAGTTAGCTTAGACTCCTAACTAGCATAAGCCTCAATACATCTAAAATGATCAACTTCATACCGTGTGAAAATCAGTAAATATGTTAATATAGAAATAGAACCCAGACAATCAAGGACGAATAATTTACTTAACAAATTAAAACTATTTCTTTCTTCGATATTCGCCTCCAGTGTACACTTCTTTTCCATCCTTTTTTCTACGACGATCAAAAGTGTTCCTACTTTCCGCCAAGTAGTAGTGGGCACGGGTATTCAAGTTTTCTTGTCTTTACACTTTTTAGTAACATTCGATGTGTGTCGAATGTGTCTCGTATCATTTTTTTAATTTTACATGCTTTTAATCCAAGAAAATGTACGTTTTATAATGCAATACGTGATTTCAATCCAATCAATCTTCAATTACTTGCACATATCAAACTCATTTCACACATTGCAATAGTGGTTACATTACTACACACTCATTATTTTTGTGATGATGATGATGATGATGATGATGATGATGATTTACATATCAGAACCTGGTCATAGTTGTATGATTTAAGAACTACCACGAAATATGTTTTCCGTTTTGAAAATGCCAACTACCATTGCGGTTCCTTAGCGACTTAGCAGAAGTAATGACGTCGGACTGTTCAAAGAAGAACTAATATTGGACGCATAGTAGGCGATCTGGGTTCGATTTGTTGGGGTATTCGATTCTTTGAACCGGCAAACATAATTTAGATTACTGTTATTATTACTTTTGTAGATAAATGGTAAGCTTCACTTAGGTTTGGATCGAATAGGATCAATCCACAAGGAAGCTTACCATCTATCTACAACATTAAATCAGGATCAGCAGGAAGAAACAACAACAATTTCAATATTATTATTACTATTGTTACTGCTATTACTATTACTACTACTATACTACTACAATTACTACTACTATTACTATTATTACTTCTATTCGCTCCCGCATATTAGAGCTGGTTTAGGACCAATGTGATAGAGGGCGAGGAGGAGGTGGAGAGAGAGGAGGGACGAGGGCCTTTGGAATTACGGAAACAACCCGGCGCGGGGTGGGCGCCGCCGGAAACGGGCGCGGGCTCAGGGGCGTGGGCGGGAGCTGGGGCTGGGGCGGGGGCGGGGGCGGGGGTGGGGCAGGGCAGCCGGAGGTCACGGGTGGCGCGCGACGCCGGATGAAGACAGGAAAGGGCCGCCAACGCCTGCGAGTTGGGAATAATATCTAACTCTCGAGGTATTCACGGAAATGGTTGGGAACCTTTCTTTAGAAAAAAAAAAGAGGGGCGTGTTTGTCTGAAGCAAGTCACAGACAGACAGACAGTTTGTTTCCAGCTAGAGATGCCGAAAACAATGCTCAAAGTTCATATTTATTTGATATTATATTTTTGTTTTCAATTCTGTTCGTCTCAAGTATTCCCCTCAGGTTGTGTTCATTCGTATCCTTTGTTTGGAGTACAAACAAAAGTCCGTACCACGTACGTACTAAAGAAGCCATTTCTCTTTAAATAGTTTAAAGTTTTTGGAATGCTGACGTGTTTTATCACATAGAAAACTATTTTAAATATTAGACAAGATCAGGGCGGCTGGTGCTGAAAACCAGTTATGTTCTGTTAGCAGAGGCTTAGCTAATTTCCCCAGCACCGGGGGTAAATAAATTTTAATCCCCTTCCCAAGGACTTATTAAATAATTAAAGTATTTTGTTAAAGTAATGTTAGAAAATGTTCAGAATTACACGTGCGGGCGGGCGGGCGGACGGGCAGACGGGCGGACGGGCGGACGGGCGGGCGGACGGGCGGGCGGACGGGCGGACGGGCGGGCGGACGGGCGGACGGGCGGACGGGCGGACGGGCAGACGGGCAGACGGGCGGACGGGCGGACGGGCGGGCGGGCGGGCGGACGGGCGGATGGGCGGACGGGCGGACGGGCGAGCAAACCGAAGCCGCGCAGATAATAGTGGAGAGGGCGTGGGCGCTCCGCCGCCTCTCGTTAGGCGCCCGCGAACGCGCTCTCGAGACAAAGCGCAGGCTGCTCCCCTCGCAGCGCAGAGTTTGCGGCGCGGCGCGGCACTCCGGGCGCACGGGACGAGCTTGCGTTTCGTGTTTCTCCGAGTGCGCTCGAGAATTCAGTCAGCCGGCAACAGCTGTGTTCGCTTGGATTCTAAAATTATCTCAACAACAAACTGCAAACTGATCAATATGACGATAATATGTCACTCTTTGCAGCTGGCATTTTGGCAAAGAGTAGTTCATATTGCAGTTGGGCTTTTGATTTGTAAATGCAAGCGGATATGTATGCCATAATGATTGATAGTTGAGGTAACTAAAATGAGAGAAATAGTTTGGTTTATTGCTACAGTTGGGATTTGCGTAAATTATGCAAATTTTATGACCTCTAGGTAACTGAGAAGTAAGTGAAGTGAAGAATCTTAAAATTGGTACATCTTTTTATTGATGTTGCAGACCTGGTACTACGAAACTTGAAGGAAAGTGGTTCTTTTGCACAGTAATCTTTTGCTTATTTGTGTTATAAAATTTGCGACTCGTTAAAATGAGAACGAGCCCATAAAAAGGGAAATTTTGTTGCTTCATTTTAACAAATCAATTTAACATTTTACAATTTTTAACAATTGACTTTCCAATATGTGCTGGAATGTTCGGCAAATTCTGCACGTTACGTTCACGTGTGTTAAAGTAAGTTATAAGCTATTCCAAATTTGATACATGTACTAAAGAACTTTAAAATAACTGGATAAGATGTAACACATTGAAATAGGCAAAGACCTGTGATAGGACGAAGAATCTATGAAAACTTCAAATGTCCTAACGGGTTTATTAAAATTTTACCGACTTCCAACTTCAGAAGTCAGTGATCTGATGCTCTACGGGTGTCTCTGAATCTTTATAAGGCCTTTGCCGTACCGAATTATATAATAATAATAATAACAATAATAATAATAATAATAATAATAATAATAATAATAATAATAATAACAATAATATTGTGTTAGTAATTATTTTTATTGAATTGTGTAAAGAGGTCAAGAGGAAATAATATTCGTATTATTAATATTAATATTATTATTATCCGTTAGACCCATTTAGAATAGGGCCATAACTGGAGCGGAGCAAATTATTGATTCGATGAAAACGCGATAATGATGGAAAATGATGGAAAAAGAGATAGGGGAAATTAAAGAACAACTGAGGCAACCTTCGACAAACCCGCTTTCCCCAATATAAAACACGTGTAAAACGACCTTAGTTTGAAGTCCGCCCCTGGAGGAAGAAAACTAGCGGAGTAGACCGAAGTTCGTCCAAAAGACCAGACAGCGAAAGGGTGGCGCCTAATCGGGTACATAGAACCGGGACCCGGAATGGGCCTTGTCTGGCCGTCTCTACACGGCCTCCTGCGCGCCATTGTGTCCCTGCGCATGCGCGTCGGCAAATGACCAGCGCGGCGCGGTGCATGCCAAGGCCCCCTGCCGTCGCCGGCCGGTGTTCATTAAACTTCATATCGCTGCCGGACCGGCCAGCATTACAATAGAGCCGAGCACGGCGTTCATTGCATTTAAATCGCGTCCAACTCTGTTAAACAATGACAAGGACTTGTGCGCGAGTCGCACACATCGCTCGCAGGACTCAGGCGCATGCGACTCAGGCGCAAATTGGTGCGATGCAGCGTAATGAAGCACGTGGAGGCGGCGCGGAGTGTGGAGGTCAATTCAATTACTTCTTCCTTGCGACCAGCTTTAATTGACTGTTAAAGAATAAAGGCAGAAGCACTTTTGGACAAGCTCTAAGTCACCTGGTTAAGGATGCGCATGTGCCATTTTGCTGCGAAGTGCCATTTATTTTTCTGCCATCCTTCAGCTTGCGCGTATTATCCGCGCACTTTTTTTTTTGAACCCCCATTTCGCTAGGTGCGATAGGAGGGGAGGGTTTGATTATTTTGTCGACGTAACTATTATATCAAGTCTCTAGCTCGATTTTCGAAAGAAAATAGTTTCTATTTCACACAAGCGAGCATATCTGGTTTGCAGATTTTGACACCAGCGCTTCTTGCTCTCATTTATGTTGAATTCAGCTATTGTTAGTAGGGAATAGGGGTAGGTATTCCGGAGCTCAAGAAAACGTGGGCGTATAATACTCGTTCACAACCAGCATACACTCGTTGGGAGATCAGTCGGGAGCTTAGAACATGTCCAGGCTGGGGCGGTGCCACGTTGGTGGGAGATACCTGGTTCGGGAAAATCCCCACAAGCCGACGTAGGTCGGCGTAGGATCAGATCCATCGGCCACCTCCTGCGATCTCTGCCACCTCCTGCGATAAAAGCATGCACTACGCTTATGGAGCTAATGACCTCAGCAGTTATCGCGCTCGGATTGAATAATCAATCAATCATTCATTCACTGTTTCACAACCAGGCGAAGGGTGAAAGCAATAACAGCAATATAGTTAAAAGAATAGATGAACAATAATATCAGTGGGAAAAAATTAAGCTATTGAATTAATTGAAAATTCCACTTAAAAAGAGTATGGCACGAGTATCTCAAGGTTCATCGTTATACATTCATTTTGGAAACGAATATTGCCAGAAAGGTCGTGTTTTTGCTTGTCCGCACCTCAATGAAAGCCAAGATGGGATGTAATGTCATTTAGGACGTATTTAAACACGTCATTTACAATTACTATGCAATTGTTTCCAAAGTATAAAGACATTTATTTGGAATATACCTCGCTCTCTTACGTGAAAGTCAGACTTTCTTTAAGGTCAAGGTATCAATCGAACTAACGCAAGCAATTTCATAATTAATAATTGAATGTTTTAACTCTAATTTCCTAATCTTGAATGTTGTCAGTGATGTCCAAGACAATAATTTAATGGTCTTTATACTTTTACACTGTAGCAAAAATGTATAATTGTCGCATCATTTTCTGCATTATTAAGCACTGTAAATTGGATTAAAGGGACGAAGGGTTTGCAAATGTTTTAACTCATGGTTTCTAAACAGCAAATTTTTAACCTTTTACCACTTTTTTGAACTCTATGAGGCTTTAATCACCTTATCTGATTTTATTGAAATAGTTTCGACTTATTATATTTCATAGTTATTGATAAAAATATGAAACATTTTAAACAATGAATTACGTTTTAAAATTACTTAACTCGGAGAATTTGTTGTTACTTCCCAAATGTTATTCAATATCTTTTCGCACAGGACATACAAACAGCCTGAAACAGCTGCGAATCTAGTCAGGGAGGATTAACAAGCAAACAAGAAATTGACCTTGAAGCGAATTATACGCGTGACGTCTTCCAGTCGCCTTGAAGAGCTATTGGCAAGCTTATTATCGATTACGCCTCAGAGCGTAAATGTACTTAGAATGTCACAAACGAACATGGTAATAGCTCTGGCAAATAATTCCAATTTTCCTGGAATCTTTTTATTTCCTTAAATAACAGCAGTTACGATCTCACTAGATAAATGAAATTCAGTGAGTTTTGCAACAACGCAATGTTAGTTATTCTAGGATTTTTGGACAAGATTATTAACATTTTGAATGTTTTGGAATCCTATTTTTCAGTTAATGTGTTTGAAAGTTGATAAGTAGTTCTATCAAATGATAAGCAAGAGTTTTGTCACTTTTACGAATTTCTAAGGACGATATATGAGAAAGAAACGACACACAGTTTTCAACGATGTCAAATCTTACCACATAATTAAAAATATGTCGAAAATATCAATTCCTGTCATTTTTCTCTCTAATTACTCTATATCATTAGTTGCAATTATGGTTTTTAATAAACAGTTGAACTCTAAACTACGCAGAAATGAGACGTAAAGTATTTACTATCTAATGCATTCGCAATTGGAAAATTTTATCGCAATTTGAACAATTTTGTCATTGACATCCCTGTGAACACTTCTTGAAACCCAAGCATTAACAAACTGCGAAATCAAGTACAAAATTCATTACGTATGGAAGAAAATTCCGTAATGGAAACTCAACCTAAATGAACAGAACAATTACATTCTGATATGTGAGAGGCCGCTTCGTAATTCGTTGCAGGGGAAATTCGAAAGCAAGAGATCAAGACAAGGATTATACTAAGTTTGCATATAGATTAGGCTTTGGCACGTTCTAACTGTGGCTTGGAAGACTCCGGAGGCACTTCGAAACTGATACTGTCATTTATTTACAGATTTCCAAACACATAACCGAAATTTTCTTCAGTAAGGCTTGTGTCAAATTTCTAAGTGTTTATCGGCAACGGGACTTTAGATACAGCAAAATCACCTCTTTTCATTCTAAGATGGAATTTCGTGTGAAACATATTTAACAATAATAGTTTCATTTCATTATCTGTAAATAAATGTCATGAAATTTGTGTTTCGTTCATAGTATTAAGTACCATATAGACTTTTATTTCTTACAAACAATTCCAGAATGACAGCTCATAATAACAGTATCCACTTAATGTGTTAAAAACTAATGGTGCAAAACAGCACATAGTTTCTCGCCCGTACTTTCGCGCAATTCTACTCAAATTTTCGAAAAAATGTACAAGTCTGTATTTCAAAATCTATCTTTGAGGAACAGATTTCATTACAGGAAAAATCCCTATCTTCATAATTGTATTTGTAGGAAAACGCTTAAAATTTTTGAATTTTTGCAATTTTCTAAATATCAGATTTTTTAAGGAAAAATAATGAAACCTCCACCATTCTCTTAAATGTTCTTTAGACTATCCAACAACAAAATTTAATCCAAAACTACGAAACCATTTTTTTGAAAATGTTCCAGGAGCTTCGTGTAAAATACACCCCAAACTTAAAATTTCGGTTCAAATCGATTGCGGAAGTACAGTTATGGAAAAAATCGGTTGAACGTATTAGCCGCTAGCGTTGTTGACAGACGGACGGGAGGTCGGCCGGTCAGACGTTTGCCGTCATTTGATGATGCGGTATCAAGTACCCACAAAACATGGATCCTGGCTACACCACGTATTAGAGAATTTTTTCTAAATTTAGCAACTGGATTTATGCACTTTTTCGTTACCAGGGCTCAGTAATAAGAGTTTTCGGCGGAAAATTCGCGTTTTTTTCCACGTAGCATTACATAACTTTCTCCCCACTGCGAATGCGGTAGCGAGAAATTTAAAAAAAATCCATGCGATCGCAAGACTTCGTCTGTACGCAGGAGTCTGCCATGTGACACCCCTGAGACAGCCAATTTCCGTCAATTATCTCTGCGGGAAAGCCGTGCCCTAGCGGAGGAACCACTGTTCATATGCGGGCTCTGTGGAATTAGGCAGACTCCGAGAGTGGAGGCTTCGGGGAGGTGGCGGTGGCGGGGCGAGGCGGGGCGGGCGCTTGGGCCTGATACGGGAAGCGCAAGTTCATTTGGCCTCGGCTGTGCGCAGAGAACTCACAAGTACGTGTGCAATTCAACGCCACAAATGACTGTTCGTCGAGAATGTTCTATCATTCCCTTTGTCAGAGGTATTATAGGAATGACAATACTTCCAATGAAAGTATTTTCATTCCTATAATATTGTTCATTTGTCAATAATTCGGTATCTGGATAATATTACGACTACAGAGAAAGGATCGAGATTTAACCTAATGAAGAATCGATCCATTCGTGTTTCTCAATGGAAACGAGCGTAATACTAGAAAACAGTAGCAGGGTTCGCAAGACCGCTGTTTGAACGAACGAGGTGCGATTATGGTATATATGATGTGTCAGTGTACTTTTCTTCTAGAAAATGAACTTAATTCGACTTGTGAAGGATTGAAGCTCGAATAAATGAGGTTCGGACATGATATGAAAGAAAGAACCGTCGATTCGTTTGTTTCTTTTAACGAAAACATGTATATTACTGATATGGAATGCACGCAGAAATTGAAAGAAAACTATGCTGCCTCCGGCCATTTGAGAGGTGTCTACGATTTCGTTAGAAGCACAAGAACTCGAAAAAGTGGAAAACAATAAAAAGTTTCAATTTTGACGGCGAAATGCAAATATTTAATTGTGTTATTCTGCATATTCCCGTACTTGCGTCCCGACTGAATTCTTATATTCTGAGTGCTTACAACATACCTGCAGTAAATATGTTAGCAATGTTCCACGTAAGTGGTCGCCCGTCATTAAATAACTCTTATACGTGTGTTGCGTCACGGAATAGTAACTTTTTTGATATTCGTGAGATGTAAAGGACCGTTGTACTAAATGAATGGGTGAAAACTAGAACGGTGTGACATTTTATAAATTCTGAGAAAATTGTTTTTTTAATTCAATATTGCTATTAAGTAGTGATGCTTTGTTCCATCATTAAAAACCGCGGCATTTCAATTGTTCATTAAAACCACGAAATTACATTGCAACTGAAATTTAGCCTAAAATAAACACGTTTTTCTCAGAATTTATAAAATGTCACTTATACCGTTCTGGTTTTGCCCATTCATTTATACTATGTTACTGCGGCATTTGTGAAGACTTTCCTTTTGCATACTCACCCTTACGAAGGAACGTCGTAAGAAGAGAAACTTATGTAATCAAGCGCCGGAAAACGGAGGATTTTTGGCAGAAAAACTGTTATTTAATATTTAATTTCTTGAAGTACGAACATAGTTTATTGTTCTTGCGCAGCGTGCGTGCTACTAATTGGAACACAATTTTATACGGTTTGTTCAGCAGCATTCTTACCGCTGCAGGTCAGCACTTAATTCTAATTCTGAAAGTTCAAATCAAGAAGGTTCCCTGAAGGAGAGCTACGGGGAGCGTGGCGTGGCGTGGCTAATTGAAGTGCGCGCTGTGGGGGAAGGGGGTGGTTTGGTGTGGGGTGGGTTGGGGGTGGGGGGAGGGAGGGTCGGCGGATGGCGCTGTGCGCGCGAGGCATCCGAGGCGGAAGATTGATCGAGCGGCGGGAGATGGGCAGCGCGCGATATCTCCGCTGGATCCGACAGCAGCCTCCGGAGCAGGCGACATTATATTAGGAACGGCTGCGGTGCGTTTACACACTGACGCAGATGGAAGATACGCCTGGGAAAGAGCTTCTATACAGACATCCGGTGCTGATGAAGCGACGTTGATAAGTTGTGATGAAATTTCATATTGGTTTAGTAATACTTATTTGATCTTGTTGCTTTTTAGCCTTTACTGCCCTTTCAGCGAGCCACCTATCTCGCCACATATCAGAAAAATGTATCTTTCTGATTATTATATCCAACCTCGTTTAAATCCTTATATTCATATCACTGCTATATTTCGGGATGGTCGCTCTTCCTTTTGGGTTGGCGGAATTAGCTTGTAGGTCCGTTTCGGACAATCTGTCAGTGTGAGTTGTATAAGTAGGGAATCGGTAAGGCCCATCTGGTGCCTGATAGCCGGCTTGGTGGAGGATATCAATGTTTGGAATGAGTACGAATTGGTTGAGATGGCGATACATGGTGATTAGAGTAGAACCACCAGGTCACAACATACAACTTTCGTGCTCTCCATGGAATTCGCTGCATGTAGGCGCGTTTGCCCCACGCCTCGGCGCCATCAGCTTGGCAAGAAGTGGAAGGAAGATTGTTGAAAGGTAAGAGTGCACATGGTGACTGGGAAGATCCAGCATTCCACTACACATAAGCAAGCAAATACTCAGGGCCGTTGGAGGACTTCGAACGCGTGACCCTTCAAGCTCAGAGACGCGCTCACCTAATGATTTCAGCTATGCACGTCGGCATGACGAAATTTAACCCACAGTAATTGAAATGTGTATTATTTTATAACGACATTCAATTTTGAATTTTTGCCGAAGAAATCAACAAACTTACATTTCAAGAATTATTTGAGACTATTTTGTATTTGGAAATACGTCTTGATTTGAAACTAACAATAAAAATAATTGAAATATTAGTCTTTATATAGATTGGCGTTGTAATAATGGTAATTCCAATTAATTTTATACTAAAAGCAAAAATGGGAAAATGAAAAGGTTCAAACATGCAAAACCGAGAATTATAGTTTATACAGTCATCTAAAAGTATACAATTCGCATTACACATACAAAGACACTTTAGAAAAAAACCCTCAAAAGATTTAGGAACAATAAAAATATGAAGTAGGTAAAACCTTAGACTCCAGAATGCACAAAAAACACATATTATACAAAAATCTGGAAAATTGCCTTGGTAAAACTTCTATATAATGGTAAGGATTAAAAATGTTTATAAGATTACATCGTACACGCTACTGCGAATATTTACGCAACTGCAAGTAACAAAAGACAATGCAGCATTCCCAAGTGTGGATGCATCCGCAAATTTGCGTACGTGAGAGCATGCCCGACTGCTTCCGGTGACAAACGAGCGCGCGTCCGGGCGTGCCTCACGTGCAAGAACGCGTACCATTGTGCCACTTACGGGAATGATGTACGCGAGGAGCCACGGACGTAAGACGAGTGCGGTCTCACATTAGGTGAAACCAACACTGTCCAACCCGTCGACTCGCTAGCGGCTGTTCAGGAAATATTGCTGGAGCACTAAGTCATTACAGTTTGAGGGCTATTAACTACTATAACCCTTAAGTTCGTATTTTGTGAACAAGAAAATGTTATTTAATATATTATTTATTATACACAAATACATTTTGTATAATACATATGGTATTTTATGTATAATATATATTATATTAATTACAAAAAAATAAATTGTTTACATGTGACTGGATGACTGGCGGGATGTGACTATAAAATATAGTACTACTGGATTATTGGCTCCCATATTTACGAACGATACGTTTGGGCGACAACGAATTAACTATAGGTGCTACAACAACATGTACTTCCTCGCACAATTTTTACAATGCTGTTTTGCAATTTTTAAAAACTCAAGAGTCCTCTAAGAGTTCAACGAAAATTAGACCTGCGCAATTGTTAACACTCTTTGCTCTATTCGCGGAAAAAACTTAATAAACAAATATCGCGACATTTTTGAGAAGGTTGTGAAAATGTTAAGGCTTTATGTGAAGTAACAACAAAAATCAAAATATATGGTTCAAACTCGCAGGACCTTCACTTTAGTCTTATAGGTAAGGGAATATAAAATTTGAACAGATCATCTGAATGGTTTAGGCACTGGAGGTTGATCACAGACGAACGGAAAAACAGAATGATTTGCCGTCAAACAAATTTCCGAAACAAGGGCCTATAAAACGTTGATTCTACCTACACAAAGGGTTAGAGGAAGTAATGTTATATATGTGACGAAATGTATTGTCTTTTTCAATATCAGAGTCCCAGAATACGAATTTTTTTTGCCAAAAAATCGTCAATTCCTGCCGCAGTATTACAATAGTTTCTCTTCACTATGTAAATTTGGTAGTATAACCGGTAAGTGAAAAAAAACCTCTTTCGGTATTAGGTGTCTCCAAATGTGTATTTCTGTTAAAATTCCGTAATCGATTTTCCGCAGCATTACACAACTAGTTCTACACTACGAATAATAAGCAAGAGAAAGTAAAAAAATTATAATATGATAAGATTCTTTAGCAAAGGAAAATTTGAGTTTAAGCCATTCTTAAATGAATTTTAAAAATAAAGTATCGTGCAGAAAATTTTCAACATAATATTTGTAGTCATCAATGTATTTTGTCGTTTGGAATCCTTCCTACGCTGAAAGGTTTGTGCACCCCTGCATTAATCTGCAAATCCCCCCGTCATCCACCTACACCTGCCATCACCGCATCGCCCTCACTCCTGGAAGGGAAGCCCGGAGGGCGCGGACCTGAAGATGAAAGTGCGACACCGCCAAAGGGCGAAAGGGCCGTTCGCCCAAGGGGGCGTGGCTGCAAACCCCAGCCCTGACGCCCTCGACTCTCGTAACTTGCTCTCCCGCGCGCTTAGTGCTAACAGCAGCCCTCTGATAACTGCGCCCTAATGGACGGGAGCTGAACGGAGGTGTCGATGGCTCGAATTTCCCGGGGCCAAAATGTCTCGCGGAGATGCGACTTGGGATTTTTACTTTCTCGCAACGGAGTACAGACAATGCTGCGCGAAAAAAAACGGCAAATTTTCGGCAGGAAAACTCTTATTACAGGGCCCTGGTAACGAAGGAGTGGATAAATCCAGTTGCTAAATTTAGAAAAAATTCTTCCACGTGGTGTAGCTGTAATCTGTTTTGTGGGTCCTTCCTATGGAAAAATGGAATGACGGCAAAACGTCTGTCCATGTGTGAACAGCGATAGCGGCTAAACCGTTCAGCCGATTTTCTATGAGACTAATATTTTCCAATCGTTTTAACTGATGTCACGGCTCTTTGAATTTGAAACCGATATTTTAATTTTTGGGGGGTACTAAACATGACGCACCTAGGATATTTTCCAAATTTAAAAAAAAATGGCTCCGTCGTTTTTGATTAAATTTTGTTGATGAAATTTTGTTAAATTGTTTTGATTTAATAGTGTGAAGAACGTTCCAGAGAACGGTGGAAGTCTCATTTTTATTGCAAGCTCTATTTCAAAATTTGTAAAAATTGAAAATTTTTGCGGCGTTTTCCTACAACTACAATTATGAAGATAAAGATTTTTCCCTTAATGAAATCTGATCCTTAAAGATCGATTTTGAAAGAAGATCATATACAATTTTTCGAAAATTTGAGTACTTTTCGTGTAATTGGGCGTGAAAATACTGGCGAGAAAGTACGTGTTGTGTTAGCACCACTAGTTTCCAATCTGTCCTTCAAAAGTTTATAGGAAACTATGCTTAAAGAATTATTGCTAAAAATATTTTTCTTGCATCAAAATATATCCGTGTCGTTTTGGATAGTTACCTCCTCTCCCCCACCAAAAAACCTTTTTTGTACAAAATGTTTTCATCGCCCATTTTGTTCTAAAGGGAAGTACATTGAGTAGCATTTTTGAAATCCCATTTGTATTCGAGAATTATTTATCCCTCAAAAGAACTAATAGAAAAATTCAATAAAGTGGATTTGTGATGTGACTTTATTATACACATTTCACAAATGTATTTCTTCGAAAAAATTACATTTTTCTGCGACATTAAAATTGTCTTTTGGAGGGCAATTTCTTTCACTTTACACGTTTGTCCGCAGAAAAACATAATACGCGATACTTATTTCATTATATCCTACAATGCACTGTAAAATATTCAGCAAAATTGGAGATAGATATTTACTTATTAGCTAAATTTTCACTTCGGTACTTATAATCTGAATCTGATACCATTGAGAATTAAAAACTGTATTACTCAGTTAGATAGGTCAATTGTACCGACTTCCCGTTTTGGAAGCCACAAGTAGAAAACAACTTCACTAAGAGTTTAAACAGCGGCGTTTAAACAGTAAATACAACAATATACACTAGATACTATAATATTACTTCGAAGACGCTCAGAAAAAGGTTCCAATTCCCTGTGGCCGCATACATACATAAACCCATCGTAATGTTCCCAATCGTAAATGCCATGCGTCACA
The DNA here is from genome assembly GCA_038098605.1 of Gryllus longicercus. Classification (NCBI taxonomy): domain Eukaryota; kingdom Metazoa; phylum Arthropoda; class Insecta; order Orthoptera; family Gryllidae; genus Gryllus; species Gryllus longicercus. The sequence continues at coordinate 945,392 of JAZDUA010000312.1, read as the reverse complement.
TAATTTCTTCACTGAAATGACTCACGTTGCAAGCGAAGGCCCGAAGCAACAGGATCTCCAAACTCCATAGTCTCATTTCTCATTCCACACGTGACATGACATAACAGACGTGACACCTCCGGCTGTTAGTTCTCAGCAGACGCTTACGATGACGCAACGACCGAGGATTGTAGAGACCTTTCAAATGCGTGACCTTAAAGGGGGCGTATTTCCCCCAACTAGGAAGAGATGAGACATTAAAGAAGAGACGAAAATACAGGGTAGTGCGGAAAGAAGAGCAACAAACAGAAAAATACATCGGAAAATATCATATATTGAATTGAGAATTATATTCAGTGCCGGCGCTAGACTTTGGCAGACAGGTCGACCGCCCGGGGGCCCGCAAGTCCAGGGGCCCCATGATAGGGCTGATGAAAAAAAGAAAAGAGTAAACAAATTGAAGGAATTATAACTCGAAAAAATCGTCATCGTAAAAGTCACTGTACTGTAGTCTGATATTTCATGAATTTTTCAATTAATTTTTTACCTTAAATTGTTCATTATCGTTATTACTTGTGAGGTAGGACTCTTTTAAATGGGTCAAAGGACGCTATCATTAAAATAGGTTCTACTGTAATTCATATTTATTATTTCATGTATTTAACAAGTGATTTTATTAAACACTAACTAAACACAATCATTTTTTAATGTTTTAAGCTCATTGTGGAAATTCTATTATTCGATTACTAAATCCCTTTAGTTGAAACTATTATTTAAAATATATTTCCAAAACTATAGTAGTTTTGTATCTTAAACGTTGTAATTTTGATTATTTGTTGAAATAAAATAACTCATATGCCTTCTTGATACAACTATCACATTTTGAATTGGGGGGTGGGGCTTAGTGCCCAAAATCGCCTACCTTCGGCACGGATTATATTGGAAGTACTAATTGCTATTGGAAAATTTGTATGTACAGTGCCCCGCTTAAGTATTCAACAGATCCTCTTTTGTGCGCAGAATCCGTGTTAAAATGCACAAAAATCGTGTAGAAAAGAAAAGCAACGCATTTTATTACAGAATCATGTAGTACAAAATGATGTACACAATCACGGTCTTAAAAATAAAATATCTCAATGTGAAATGTATGGATTCATTTCAGTACAAAGATATGTAGTCCTGTAAAAGTATTCGACCAAATAAACAAATTCAAAAATAAATATTTCAAAACAGAAACCTAATATCTAGTTGCCCATCCTTTAGCATCAATAACATTTTGCAAGCGTCTGGGGATTGAATCCATCAACGTTTTTGTATTTCGCTTTGTTGAATTATTCCCACTCACTTGTCAGAACTTGCTTCAAATGTTCTGTACTTCTTATTTTGTGTTGTTATTTTTGGTTTTCCAGTTTTTGCCACACATGTTCAATTACATTAACATCTGTACTTTGTGGAGGTGACTGGATACATTTAGGACAGTTGTAGAGGACCCATAATCTCTTTTGAAGTGGTGTGTTTCGGGTCATTATCTTGGTAGAGCTTAAAGGAGTCAAGAATGCCTATATTAGCAGCAGTTGTTCGCAGATCACGCTTTAGAATTTGAAGATATTTGTCTTTGTCTATTTTAGCTTCCAAAAAATCCAATTTGGCTACTCATATTTGCTGATACACTCTCCTTCCTTTTGCTGATACGCACCCCCACACCATCACTGAGCAATCTGTGTTCTTCACAGTTGGACAGATATTTTTTTCAAGAAGCTCTTCATCAGCCTTCTTCCATACAATGACCCTGCCATATAAGCCAAATAGGTTAAACATACGTTCTGTTAAAATAACTTCTTATCAATACTCAGAACCTTCTCGCAAATACTCTGGAGAAAATTGAAAGTGTGTTTATTCTTCTTAGTGATGAAGGGTTTCCTCCTAGCTACACGGCCGTGGTAACCACCCCTATTGTGTTCGTCTTACCAGGGGCGGATTCAGAGACGAATTTTGGGAGGGGAAATTCAAAATGTTTTCGACAAATATGTATATTACAGATTTTGTAAAACGTTCATCTCATGCTGCGATAGATTTTAATCGTTGTAATGATAATCGAAAAAAATATTATTTTTTAAGTTTCGTGTCTTGAAAGTTAAAATTAATATTTACTGGAAAAATTTAGAGGAGGAAATTTCCCTCATTTCCCCCCACTTATGCGCCTCGTCTTACGGAATCTTCACTGTTGAAGTGTTCCCTGAAAATTTTAATACTTCAGCTATTAGTTAAGGGCACTAATCTGCGGATCCTTTTTCACTATCCTTACCACAGCAAGCTCGATGAGCAGTTTAGGACGTCCAGTCCGTCTATTGTTGCAAATCCTGTTCTTTCTTTGCCATCAGTATATCATTGCCTTGACAGTGCACACAGACTTTTTGACTTTCTGGGCGATTACAATGAATGAATCATTGGCACTGTGCTCTACAATTAGCAACCTCATGTCTTTTGACAATTCTTTACCTTTACGACTCATAGTGCTATAAGGTGTTAGTTAAAGCTTGGAGCACGTCAGATCGACAACTGCGCCAATGCAGCATTGGTTTGGAAATTTTCGGGGTCAAATATTTTCATTGGTTATTGGTTGACAGGTCGAATAGTTTTAAAAGAGTAGATATTTTGCACTGATGTCAAGTTAAATGTGCTAAAGGTTGAAATTTAGTAGTTTTACAATATTGTTAGACCCAGCTTTAATGTGTCTTAACATGAGATTCATGGTCTGAAACAACGATCTTTAAAGAACTGAAAATAACTAGTTCTAGAACAGTGCATACTTTCTCGCGTTATTGGAAACAGCTATGTAATATTGAAATACTGCGTTTTCTGCGCCACTAACACCTCAGATAGTATTAAAAACATGCAATACAACCAACAAGCGAACAACGCACTTTTACCAGCGCAGCGCTGTTAAAACTATGTGCATTCGCTGGGCTAATAGTATCAATACAGTCATTAGAATATAAACAATTGACATCAAAATTATAACGAAAACTCTGGCTGCTCACACTTGAGTTGCCTTTCGTCGTAAGAGTTCTGATGGCGTTTCATCGTTTTTCTTTTATTTAATTAGCTGTAATGTTTTAGGGATTATGATATACATACCTCACCGGGCATTCCGAGCAGTAATTTGCAAAAAACTGCAGGGAAATTCATCGCAAACGGACATACTGGTTCTCGGTCTAGAGTTACACCGCCACCAGCTGGACTTAATAAAACAGCTGTATCTCAACACGCCAACATCTCAACGTTCGAAAACAATTAGCTTCTCAAATATCTGTTCCGCATTGTTTATATTAAGCTTTGCAGATTGCTTAAAAAGAAATACAATAATACTCTACGAATGCAAATTGAGTAAAAAGTGAAAAACCGAGAGTGTAAAAATATAATTAATATTGGCATATTCAATAGCAAATTAGAATTACAATTATAGTAATTATTTTTCATATCATTCATTCAATTTTCCACGTGGTGTGAAACCTGTTGGCTATATATTTCATTATTTTAAAGCAGCTATTACGCAAAATCTACTCCTTTTCAAATAATAGTCCATGACCTATTTTAATGAACTTATTTTGTTCAATAGACGTGACTGAGGCAAAAATATCTATATTCTATTTTGTTGTTTTAAAATGTTTTTGAAATTTAAAAAAAAGGAGGAATACCCAAAATTTTGACTAGAATCATATTTTTACCCTCTCTCATTACATAAGTAAAGAATATTTAAAGAAGAAATTTGGAGCGGTTTTTGAGAAAAAAGCGTACATTTCAATTGCACATAACGCAAAAATTTCTCGTTTTTCAAAAAAAATGTACATGATCTTTTTTAGACAGCCAATTTAGTACAAAAGACTTTATCTGAGACAAAAACTCAATCTCCAATTTTGAAGTTTTAAATACTTTTTTCGAATTTTCGAAATATCGGTGATGTCAACGAAAATGAGACCTGCACAATTCTCTTAAACGTCATTTGCACTATTCAACAACAAAATGTAATCAAACAATTTGGAGCCTTTTTTTTTTGAAAATTTTGAAATTATCCCAGGGGCTTTATGTAAAGTACCCCCAAAATTAAAATATCAATTTCAAATTCCAGGGGCCGCGACATGAGCTAAACCGATTGGGGAATATCAATTTTGGAGAAAATCGGCTGAACGGTTTATGCGCTAACGTTGTGCACAGACACACGGACAGACGTTTTGCCGTCATTCGAATTTTCGGTATCAAAGACCCACAAAACATGGATTCTGGCTACACCACGTGTTAAAGGATTTTATTTTCTAATTTAGCAACTGGATTTATCCACTTTTTCCTTACCGGGGTTAGGCAATAAGAGTTTTTGTGTCGAAACCTCGTCGTTTTCCGACGCACGATTTCAATACTTTCTCTTCTTACGTTAGTAAGTGCGAGAAAGTAAATCAGCGGCATCAAAATATCATCAAAATACTCTTTTCGGAGGAACCAAGTTCGATACCATTTATTTCATATTTCCTTTCAGGGTTCTAAACAGGATTTTCTGCAACGTCAAACGTCCAGGCGTTCATTAATCATTGAGAAAGCCGTGCCTTCGAGAACGTTTTTCCTTTCTTAAGATAGTCATACGAATTGCATGAGAGCGAATATTTCACAACAGTACTGCGTCCACAAACTGTAAAACATTCCTTATAAATTGGAGGGAAAGTAATGACAATGGAATGGAGTTAAATTAATGGCACGTTTGTTGCGAGTTCTAACCTTCACATTTTGTAGTTTCCCTCCCTCTTAAAATACGCAACGGTTAGATAGATATCTTTTAGAATGCATCGTATGTATTTTCGTAATTAGTAGTATTGATAATTGATAATGTTTTAGACTAGTAACTCAATTAATTGTAGATGCATCTGATGTCATGAAATGTTGCCTCCTCGTACAAATCTGCTGAAATACTGCTTAACTGAAGTGTTTAGAATAAGTTAATTGTCAGATTAACTTTCTGAGAAAGTAGCAAAACGATGTTGAAACAGAGTATGATTTTCGCTCAAACAGGATATGTCAACGAAACAAATAAGGAAAACTGGGTTTGTCTTCTATTATCATTAAATATCTAAATATTGTATTGTTTTACTTTTAAATAATTGTAATAATAATACTAACAATAATAATAATAATAATAATAATAATAATAATAATAATAATGAAAATAAAAATCCTTTACTTCTTCTATTTACTCAAGTAAAGTACAATTTAAAGTATCAGATGCTCATAACTAAACCAATTATAATTCCCAAAAATCGTAAAACAATTTTTCATATTTAATAAAATAAAAAAATATTTAATTCGTTAATAAAAAGGAGAAAATAAGATATAGAACATATTATTTACGTAGATAAATTGTTTTAATAAATTGTAAAATGTATTATTATACCCTGGGCCCTTTTCATAATTTTCAGGACGCATAGCCATAAACATTTTAATTAATGACGTTGATTCATTTCACTCCTGATTCGGAAGCTCAGGAGATTGGGATTGCGTCCAAATCGCCAAGGCGAAACCTGAAGGACCGAGTCCCCGATAAGGCATGAGTATTTCCTCCATGTGGTTGTTTCACGGTCGGCTTCTCATACCAAACATCAGGAGCGGGCACGAACACAAATGGCGGGCAAGGACAACAGATGTCATTACAATCAAGAGCGATTTCTCTTTTTCAAGATTTAACAATATTGCACACGAAATTTCAATCATTTTCTATTCCGAATTCAATAGGCATTGATACTATGCAAATACCCACAGATTTCCATTTAGAATTGATTGACAGCACGTGGAAGAACGAAACGATCTGTTCTGATGTGCAACAAATGTATTAATTTTTTATAGACATTTCTTCTGACATGTTTTCCACGTTAGATGAAATCTCCTGCAAACAATGTATGTACTACGTGTGGGTCCACTTTACCTACGCTTGGGAGCGTTTCTGTTCTCTGAAAAGAGAGATATCAAAAGATAAAATGTTCCCTCAAACTGCCTTCCCAAGTACAATGAAAACAAAATAAAATCATGCCGTAAATATTTTTTTACACAAATTCTATTTATAACAAAGTTCCATTACGAATTTTTGTTGATATTTTATTTGAACAGCGATAAATAAATAAATAAATAAATAAATAAATAAATAAATAAATAAATAAATAAATAAATAAATAAATAAATAAATAAATAAATAAATAAAATCTCGCCCGTGTATTTCTCGAGTAGACGTGCGCCATGGCTTGCCGTCGTCTTTCGGACCGCCCACCCCTCCGCGCGCGCCGGCAGCTGCCACTGGCGCTATCAGGAGGCTCATTAGCGCCGGCGCTGTCTTTTCGGGATTATCGACCGCCCCCCCCCCTTTGTGCCCCTGTCGCCGCGAGGCCGCTCTCCGCGATCGGAAATTGTCCCTCCCCTTCCTCGACGGCGCGGCGCCCGCCCTTCGCATAATGGAGCGATCGCCTACCTCGGGCTCGCCCGCCTTTGCGGCCGCGTGTCCCTCCGATCGAGTCTCTTGCCTGATAAACGAATCTAATTTTGCTTTGAATTTTTGTCGCAACGAGAGCCCTTTAAATGCGTCGGTATCAGATGCCTAATATTTTGCACGTTACTCAAAAGTTTACACTAGATGAAGGAATGAAAGAATTATAATAAAGGGAATCAATATTACACTCTTGTAATATTGTTTGCGGAAAGCAGGTCATAGTCCAACGTTCATTCATATTACGTTTAGATAATCTGGGTAACATTGTCTCTTTTGTGTACACCGATCTGAGGTATTATTATTAGTTCAACAATATAACTTCAACTGTTATGAATTTGCCATTAACTACTAATCTATACTAACTAATACTAATATTAGCTACTAATATAACAACGTTATATCATTTTTAAGTTCATGGGTGCCCCTAATTAGTCTTACATTTATTCTGAAATGGTTTTATACAAAAAAAGTTGTTCTTTAGTTGAATGTGTTAATTTCTATGGTTAAGGAACGCATATGTCTTTAAGTAGGGAATTAATATGAAAGTTACAATCTTGGGGGATTGTGTATGAAATGAATAAAACTTTGGAATTTACTTGTTTTTTTACTTGGTTTGATAAGTCAATGTTTTGGTTTACAATTATTACTTTAAAATACAAATATCATAATCATCATTTTGATTCTTCAACTGCCAAACTAGACAATCATGTCAACCTACTATTATAATTAATACAATGAAGTGAACAGTAAAAATAAAGGTCTTTTCAAAGAATCGTCCAAAAATATTTAAATTATGAAGAAACATTGGAATTGTATTTCGTATCTGAAGTACTATTTATAACAATAAGTAGTGTGGCTAAAGGATACCTTCCGCTATATTAGGATCTTCGAATGAACTATCTTTGCAAAAAGTGCCTGTAAGAAAACTTTCGGATTTGGAAATTTGATAATCACAACCAATTAATAATAATCATGAGCACTATCTACGAGAACGAAGGAATTTATCCAAAAACAAAACAAGTTATTTTTCATACGTTAATTTTCAGGTGTGGTAACAAGATAAAAATTATGACAGATACAAAAAAATTATGACATACAAGTTATGTCAGATACAAAAGCAAGTTCTTCAAATCGGTAACACAAACTCGTACGTTGCCACATATTCAGCGTTTCGTGGACAGTTTTAGTCCATCTAGTAGGTTTTAAACAATTATCTAGACAGAATATCCGCAACACACAATTCCTACAGCTTTCAGAGAATGACGAATAAGTTGACCATTTGAATCAATTTGCTGTAAAGTTATGAGGTAATTTTGAATGGTTCTAAGAAGGGGCGAGTCGTGTTAGGTCAAGCAGTAAAGCACTCGGCCATGGAAGTGCATTGTAAGCAATCGTGTTCTCCTTCCACAACTATAACTCAACGTGATGTACGATCGTCTCGCCGGTCGTGTCCGACCATAACGCACTGGCTCACGTACGTGTATATCATGCTATTAGAGAGCTGCTAATTTTTTCCAATTTACGTGACTCAAGTAACGCTGGTTTTGGCATTTTAGATAATTGTGTTAAGTATTACAACTAAATGCGTGTTTTGTAATAACTGCCTAGTGTAAGGAAGAAATTCAAGGAACAAAGAATATTTATCCTTCTCATTCCACTCTGCGATATCATGAGCTGCAACACTGATACAACTTGCAAAATATTCATTTCGAATTATGGGCATTAGCGTATATAATAATAATAATAATAATAATAATAATAATAATAATAATAATAATAATAATAATGATAATAATAAATAGCTCCTAAATGATAAAGAACTCCTACGAAGTCCTTGAAAGCTGTCTTCTTAATCCATAAATTATTAAGAATAATTAATTAGTAATTATTAATCCTGAGATATATTAATTCCAAACCAGAGAACATTTAAACTCGTTTATTTAAAAATTTCATTTTCTATTACTGGAGACCATATTAACTCATTTGCCTTACTGAACATCATTTCATTTATGAAGTTGGCTATTCACGCCTAATGGCCAACCTTTAGTTTATCGTGTCGAAAATCAGGAAGACTGCAATGCAACGAATTATTTCATCATTATGCCATGACTATGTTTCATTAAGCATTGTTAATATGCCCGTAAGGGTTATCCCTAGACTTACATGAACGGTTTTTATATACATCTATTTACTGATGAATAAGCATCATCATGACGAAAAACCATTTAATAATAAAAACTATTATTGAAAATGTATGGCATTTGGACACTTTCTTAAAATAACACATACATGTATCATACTCTAAAAATAATTACGCGCACATGCGATTGTAAAGGTCTTTTATAGTATGTTACTCAGGGCAATGAATGAATATACCCCACGAATTTTCATCTTTACAATTTGTTTCCAAGGTTAAAACCCAACATTCCTGAGCTAATAGGGTTTCACTAGAACACGGGCATTACTTCGAGGGTCACGCAAGGACAAAGAAGTTGAAAAACGCGTTTACAGTCGTCAGTGAGCCTCGGCCACGAGCGAAGCGCATCGCCCCTCCGCCTCGAACAGCGAGCTTCGCGCGTCGGCCACCAGAGGCAGCACCTCCCGAGGGGCGTCGCGCGGCGCGGCGCGCGGGCGGTCGCGTGTGAACGGGCGGCGATGGAGCATGAAGGGGACGGGAAGGTCGTCGCGGGCGGGGACGGCGGCGGCGGCGGCGGCGGCGGCGGCGGCGGCGGCGGCGGCAGCGCCGCGCTCCTCGACGGTCGGTGCCTCGCTTCCAGTAGGGATGCGACATCGATGTTGATGTTTTCACATTGATGCTTTATATATCGATGTATTAACACCGATGTTTTTTAACATTTGCGTTTTCTGATATGTTTTTCTTTACCGATGTTTTGTTGCAATGAAAAACCCCCATGATCACATTACTGTAAAAGTTAAAATATGAAATAATAACTGATAGTAACACTGTTATCCATGTGTTGGAACCAAAGGAACGCTAATAGCATTACCTTCATCGACTCCGACTCGACTTCATAAACTCTTTTGCCCGAGATGACCTCCATGCCTTTGTATATCCCCTTTCTTCATATTAATTTCGCACATTGGGATATAGACACAAAATACGTTGTTGGCGTAGGATCTGGCCCTTCTTGTCGAATCGATAAACACGAACACTGTCAAATTTAATTTTAATGCACACGAATTTAATGTTAGAGGTTACTAAACCAATGCAAAAACATCGATGTTGAGAAACATCGATGGTTTTTAATCGATATATTTTGAACATCGATGTTTGAATTTTGAACATCGATGTTTCCTAACATCGATATTTTGTTATCGATGTAGCATCACTAGCTTCCAGCTCCTGTTAGCGAAGCGACATCGATGTAGATTATTTCAAACCATCGATATTTTTATACAAACATCAATGCATTTAATGGCGATTTATTTTTTCCAATTATCTTTAACGTCGATGTTTTGAGCACGATGTTTTAACTTGATTGATATTTTAAATTTTAATTAAAAATATAATAATAAATACTACAATAAGTTTCACATATCAATAATTTGAACTTTCTTCGGACCGAAGTCAGCGAGTGAAAATAACCTAGTTGAATTTTTTATAATAAATGTAGTGTGTTATTTTTGTATTACCCAATAATATAATAAAGGTTTGTAAATTGTTCTTCATTTCTTTGAAGTTGTATCGCCAGATACATCTTAATCATAAATTAATAAATTCGACCATGGTGATAAGAAATCATCCTGTCCCGCATATGAACACATATGTTAGAGGTTACTAAAGTAGTTTTTCAAATATCGATGTTCAAAGCCATCGATGGTTTTAGGCTGGTGTATTTTGAACATCGATTTAAAATTTTAACATCTATATTTCGAAACATCGATGTTATGCTGACGATGTCGCATTCCGACTTCCTGCTCGAGTAAAGATGGACACACACGAAGGACCCAAAGAGCGACTGCGAATTTGTATTTTTCTTCTGGGGAGAACAGGGTGGACTTTTTCATTATAAAAAATGCATGGAATGCTCTGGCTTTCAGTGTCATTGATTGAAATGTTTTGAAGTTTGGAAACGATAAATCAGAGAGATACAATGGATTGTGTCCCTTGCAAGCACAAAATAATTATTTTTCAGCGAGGTATATCAAGCTGAGGGGTGGGAGTGTGTCGTAGTTGACCGGGTGGTCAATTGTTCCGTCCCAGTTGAGGATACGTGACAGTTTTACCCGTTCCGTTTTGCCCACACAGGACCGAGACCGACTGATTTACTGAGCGCACTGAGATGCGCGTTTTATGATTCCCAATGCAGATGGTTTGTGTGAAACCCCGTTCCAGATACAGATTCCTATACAGTACGAGGAAGCGTGCCCCTAAAGAGTCGAAGGCGAAGACTCACAGAAGACGCACAACCAGACGGTACCCGAACTAAGAACGTGGAGTGATTGTTTAGTGATTCCGGGAGTTTCAACTACTAGGGGGCATTATTCCCGTAAGTGTAGCACATGTTTTTGCTCGGGAGCTTGCGGTATGGCGAGATCCGGCGCCGACCTACCGTCGGTTTCGCCCAACCAGGTATCTCCCAACAGCGGGGCACCACCCCAGCGGTGACAAGCTCAATTCTCGGACTGGTCTCGCGGCATGTGTGGTAGTGTAGTGCACGTAAGTGTAAGTGTGTGTAAGTAAGAGGTGAGGATAGGACAAGGAAGAGGAAGGAAAGATAGCTGGCGGTGCGTGGCCCGTTTGTTAGGATACTGCTCCGGCATTCGCCTGATGTTGACGAAGAAACCACGGACAACTACCGATAAGAGCAGTCGGTCGCTAGAATTCCAGACGACTGAATTCGACCTGGCTATCTAGCTAGAGTCGAAAATCCTGTCACCGTGGGAGTGAAAGCCTGGGACCTTCCGGTCAGAGAGACTGCAGTGCCATCAGTTGATGCCCTGAGCCACCTCTTCCGGTACGCGGAGAGGTGAACCCGGACTGATAAAACCGGGCGTCTGTAGGACAGATGAGGATCCAGGGGGGGGGGGTAAATGAAACATTGTCTCACTCAATAGGCCTATAGTTTTCGCTTGGTACCATCTTTTATTTGGCAAATTTGATTTAAAAATTTATTCATGTTAAAATTATGCCATTATTTAAAAATAATATTCTATAGTAACAATATAATGTTAAATAACAATAATAATGGTAATAATAACAATGTTTATCTTTTAACAAAAATCTATGATGGCCTCTTTCAAAATGATTGGCTGGATCCACCCCTACTTCTGGATACGGTTCAGTATGAGGTCTGTAACCAAAAACGCGTAAAACTTTCACGTATTCCGATCGTGTATGGATGCTGTAAAAGACGATAGCCTTTGACCCTTTCAATTAATACGATAAATTATTTTTCGTAGTAGTTCGTAGTAGTTGTGATACTGCGATTAATGAAAAACACGTACGTCTTCAAATTATCATATTTTTTTCTGACTCCTAAGAGTTTAATTGAGGGGAATGTCATAACAAATCATTAACTTTTCAAATTTGAAATGTTGGAGGGAAATATGCAGTTTGTAAGTGAAGCACCTTTAAGGATCCTTGAAAATATGCATTTCTGTCACCTATATATTGGAAATCTTTCGAGATTTCTAAATACTTTGTCAGCGTTCACTTGCAGCGTTTATGTTCACATATGCATTAAAATCCGAAATATGTCTTTCGTGTATCAATGATGCGGTAGAAATTCGAAAGAAAAGTAACAGAAAAAGAGTATTTATGGACGATAAGGCTCTATCCACGCTCTATTGAAAGAAAACTGGAGAACGTTTTAGAAAAAATCTTATTTAGGTATAAGGGGAACACACAATTCTATTCGAAACTAGACCAAAACTAATGTTTTGAAACACTTGCACAAGATATCTTTGACAATTCCTATTCAGAACAATAGCGTCACGACTAATATCTCAACGCAAATAATGACAGTGTGGAATTTCTTGTAATGTAATTGTAGTAACTTGAAAGGAAAAACCTTTAAAAGTTAAAATATTTCTTTGCAATTGACACGTGAAGATGAACGAGATTAATCTGCGAATCTCCGTTTGGAAGAAGATTCTATGTTCTGTCTACGCGCTAATGTTGATCCCAGAAGGAATGACAACTCATGAGCAAACGGACTGATGGACGAACAAACTGGCAGACGGGCGGACGGGCAGTCGAACCGACACGTGGGACGGACATTCAGGCGGACGAGCAGATGGATCAGCTCCCGCATGAATTTTGCAACTTGATAAAAGGCGGTAGGCGGGCGCTGCCTCTTTCAAGGCCTCGATAGTTAGATCGAGTGATTAGTGTTTTCCGGCACGTTAACGGCGAAGGTCATTAGTCATGTAAAATTTTTTTTTTATCGCCGGAGGGGTGGTGATCTTCACCCGCGGAATGAAGAGATTCGACGTCGACCTTACGGGGTATCTCCAACCACGTGTATCCCACGTGAGTCGTTGCAGCCGGAACAAGCTCTAAGCACCTGACTGGTACTCCGACATGTGTGGTAGTGTAGTGCTTGTACGTGTCTGTGTAAATAAGGAATGAGGTTAGGACAAGGACGAGGAAGGAAATATCGCGCGCGGGCCATGGCCCATTTCTTACGGTACCTCTCCTTCATTCGCCTGATGTTGATCGTAGAAATTATGGAATTCCGGCCGCTAGAATTCTCCCCCAGACAGCGGCTGAATTCGACATAGCGGATAACAGGTGTCTAAAATCCTACCACCGTCTGAATTCGAATCATAGGACCTCCTGGTGAGAGGCAACGCAGTGACATCAATTGATACCCTGAGCCACCTAGCTGTTCAAGGCTCTGAAGCGACAAGCGAACGTTCGACGATGAGATAAATTGGTGAGCTTATGACTAAGTTCGCATGATTACAGTATGCGCTGAAGGGCTACAGATTTCGGAGGAGATGAGAAAGTTTCAGAAACAACGCCATGCCCCAGACCATGCCATGGACTACTTCTGTACGACGACCTCGTATCTATACATTTTCTAGTGTTTTAAATTTATGTCAGCTATAAAGCCGCCTCATGTGGCTGTCGGTCCCAGCAAGAAAGCTGCAGAGACGGCAGTCGCATTCTCGTTTTTCTGCATTCAGAAACAAGGGGTTCCTTTGGCGATTTCTGGTGCGTTCGCCGACTAGATGACCATGCGCACAAGCATATACACAGCACAAGCGTACACACAAAAAAGGCACAACATAGAACCATTAGAATGTATGGAAAACAACTACTTGCAGATCATATCATACAAATAGTACACTTCAAAAATATAGCATATTCCTCCGGTAAGAACGTAAAGACAGAGAGGTGGTCTCCATGCGCATGTTTATAATGACACATATACACATGTATGCAGAAAATCACTTTTTGAACCGCTAGTTGCCCTCGATTCTGACATTTTCGGTTTCTCCGGGTTAGATACTTTCAGTTACGACTTTCGAAATATAATTCCTAAAATGCATACTGTAATTTACGACGAAGGGTTCTATTGTGTCACTGGTATGAATTAATTGGCATTCCACATTGTATTGAAAAGCTCCTCGCAATAAAAAAAAGAGGAGAGGGCAAATGTTCAACATTAAGAAAGTATATTGATTGTTGAGATGAATAAGAGTTGATATATTTTATTTTAAAATTAGAGTCAGACATTGAAATACTCATCTTCAATATCATGAAAATATCCAGTGTTACTTTTCGAAGAAAACAAGTATCTTTCAAAATTTTCCCCATAGTGAAATAATTTTCAAAGCTGCTATTCTTATAGTAATACCGTGAACTTTTCTGCGAATTTTGGAGAACCTTCCAGTTGTAGAAATACATTTCCATCAAACCGCGAGTAAATAACTCTTGCAACATACACAATGGCATACGCTCCGATCTTACTTCTGTACGGAGAGAGAGAGCAAGAATCTGTCTTCGAACAACCCATCCTCGGATTGAACTGCTCCTTTAGCACCACGGTACCTCACCTTCCCTTTCTGCCCGCGCCAGCCTCTCCACTGCGCACCCACGCGCACGCCTGCGCAGGCCGGAAGCACGCCGCAAAGCAGCACCAGCAGCAGAAGCGGCTCCGGGGATTAGTTCACCGCAGCCGGCAACACGGCGCCTAATCCGCGCCCACGCGGTGCGCCGAGGCAGCGGGGGCTGCGGCGCTTACGTCCTCGCCCCGCCCACTGCGCCCCTTCCTCCAGCCCCGCCCCGCCCCGCCCCCGCCAAAGCGCCTCCCGGACCGGCCTCGCCAACCCGCCCTCTCCTGCACCCACGCCCACGCACACCGCCCACGCCTCCACTCCCACCGCACTCGCCGTCTATCACCCACGCCCGCCGCCCACGCCCTCCTCCTCGCCTGCCAGCCACGCCTACCGCCCACGCCGGCCGCCCACAGCCACCGCTGCCCACTGCCGCCGCCAACGCCCGTTCCCTATCACCGCCCACAAATGCCGCCTATTCTCGTCACCCTGCCCACGCACCGCCCACGCCCGCCCCCGTTCCATGCTTGCCACCCGCTACCCACGCCTATGCCCGCCGCCCGTCACTCCTGTCGTCGCTACCTTCACCTCTCTGTTTAATGCCTCCCTCGTCTCAGAAGTCAATCCTTGCCAGGCCCCTCATTCCGCGCCCTCCTCAAAGGCTACAATGGCGCTGGGGGTGGCAGTGTTGGCTCTTGGTAGAGATGGGATGGCGCAAGTGTGACGGCAGGCTGGCGCCACAGAATAACGTAGGATCGAGTGGCTAAGGGGCGCCGAGGCAGCCGGGGCAAAATCGGAGGCAGGAGCGGCAGGTACGGAAGGCGGAAATGTCTGGAGAGGCGGAGACGGTGTGTCTCAGGGTGGTGGATGCGAGGACGGTAGGTGCGGAGTGGTATGGTGCGGCGTGGTGAGGCCCGCAAACGGCAACACCACTGTGAGTTCCGCCACCGTGCTAATGAAGACCTAACTCTCCACGCCGCCCACATTCAAATTTCACCCACCCCGAACTCAAATACGGCGACGCTTGAATAGCGAAGTATCCGCCGTAACAATCTACTGTGTAATTTTCGCGAGTTTTGGATCCCCTTTCTCCCGCGCCGCTGGGTGCGCCCGTCCGCGCTTGTGCTGAGGGGAAGGGAGGTATTCAGTCAGTGCTGCTGACGTCTTCTTTGAGCGCGGGGTGATTAGTAGCAACAGGAGGATGCGCTCGGGACGGGAGAGCGGTGCGAGAGGGTGCGGAAGTCTACGCGGGGCTCGCGTCGAAGTTCTCGCAAGAAACTTGCGAAGCTCCGTGGTGTGGGCGGTCGGGAGCGTTGGTAGCGGCGAAAGACGCGGTGACAGCGCTGTTGGGATTCTCCCTGGCATAGCATGGCGGTTGGAGCGAATCTCTCGTTTCGTGTGTAGATTTCCGCGTGCGGTCATTCCAACGCTCTTGGAGAAGTTGGGGACACCGCTGTGTAGGCTTTTTTATGCCTTTATTTCGGCTGTCATACCGTGGCCTTCCTCAGGTTGCTTATGGAGATTCCTTGTGAGATTTTCTGGATACTCTCTTCCTACGTTGAACCAATCTTCTTTGTGCTTGATAGTTAAATCTTGGAAAAAACAGCGTTGCCATGCCACGTGTGTGTGCCTGCGTTCGCGGGCAATCGACAAAGGAATATTAGGATTCATTCCTACACTTTTGATGTTTCTCAGTCCGATACCTGTAATGTCTGGATACTTTTAATAAGGTGAAATATTGAAGTGCAACGCATTAAGAGAAAAGCGATCAGCTGGTACGACGCAGTATCCCCTCCAATTATTCATTCCGACGTTGTGGCAACAAGCGTAGTATAGACGTATTGGCCATTTTAATCTCTCACACATTCACCTGATAACAAAAGCTGACCCAGAACCCTGTCCTAAATGTGGATCCCTAGTATCTACATCCCATATTATTCTGGAGTGCCCTGAATTAGCCCATATAAGACAGTCCTTAAATTTAAAACACTCTCTGTATAATTCGTTCTCCTCTCCACAATAATATATAAAAGTCTTACAACTTTTAAAAACATCAAAAATTGATACCTTAATATAAAGACCCTCCTTTACCTATATCTCGTATACAGTAATCCTTCAAACATGTTGTTAATATCAAAATGTGTGTAATGTCAATAAATAAACATGTGTACCCATCCCAATTATGAAGTACCCACAATATTAATACATTTTGACCATTTATATGTTTGTATGAATTGTATGTAATTGTATAATGACATAACTGTAAAAAATGTGTAATCTTGTGGAAATTATAAATTGATTCTCGTGGTCGCTTATGACCCAGTTGTTGAAAAGCGACCTTAAATAAATAAATAAATAAATAAAAAAAGCGTAGTATAGATTGTGACACTATAAAAGTGATGAGAATTCTTCAAGTGCTCCTGGTCGTTGTGGTTACGCTGCGTCGTAGGCTGTTTTGCCGTCGTTTCGACCGATGTAACACGGCGGTCATCGTGAGGTATGAGGACTTTCAACTCCGAGCATTTCAAAACATAAGGTCCATGTTATCAGCCAAAGTCTTTAAATTTTTGTTTTGGAAGCGCGTGCGGCACTCCCCACCCAGATTACGAAACCTTCGTCAACTTCGATATGAGAAGGGAGACCATGAAAATTTGTTTCTTTACCATAATACAACACTTTTCCAAGTTGTCTTTCGTATTCATCAAAAACTATCAATGTTATTATATTTTTTCTTCTTCTTGTTTTCTTATATTGGTCTCCTAGAATAAGGATATTAGTCTGAGTGTTATGGGGTTTGTGCTTTGGATTTCCTCATCCCAAATTCGCGGAATCAAACCCGAGTTTGGAATTGGGCCTTGGATTTTCAAAGCGCAAAAAAAAACTGCTAAAAAACCCTGTCTTAACGCCCTGCAAACACAAATACTCTGAAAACTCCTGTTCTAATCAAATTCCCCTTACGCGCGGGCAGGTAACGACATAAGTAATGAATATTTATATCTGAGAAAGATATTGTAACTGTACCATAGTGTCGAATTTGGGACACGTGGTATTGCTGGGCATCTAAGTGTGGCCAAATTCTAAAATGCTCCAGAGTCGAATTCATGTCGGGGTAGGCAATAAAATATTATAAGCATGGGGATCAGAAGCGACAAAAACAAGAACATCCGACATAATATTAAATGACTCTACATCTATTTTCATTCAATGCCTTAACTCATAATCCAGATTTTTGTACACTAATTGTTTGCGAAAGGCGTATTTGACATTGAGTAAGAGCGCATTGAAAGACTAAAAATAATGTGACGAAAAAACTTTTACAAAATTTCGTAAGCTCCAATATCAAAAGACACATGTTGACGAAATAATGTTCACCATTGAATACTGCAATTTTTAAACTTGTTTTTAACAGTTCAAAAAACTTAAAAGTATTCCAAGGACCGTTTCAATATGTTCATTTTCGCTTATTGTCTATGTACACGAAGTAGGAGTCAGTTTCTGCAAACTCTATGCTTATGGTATAAAGCTTGTGAAATGTACATTCAGTTCACTGTCTCCCACTTCTCTCATTAACGCAACCGGTTGTTTTTCTATTAAGCTCTGCGCCCATGTAATAGCCAACAACCTAAATTACTGACGTCTTCCACTCTTATTTGTTTTGTAAGTATCGCACGACCTTGTCAATGTCATTACATCATTCTTTATGATCGTGTGGAATTAGGGGCCTTGACCTTCAGTGACACTTATCTATTCCATAATTCAGTGCTGTGAGGCCATCAGTGGTGCAGAGGCCACAGCAACTTCAATTGGCATACTCATGAGTGGCGAAGGTCTCATGACGGGCTCTGAAAGTGTTCTTATTTCGAGTTGCAAACATTATGAAAATACCGTGCGCTATTCATCACACTACGGAAGAGATCGGCACGATAAAAACCATGAAACGTGCTGAAAAACAAACATTAAGTCACGAACGAGGTATCACGTTAATGTTCTCATGGGTTGACGTAAAAGCAATTTTTTGTGGCATTGATTTCGAAAGAAATGTATCACGTTGCAGCGTTCACGACTAACCGAGATGTTTTTCCGGTAGTACCGAGAAAAATGGGCGTAGACAGTCGTAAATCGATGTTGTGCACTGTACGTGTCTACAACACGTACGCTATGAAAAGTATTTCTGTGGACGTCTGGAGAGCACGTAAGAGTCCTGAATTCTATTTATATTGTTTGAATTCTAATCTGACTTTTGAATTCTATGTATAACTTTAAAAGTAAAACCGCGATTTCACATTGTCTACAAACCGAACATTTTTACTACCAAAAATATTAGGTAATGGATATTAACTGGACATTCTGCACTGAATTCAATATTCAATTCAAATACTGTATACTTTTTATCGTGCATAGTTGTTTTGCGACGGCGAGGTATTTTAGTCAAAATATTTACACGAACACTATGCGGTCCATGAGATCAAATATTTCTAAAATACATGTTTCTGTAGTTCAAACGAGTCACATGCACGTAATAGAAATATCGCTCTATCGAAATAGTTTATATTTGAAATAAACCTATAGTTAGGGAGTGGTTTTAGGGTGAAGTCACAGGGCCGATTGGTCACAGTATTTTCTGTAGTTGGTCAACTCAGTGTAAAAGAATATTTCAAAAACGTTATTAAATATGTGAAAAGATGTCACTTAAAACGCCATTCAGTTTGAAAATAGCGTACAGAAAGTGCCTATAAATTGTTTTAGAAAGTATCACAGTATACAATACATAAAACTTAATAAACTAGACTAGTCTACTGACATTTTCACGCGCTATTTGGTCCAAGATCACCCATAAATCAATTTTTTATAAAGAAAAATTTGAATAATTAAACAATTATTAATTAAATCCATTAACACTTCGAAAAATATATTTTAAACAGTACGTTGAATTTCGATCATCTACACGTCAAGATTCATTGCCTGAAGCACATTATTATTCAAATTTTCTCGTTTGAAATTGAGAAAAAAGAGATGATTCATAATTACATCACTAGCTAGTTTTTTTCTATGTTCTAGGAACACAGTTTAACCGAACAATGACGAATTTTTTTTAAATACAGCGGGGTTAATCTGTGTTTTAAGGGTTAAAGCGTATTAACAAAAGTTCAACGCTTCCGATTGCTGATTTTTTGGTTGGTAATTAGTTACTCCGAGCGAGTCAAACACTGAGGTATTTAGTCCCGTAAGTGTAGTGTGTTTTTTCCTCGGGAGGTGGCGGTGGTCTTCCCCCGCTGGATGGCAAGATTCGTGGCCAACCTCCTATCGGCTGGCTGGGTTTCCTCAACTAGGTATCTCCCACCAGCCAGTTCAAGCTCTAAGCTCCCGACCGGTCTCCTGGCGTGTGCGGTAGTGTAGTGCATGTTAGTGTAAGTCTGTGTGTGTAAGTGGAGAGGTTCGGACAAGGAAGAGGTAGAAAAGATTGCGCGTGTTCCGTGGCCCGTTTGTTAGGGTACTGCTCCGACATTTGCCTGAAGTTGATTGCAGAAACCATAGAAAACTACAGAGCAGAGCAGCCGACCGCTAGAATTCTCCTCCAGACAGCGACTGAAATCGACCTAGCTCAGAAGTTAGTGTCGAAAATCCTGCCATAGTCGCGACTCCAATCCAGGATCTCCCGGTCAGACGCACTGCAGTGACATCAGTTGACTCCCTGAGCCGTGATTGTTTGGAGTTTACCGCCGCATTAACTGCTGTGGCTAATACTCCCGTAAATGTGTGTATCCCGAGAGGTGGCGGTGTTCCCTTCCAGATGGTGAGTGAGATCCGGCGCCGACCTTCACGTCGGCTTGCGGGGTCCCCCTTTCCTTTTATATCTGCATGCAAAGTAGAGAAGTGCAAGTATGTAAGTGTGTGTGTTGAGGGGAGAGGAAGTGTCAGAAGAGACAGATCGCGTGCCGTCCCGTTTGTACTGCTCCGGCATTCGCCTAGGATTGATTGGAAGAGTTACGAAAACTACCGGTCAGAAAAGTCGGCCGCTAAAATTCTACAGTCGGCATCTTTGTTCGACCCAGTTTTCTAGCTACAAGTATGTAAGTGTGTGTGTTGAGGGGAGAGGAAGTGTCAGAAGAGACAGATCGCGTGCCGTCCCGTTTGTACTGCTCCGGCAGTCGCCTAGGATTGATTGGAAGAGACACGAAAAACTACCGGTCAGAAAAGTCGGCCGCTAAAATTCTACAGTGGGCATCTTTGTTCGACCCAGTTGTCTAGCTACAATACCGAAAATGCGGCTGACCTACGTGCTCTCTTCGCTCGGCCTCACACCATGTCGCCTGGCGTCGCACTTCAGCAATGTCACGGTCTAGATGCAGTCTGTTTGGTTTAAAAAACATGTTATGATGTAACCATATTTGAAGTTACATTTTGAGTTCGGGAATCCCTTATGTTTCTTCTCTGCTGCTCAAACGGCTTCTCACTGTAAGCGTTCATTTTTAATTTCGCCTAGTTTCCCAACAGTCGTTGGCAGACTAGTATAGTATGCCACTATAGAAGATATAGTATACTACTTTAAAAGCACGAAACATGACTAATGTTAGTAGTATCTGGTTAATCCGCACAATAGAAAGAGGTTGGGAT
Source organism: Gryllus longicercus (assembly GCA_038098605.1). Lineage (NCBI taxonomy): Eukaryota > Metazoa > Arthropoda > Insecta > Orthoptera > Gryllidae > Gryllus > Gryllus longicercus. The sequence continues at coordinate 924,250 of JAZDUA010000312.1, read as the reverse complement.
CAGGCTGTGTGAATCGCGATTAACGGATCCGACTAATCTTGGACAAGAAGTAATTGTTTAAGTGTGAGTTATTGTGAGAGTTCGCAAGAAGTATTTTGGCGTAAATATTCGTTGTAAAGTATGCGTTGCAGACACTAAAGATTGTTTTAAGTAAGTAGAGAGATAGAGAGCCTTGTTACCAACCCGGAATTGCTTAATGAAGCGTCAACTGACATGCATAGAGTGACTAGGTTCCAATGTATCATATAATGTATAAATTAAGTAGTAACTCGACACTACACGTTTTGACTCTCACTAGCTTTAAAAATGTTCTACCAGCAGTAGTATCCCTGTTTATCACATACATCTGCTTTTCCTCACCACCCTAACGTACCCGAGCCATCTCGTGGGTTCTAATGTGTACTTCACCTGCGTAATTGCGAAGTATGGCTCTAAGTTGTTTCTAGTTTCGAACTTTATCTACCCATTTTACGATATTATGACCGCGAATTAGCCAGATTCGAAAATTTGCCGTAATATACATATATAATCTAATTTGCAAAAATTACTTGAATGTGTAGTGTAAATTCCATTACACCCAATGTTCTGAAATTTATTAAGCTTAAAACGAAACTTATTTTGTGAGTAATCGAGAGGCATCCACAGTCCAAATGTTACAAGGCATTCAAAAAATTGGCAGAACCATCGCAGCAAAAGGCACTATTCGAGCCTAGAGAACAAAACAGAAGTTTCGAGAAAATTTGACATTTGTGAAGTGAAACTAGGATCATCGAGCACTTCTTTCAAAATGTTCTCATATGTTTCTTGAAAGGAAAAGCGCAACACACAATTAAATAAATATAAATGTGATTCCCATTGAAATTGATCCAATGAGAAAACACTCATCATCGGTTTTCCTTGTCACAAAAAATCTTAAAGAGACATGAACTAGCTATTTTTATACTTCGCCAAAAATACTTGTACTATAATTCTCAGAAAAATACAAAGCTTAACGGTGGATATTTAAAGAATAAAGACGAGTTGACTTGTGTCATCTTACTTATATTTATCTTGGACGTCGTATTTTTTTACGTAACTTTGCCCAGGATAAGACGTTGGCGAGAGATAATTTATGATGAGCAACCTCGGAGAAGAAGGCAAAATGCAAACTGTAATAATCTTGTGGGAGCTACACGAAGGCTTAAAGTGTCAAGAGAGATTGGAACAGCGTTCGCGTTGGGACGGCTGTAAGCCGCGGGAAGTTTGAGGCCGACTCCGAGTTCTGGAAACTTATTACGAGTCGAGCGCTCGATAACTGCCGCCCCCGCCAACGCCACCTCCACCGCCACCTCCCAAGCGTCCATCACCGCCGACGCCGCCGCCTCCTCCACGTCACCTCTGCCCTCCTCGGCACCGCAAGTGTCCCTAGGTTTTAAGCGCATCCCCTTGCACTTTCAAATCCGAAATTTGCGGCGTTGTTGGGAACCAACGACCTATCCAAAACTAATATCAATATACACTCTCCACAAAGCTTCTAATTTTGATTAAGAATCCAGGAAGTATCAATCGTAAAGTTGATTAAAATATATATTTATAAATGCTATTTATACAACAATTTCTCTCCGAATTAGCACATCTCAGACAGCATTTTTTGTAAAACTCATTACAAACTTAATATTATCATGCAAATATCTCATACAAATTTGCCAATTTTAACTGTTTTTCATAATCATTTCCTAACAATAAGACGTAATTTACAGATAGTAGCTCCCGAGTCATTGATGCCAAGCCAGTGTTGCATTCCAATAAGATATTCACTGAAGGCTAGCAATTTTTAATTCATATATTCAAAATATGTTTTAAATAATTTTTAAATATTAATTTGTACATGTATAACAAAAGTTCGAATGTAAGAAACGAACAAAGAAATATGAACTGCCTGTCATTTCATTCACGAAGCGCAGTGGATTTGGAGCGGGCGACTGTTTGCGTCCAAATGACACAAAAAATACTCATATTTTCAAAAAATTCAACAGGACCTTATTTGAAGATCTGTTTCTAATGTTGTTTTCTAATGAACACATTTCATTAAGAAAGAAAAATGTGTGTTCACAATTGTAGTTGTAAGAAGATGCCGATTTTTTTTGTTTGAATTTTCGATAAATTAGGCATTTTAACGAATTTGAGACCTGTACCATACTCTTAAGTGACTTTTACGCCAAGGTCTAAATAAAGTCAAAAAAATTGTGTGCAATTTTTAAGAAATAGTTTAAAGAAAATAAAAAATTACGCGTTTAACAAAAAAATAGGCAAAAATTAGTCGTGTTTTTGAAAAACCGAACAGGACATCAGTTTTAGATGTTTTTCATGAACATATTTCATTAAGAAAAATGTTTATCTTCATAATTGTAGTTCTAGGAATATGTTGAAACAATTTTGAATTTTTTCAATTTTCGAAAAATAAGGGTTTTCAAGGAACATGAGACCTGCATCATTCTCTTAAACTAACTTCGCACTATCCCATAAACAAGTTTAATAAAAAACGTTGGAGCAATTTTTTGAGAATGTTCGAGGGGCTTCCTGAAAATACCCCCCCTCAATTAAAATATCGGTTTTCAATTAAAATATCGGTTTCAAATCCAACCGGATTTTTTTCTAAATTTATAATCTGGATTTATCTACTTTTTTGTTGCCAGGGCCCTGTAATGAGCGTTTTCAACCGAGGATTCGCCTTTTTTCTTGCAGCATTACATAGCTTTCTCTCTACCGCGTAAACGGTAGCGAGAAAGTAAAAAGTATTAGCCATAGACATGTTTCGTGAATTTCATCCTATCGTTAGTGGCTCTACGAAAACAAAAATAAGTAAACAGATATAATTAACATATGAAATGTTATTGACTTAAACACATAGGAATAGATAAGATACAAAATGAGAAATATTAAATCTATAGAAATGGATAAAGATAACAAGATAAATTTATTTGAACTGCAAATGATCAAAACCCGGTGGCAGCTAATTACATAAATAATAATAATAATAATAATAATAATAATAATAATAATAATAATAATAATAATAATAATAATAATAATGGTAAACTAATAATCATAGAAATAAAATAGGATGGTTATCCAAGTTGTGCTTGGTTATCCAAGTTTTATGCATTAATCATCTTGGACCTAACACGGCACCAACGTATATAATCTGTGCAGTACTGAAGCTTTCAATTGTTATCATTACTCCTCAACTCTTGACTGCTACATATCGGGGTATCGGGTGAGTACATCAACCGACGGCGTAGCCCTACTCTGCATATAGGTTCTCCCGCCACCGCTGTAGGGGAGAGCAGTAGCGGCGAGCGGACGAACCCGATCGAGTGCATTCAGAGGCCGCGAGACCTGCGAGTTCCACTTCTCAACTTTTTCAACTTCGAAACGAGGATTGTATGCAAATTGTCATTAATGTTTGTTTTGAATTTTTCTTCCGAGATAAATTTTGCAAATGAAACCCTATAAAAACAATTTTCTTTGGCGTTAAAGGGTTTTATCTCCCAGTAGTACCCGGTAATATAATTATATTCTGATAAAGACGTCCGAAGATAAAATGAATAAAGAGGTGACGCAAATTGTAACCCCGCAAACAATAGTAGTGCGTAAACCGTAACATTTTTTGAAAAATAGATATTAGGCACTCTTCATGGCTCTAGAGATTTTTAGAGACTTTAGTAACGATTAAACTAGTGATGCTAAGCAGCACATACTTTCTCGCATTATTCTAAATTTGCAATTCTTCAAGATCCACATCTGGTTTCAATATTATCGTGAGGGAACGTACACCAGCAGGTAAGTCGGTTTTTGAGCGCCCCTAACCGGCAGCTTCCCTCTTGTTGTCCCGAATACATCCCCAACGCCCCGGTCGTCACCGCGGCAACGCGCCACTACCCGTCGCCCTCCTTTACGCCCCCTGCCACCCCCCTCCTCGACCCGCACCACCCCCTCCCGTGCTCGGTGCCACTAACTCGGATTGATGGGGGACGCTGAATAACCATCCCTCCTTCTCATATAAGTTAAACCAAACTTTCGAAAACACTTTTCAGCATTTGTACTGCCGCGCTGTGCACAGGCGCTGCAATAAATTGTTTCCTGGCAGCTGCTCTGGCTGATCACGCGTGCATAAGCAAGCGCTCTCATTGGAAGTTTTGGGGGAGGGGGAGGAATGGGGAGAGTAATTTGTTTCGTTTGGTATGTTTCGCGAACAAATGACAATGGAAGGGCGGAAAATCTTCTGAGGAAAAATAACTTGAAATGCAAGTCATCCAAAGTTCGTACCTCAACTAACATGAAAAAGTCGAGGTGTTTTTTTGGAAGAGATTGTTTCGTTTTGTTGTTGATTTCAGAAGTGTATTATCTAGTACAAAAATGGTAACTTGAAAGGCTTCCCCCATCACGAGTGAACACTTTTTTACTTCTTGGCAGATTTATTTTTCCTCCTCTTTTTCGAGACTTTAATGAAGTTGGCTGAGTACGGTGACGTGAAACCAAGATTCAAAGGTAAATTGAATAATGAAAAATTAGAGTTCTAAGAGAAGTTTCGATTTCATAAAGGATTTGTGACAAAAGATGGAAGTAAGAGTAAAATTAATTTAGATGGCAGATTCATTGAAGCATCTTGAAGGGAGTGACAATTTTACAAAACAAAGATAGTATCAAGATTTAATTTTTAAATAAATTGCAAGAGTGCAGACATGGGAACTTGTTTTTGAGTTATTGAACTTTACGATCAGTGAAAAGAGAATTTATTGTTTTCCTCGAGGTAACAATCATTGAAAAAATATTTCAAAATTAAGGTTTAGAATATCACTAACATTGTATTCCGGGAATTTTTATTTGCTAAAATTAGGCTACCTATAAGGGCAATGAGGCCTCTTTTTACGTCAAAGTGCTTCCCATTTCGCGAGAGAAAGTTTTTTCAAAATTATTTATGCATTGAAAATTTTAAATAAGAATAGAAATGAACTTGGTAAAATTCTGTTGGATGAAAATTAATTTCAACAACTCTATTGAAAGCAGTTTTTACACTACGTATTTATTGCTTCAATGAACAGACACATTCATATCTGTAAAAAGCTAATTTCATCTCATGAAGTTTTTATCAGCCAAGAGTTCGTTCAAAAGAAGTGAAAATTAGAATTCGAAATGAACATTGGCGGATATAAATCTACAATCCCAAGCAATTCTATCCGCCCACAGTTTTACTGAACAGTATAAATGTAAAAAAAGTCTCGTTCTCCTACTTCTCATTGCATCAATGCTCCCAATAATCACAGATTTTGGAATTTAAAAATATAATATAGCAGCGAGTCATTATTTTGCACGAGCTAATGAAGAATGGCAATTATAGTTTACTTTCATAAAATGAAACATAACAATAATCGCTATCTTATATTTTCATATTTTATGTGAACAAGCATGACACTATGCGTCATATACGCTGAATAAGTACACTACAGAGACATGTGTGTGTTGCGGAATAAACCTTTCAGATAGAAGCCCTGATCTGGAATTGAATGGAACGATTTTGGGAATTCAATAAAAGTAATAGTAACAATGAAATAATTAAAAAGTACACGAAACTTATTATCAAATGCATTGTGTAATATGTTATTAACGTCATCATAGTGTCTTGCTCACCCTTTTACACCACCGACAATAACTATCCTTCGCTCGTACATCTTCCTTGTAAGTTCTCGTACGCATTCCGCGATTTGCAGGTCAGGGTCAATAAAGAGCAGCCAACGTCTTCGACCACCCACTCCCACCTTACGTCCACGCCCGAGGCGGTCTTTCCAGGGCACGATGCCAGCTCGCTTCCTTTGAGGCGCAGACGACGAGCCCCACACACACACGTTCCAACCGCCTGAGCAACCTTTCGGCGCCGGCCGCCTAGAGCAGGGCCTGATTACGGTTCGATGTCCTGATTTCTCACCCGGGTTGCAGTGCTCCGGGGCGCCTACGGCCTGCGGCCTGCGGGCGGTAGATGCGAGCGGCGAGGCGTCTGCGGGGCGAGCGTGTGGGGGCCACGTCGCTGTATTTGTCACGAAAGAGGTGACCTGGATTCGCCCCGCGCCGCTCTGTGCTGCTTCTCATCACCGGGCGGGCGAGAGGCGGAGGTGCAGGCGGTGAGTGGGGGTGATGTGGGGTGATGTCTCCGAGCCTGCGGGGAAAGGGGGCGAGGAAATGAGTGAGCGTTAGATCGGGGTGGGCGGTAAAGCAAGGACAATTTGGGACAATCATGTCGACTGGTGTCGCGGACAGAACATGCGATTTAGACAGGTTTAAACAGCGAGTTTTTGAATATGGATTTGAATCCGAAAGATCTGTTCGTTGTAAACTAAATACCATGTTGAGATGCACCGCAACTCATAAAATTACAAACTTTACAAAATTAAAATATGTGATAACATCAAAAACAATACGGGAACTATTAAAATGAGATAATACGTAGAATGGCATACCGATTCGGGGGATCAATTAAAACCTCGTGGCAAGAGATAATCATTCGTTCGATTGAGATATATTAGTTCCACAATAATTTCGTCAGAAAATTCACGACGAAGTATTTTCTGACTGACTGGCTGAGGTCCGTGAATGACACGGAAGAGTGAGGCAGCCATGAAACTAAGGCCGAAGCGGAATGGGGCAAGAAAAAGTGGCAGAGAAATCAGAGATAAAAACAAAAATGGCACGTCATAGAAGTAATAATCTCTGAATGCTCCAAACTGGTTCTGAGGGAGTGTCAGGACTGAATCGACAAAGAGATAAGAAACGGAGTTTGCAACAGTAATGGGAACAGATTTCAGCCAAGGAGAGCCGATTTGGAATAAAATATTTGCGAGAGTCAAGGGATAGTGGTGAAGGATGTAAAAAAAAAACATTTATCCGATTTCTACGATTGAATAGATGAATAAACAGGAAAACTCGTGCTAATTATTACGACGTACGCATAGTGAATTGGCCCCACGGGTTACTGACTGGTCGCTTTTCATGAAGAGGTCCCGGGTGCGATTCCCTGTTGGGGGAGATTATAGCGTGCGTTTTCCTTGCAGTGTCCCAGAGTCTGTTGCTGTGTGACTATGCGAAAGCTCACTTCTCAGGTTGAGAGGATCGGCATATGGCGTAGGGTTGTCTATGTGCTAACCACACGTTCCCCTTAACTCATGTCCGCAAGGCCGGGACACCACTGGTTGGTCTTGGTTCCGTCAGAGGCTAATGATGCAGCGATGAAGACGATATGGAAGAATCGGGATGGGAAATCGGAACAAGATGGGGATGAGGAGGAGGATCGGCGTTGCGAAGGAGTGTGTTGAATCAGCAGGGTGGGGGTGAGGGTGGCGAGTAGAGGGCTGTGGAGCGAGGTAGTTGCGAGAGCCAGAGGAAGGATCGGAGTTGCAATGCGGGATTGAGGGTATGCGGTGGGGCGAGTTTGTGCGGCAAGATGGTGGGTGAGGTGGTGCGGAAAGTGCTTCCGGAAGTAAAGCTGGTGCCTCTAGGTAGCAGGTCGAGGTAGTGCAACGAAGTGCTAGAGCTTCAGCTTCAGGGCCTAGATATTTGTGAGTTTCATTTGTCTCAATGCAGTGTTGAAGTCAACTTGAATAGGCTCCGACATCATGTAGCCTTGCTTTAACATCTTTAACTTTGTTTAATTGTCAAGTTCTAATTTCATGTAAATTTCATTGTTGAATTAATTTGAAGCGCAGAGAGAATCGCTGCATTCATCGTATTCACTTTGAGACCAACAATGATAAACTAATGTGTTACTTATTTTTACATCATCACTTTCATCGTCATTGATGGGGCTTGTACCCGAAGTCAAAAGGCGATTATTGACAATCTACAATATGGCATCAAAGTAATGCATAACAGCCTGGGACAATGAAATTCCTTGAAAAATTCCTTTCTTAAACTAAATATTTCTTGCTTCTAATAATTGCTGTGCGATATGTACCAGCAACCTGGTCCTCCATGATTTCGCTCTAATCCTACAACACTTGATTGTTAAGATGTAATCGGCAGTCTCCCCTTCCCAATACCCCACCTTCATCGCCGTTATTACGCACGGTGGCAACGGCCTTGGCGGAAGCGGGGCTGCGCAGTGCATCACCGGCGCCAGCCCGGGGGGGGGGGGGGCGTCGCGGCGCGGGGCGAGGCGTCGCATCGGGCCGTGACCTAGAGCACCGGCGGCGCTGACGTCAAGCGTCTCATGACGTCACGGCGGCGCCGTTAGGCCGTCGCCAGCGTCGGTCGGCGGTCAATTTGTCCGCCCACGCCGCTCGCAACCGCCCACGCTCGGCTACACTCCGCCCACAACAGGTCGGCGGTATTAACATACAAATGAAGCCCGCCCGCTATCTGGTTCATCACTTTGAAACCAGTCACAATAAGATTATGATAGTTGGCGCGTGGGTTTCGGCACCATTTTCGCCAAGCAGGACTGGCGCTGCTAGGATGAAGATAATATCTCTGTACTCAGGAATATAGTGCAGGAAGTGAGGTAGTGAAGTTGTTATAAATGGCAAGGAGCCAAATAGATTCTAGTAGTAATTTTTTATTGCAAAAGCTGGTTATTTTCTTTGACGATATATGAGTGATATGTAATATTGGGGCAATGGAAAAATACACACTTTTATTAAGTTAAAATTTCTAAATTTTCATACCAAGAAATTGTATGACACATTACACATTAAACATTAACAATATTTTATTAATCAACCATTTACTATTGATTAAGAGTGTGTCCTTACATATGTTGTTATTATTATTATTGTTATTATTGTTGTTATTATTATTGTTATTATTGTTGTTATTATTATTGTTATTATTATTGTTGTTGTTATTATTGTTGTTATTATTATTGTTGTTATTATTATTGTTGTTATTATTGTTGTTATTATTATTGTTATTATTATTATTGTTATTCTTATTGTTATTATTATTATTGTTATTATTATTATCATGACCTTAATGTTACATTTCGTAGTTTCGACTGCTCTTTTCTTTTCACAAATGCCCTTCAAAAAGTTCCTCTTAGCTCAAAGCAATCCCACAATTTACGACTCTGTGTTCTTTTCTGTAGACTTTTCTCTAACTTTCTTCTCGAGATTATTTTTTAATATAATGAAGAAAGTTTTATGCCAGAGGGTATTTACATTTTTTATTTTCACCAAGTTAATGTTTACCCAAGACTTAAAAATATGTTTTTTCCATCTCTTACTATATTGCTTTCAGTTTTCCATTACACCTTAAAACCAGGTGTTTCTTTTCATTTGCGCGAATTCGTTTGCTGTCTCGTACGTTTCGTATAATTAAACTTGTCATTTTCAGTGTGCTTCCATAGTTGATTGCCGTTGGGGATGATTGCCTTCAGATGCTCTAACCATATCACAAACTTTTTTCAGTCATGTTCCAAAAATCTATAGCAAACATTCATACAATTTACGTGATTCTTCTTCTTCTTCTTTCGTAGACAACAAAATGCTTTCTCCAGGTCTAAAGTATAGGTCTTATCTCTTTTTTTAGTTTCGTTTAGTTTCGTTCCGTTCGTATTTTGGAAAAAACAAATAGTCTGATTCCATATAATTTTATTTTTTAAATGTTAAAGTAAAATAAAGATAAACACTGAAAGTAGGTGTAACATGTATTTTTGTTTCGTATTAATAAATAGTTCTCCCATCGTTGTAGTATTAACATGTGTAGTATTAACGGGGTTTTCCCCAAACCACGTATATCCCATCAGCGGGCACCGCCTAAGCCAGGACAAGCTCTAAGATCCTGACCGGTCTTCCGAGATTTGTGGTAGTGTAGTGCTTATGTGTGTGTAACGGTACACGATAGGATAAAGACGGAGAAGGAAATAACGCAAGCGGTCCGTGGCCCGTTTGTAGGGCCCTGCTCCGGCGTTAGCCTGATGGAAAACTACCGATCAGAGCAACCGGCCGATTGAATTCTCGTCCTGACAGCGGCCTAATTCGATATCTAGCTTTATAACTAATGTACAAAAAGTCCTCCCTCTGTCGGGACTCGAACTTAGGACCTCCAAGTCAGAGGCACTGAAGTGTCGATGCCCTAAGCCACCTTTGCCGGTGTGTGAGCAGAAGCACGGGAGAAGCCGTGAGCGGAGGCATGAGCGGTGGCTTGGGAAGATACGTGAGCGGATGTGTGGGCGGTGTCATTGCTTGAGGCTTGGGCTAATGCGTGAGCAGTCGCGTGCGCAGAAGCACTGTGGAAATCGTGGGCGGAGGCGTGGGCGGAGGCGTGGGCGGAGACGTGGGCGGAGGCGTGGGCGGAGGCGTGGGCGGAGGCGTGGGCGGAGGCGTGGGCGGAGGCGTGGGCGGAGGCGTCGGCAAAGACGCCGGCGGAGGCATGAGCGGTAGTGTGGGATGATGGGTGAGCTGAGGCCCAGGCTGATACGTGAGCAGTCGCGTGGGCGGGAGAGCGGGAGAAGTCGTGGGCGGAGGCGAGACCGAAAGCTGTGGCGGCCTCGGGCGTGGCTCCCGGAGCGATGGCGCGCCTCCCGGATCGCCGCTGCGCGCGAGTGCGGGGGCGGAGTGTGAGTGGCGCGGTTAAAATTAATAACGCCCCACGGCGGCAGCGGCGGCGCCTCCCGCGGCGGGGCGAGGGCGGGGGCGGGGGCGGGGGCGGGGGCGAGGCGCGAGCGAGCGATCCGCGACGGCTGCCACGTGCGGGGACGTTGATTAATGGACCGCCCCCTCCCCGCCGCCCGCCCGCCCGCCCGGAGCTCGCCCCGCCACGACGCCACGCCACGCCACGCCACGCGACGTGACGCGACGCCTCCCTCGGAGAGGAATTGCGACGGCGCGCGCGGATGAATGGCTGCGGGCAGCCTGCTCCGGGGCCGTTGCTGCACGCGGTACGTCTCCGATGCCACCACCACCACCGTCACTACATTCACCACCATTACCAACACCAATGACATCACCACCATTCACAGCAAAACCATTCACAGCACCATTCACACCACCACCATTAACATCACCACCATTCACACCACACCCATTCACACCACCACTATTCACACCACCACCATTCACACCACCACCATTCACACCACCACTATTCACACCACCACCATTAACATCACCACCATTCATACCACCACCATTAATATCACTACCATTCACACCACCACCATTAACATCACCACCATTAACACCACCAGCAATAACACCACTGCTATTTAATATCTCCATCACCATCCACCACCATCCCACAAAACCGCCATCACCATCACCATCACTACCACGGTGACCATCATCCTCATAATCATCATTTACCCCACTGGCATGTTCACCATTATAATCGCCATTAATAACATCGTATGTGTGAATTTTCTCTTTATTCCCCTAGCGCAATGGTCATCAAACTCGTGAAGCATTCCAGCAACCGCACCGTTTTGAAATCTTACTGTCAGACACCGAAAATTTCCCCGCGAGTTACTAAAACCTCGGTATCGATGATTAGGCTTTTCTGCTCTAGCACTTCCTACTTTATCGTCCTTTTTTTCTTCTAAATCTTTTGCGTGTAACTTTATTGTTTATTTCTTCTTACAACTCTTGTTTTGTTATTTCTTTCTGCATTCTGTCTTTCTTTTGCCAATTCTTCTTTTGCTGGTTTCCGTTTTACAACTTCTCCTTTGCGCCGTCTCTGTTTCACGCGTGTATAATATTAACTACGTGTGTTTATAAATGACTAGCTTACGTAATTATCAACATTAAATTTCAAATTTGCACGTATTTGTGAAGTAATAAGCGAAAATGTAAAAAAAACATTCTGTTCTGACGTACGGTGCACAAACCTGGTCTATACAAGGAAAAATCAAAATGCTATTGAAGTATGTCAAAAAAGCATGGAAAGAAAAATTCTTCGAATATCTTTAACAAATAAAATCGGAAATGAAGAAATAAGAAGAACAAAAATAAAATTGCAATGCTGACTGCTCGTCAACTAAAATGGAAGTGGAGAGGCCCCACATCTCAAAACACAAATATGACAGATGGACATCCAGAACTACTTTTTGGGACCCACGAATAGGGAAGAGGAACGTTGGTAGATGACTTTCGGGAACATCGAAGATGGACCGATGACTTCCGGGAACTTCTAGGTCATCCATGGTCAAGAGATGCGAAAAACCGTAAAAAATGGAAAGAATTGGAGAAATCCATAAAAAACAGTGTTTAATGAGTTATCCATGTAACGTCCTCGAGGACTAACTTTATAATGTAAGCCCCCTTGTCCTGTGCAAGAGGCTATTGCTATAATAGGGGTTAACGGGCTAATAATAATAATAATAATAATAATAATAATAATAATAATAATAATAATAATAGATATCATTCATATCTCGAAAGTAGTCAGAAATTTCTGACACAAGTCGCCATTATCTGAAGTCTACTAACAATTGTTGGACATTAAGTACAAATAATAATCCTACGAAATAGTCTCTCACACGATTTTGTAGTCTCTCATTCCATTGCCGTTTCATATCAGCGCATGTCTTTAAAAATTAATAAATTTCTCTTCAATCAAAATATCTTGAAATTATTTTCCTGTTATAAATAATTCAAAACTTGAACACATTCAAATTTCTTTTGTATGTCTTTTACATCTTGTGTCGAGAAGCAATATTCCCGGGTCTGGCAAAAAGAAAGACTCCACAAATTCTACACTTCAGTAAACATCCCACTTTTTATCGATTTGAGAAAGTAGGGCAATTCAGTTTGTCGATTCGAAGCAATTCACATAAATAGAAATGACATTTCTCAAATAACGATTTCTTCTTCTAAGAAGTGGTCGATAGTAGAAATAACTAGGCCGTTCGATAGTCGAGACTTGGAAAGTTCTTTTATCTTTCGTCATATACCACTCGCCTGATTACTTCCAGTGTAAAAGTGTGACGGCCTACTGAATTTAAAAAAGAAAATTATGACGACACGATGTAAGAAAACGAAAGACTCTGCGTCTCTCCCGTTGAATATTCGTAACCCACGTTCGAGATGTGATGGTGGAGTACGTCGTCATTAGCTAAAAATCTGAATCGATGACTCAGGTAACAGAACTTCCGCACAGAAAAAAATAAATTTCAACTGCGCGTGAACTAACATTTTTATTGGCGTTTGCAACCCTAGTAGAATAATCAGCGGAACTATCATAGTTCTCCCTTCTTGTTATTAATCCCATTATCGAATTTCACATCTCTGAATTATTTTGACTTCTTCCTTTAATTGACAATAAAAGAGTTGTTGAAGTGAAGTTAGTGTTGTGTTTATTTGGAACGTGAAGTTGAATTTATAAAATATGGTGATTGTCGAACCCTATGGATCTATCATGATGTATTACAGACATTGATAATTCAAAAGACAATTTGTACCAAAAAATATACATGTTAGATCAATTTGATATCCTAAATAACATGAAGAAATATTCTTCTAGTCACGTAGAATTATAACAGTTTCTTCTCGATTTCCATTCTTTAAGGGTACGCAGACAGTGGCTTGAGCTGTTACGGAGCTGGAAAGAAGAAGTCTTCAAGAGCGCGAGATCATTAGAACAAAGAAACTCATGTGTCTTTATTTTTCCCCGCCACGGACATTCATCACCAACCTTCCATCAACGTCATCGTTATCTGCCTTGGGCGTCTGGTGAAACTACGTCGTCGTTCCATCTTCCGTCGCCGTGCCCTCCGGGCTCCCTCCCCATACATTATCACGTCGCCTTCTGCTTTCCCTTCGTCCAGTTTTCTCTTTGAAAACTACGTTGCCTTCTCGAAAATTGGAACGGATTTACTGCTTTCCGAAAGCAGTTTGTATGTCAGATATTGTTACTAGTTCATGTACTACGATGTTTAAGCAAATGGAATGGTCAGTCAATTAAGAGATTAGCTAGTTGTGGTTCAAATGATAGAAATGCTTTTCCAAGATGCAATGCGAGGAGTTACATGTATTTTTCATTGAAGACTTATCTACCCTATCCGGTGTAGAACTGAGTTTCGTGGGTTCATGTGTTAGTTTTGGTCATTTTCATTTCTTTAAGCTAGATTATACATTCTCATTGTACATAAAACATGTTTGTTGTAGTTCAGGGTTATTTTCATGTGTTTATCTTAGGGTTTAATTTGTTTTATTATTAGGGTATCGGTATTTGTCTAAAAGCAATGCCGATTTTGTATGTGTGTTCTCTTCTAGCCGTTGATACGCACCTTAAGCTACTGCATTCTAGGTTATACTTTGCTACGGCTCATTCTTTACAACGGGATTATTCGAGTTTTTCCGCTAGGAGTACACGAGAACAAGTGAAGGCTGCCTCTAATCGAGTAGTGTGGACTGTAGCAGTGCGGCGAAACCAAGAGAGTTATTACATCATTAGCCTCTCCTTTTTAATTAAATTAATTCCAATTAAGTTTTAATTATAATTTATTTTGTGAACAAACAAATGTGAACTACGACCATTCATACACCGTTGTCATCACACAAAGGGAAGTTCATAAGTATAATTCAGTTGACGTGATGAGGATTCTGCAAGCATGATTCGCAATTTTTAAAGTAGGAACACACGGTCTTATTTTTCGTTTTCATTTAAATCCGTGAGTAATTCGTAAACGATCAATAGTTTTTTGCACTTACTTTCTAAAATTCTCCGTAATCTTATGATTTGCGACAGATATAAACATGTTTTCTTATGACATTGAGATACAACTGATGCAAAAATATAATTGATATTTGCAACAAAATTGAACAATCATGAATAATTAATGACTGAATAATTAATGACTGAATAATTAATGAATTATTCATAAACTATGACAGACAATTTCCAACGTGAATACTTATTTAAGGTAGACTTGTAAGGTATTCTTAATCCTGAGAAAGCCAATAGGCGCAGGCGGGTATGAAGTAGTAAATTAAAAATGGGGTGGGAAAATAGTCAATGCTCAATCAATTATCTGTACCATGTCTCTTCAAGTCAGATTCTTCGTTGGAATAGAAAATCTAAGGCTGTTAGTATTCACGCTCACGACCTCCAAAAATACAGTTGTAGTACTTCAGAATTTTATTTGCAAGTGTCATCAACGTTTACTTAGCTGTGCTTCAAGCCGAAAAGCGGAAATTGCCTTCCAAAGTCTTCTCTCAAATCAAATCTTCCAATTTCCGTTAACTATGGCTAGCGAAATTCAAGTGAATCCTTCGACTACCTAAAGATCATAGACCGTTTTCATTCCAGAGATGTGAATTTTACCTGCAGCACGTCAGTTCCTCCGTCTGAGGGTCTGGGAGAGTTACGAGCCACAGCCATCTCCCGGCTTTACGAGGCAAGAGCCCCCAGACGAAGAGTTGATTAAAAACACGCGTTATCACTGCGGATCGAGACGTGAAGAACTTCTCTTGAAATTTATTTGCCACGCCATTTCGTGTTTGCCAGCTGCTCTCTAAGCCTTGATGAACACGAATGGAAAGGCTTTGTCAGCCAGAAATTAGAGGAAATTAAAATTATTTAAAAATCAAGGTATTATACAAGATAAATATTGAATTTTTACGACTGAATTATGTACATTAAAGATATTTGTTACGTATCTAGTGAACTTCCGTCCCGCAAAGTATGCTCCCTCTCTGCAAACTCTTACCTGCTTCGCTTTCGATACATTGTTATGTATTCTTAAACCACCGATTAATTATATTTAATACCTTGCCCAAGGTTCCGCCAGTCTAGAACTCGAGCCAGCCTCTCCCTAAATAAACTCGCCTCCATAGCAACCCATTTCACTACTTAATGTTCATTCTCTTACCAGTTGATACATTCGTACGAAGTTCTATATTTTCATTTCGTGACAATATTAATTAATGACCATAAATTAAAAAAACTAATAATATTAATTATATTTATTTTAAAATATTATTAGTACTGGTGAGGCTGTTATAGAATCTGGTCTTCAACAGGTATTTCCTGAAAATACAATAGTATTGTGTATTTACATTTTTCCAAGATCGCAAGTAGTGAGTTGACGTTTTAGTTATAACACAGATGGAAACGCAAGTCTCTTTTATTTATTTACTTTTCTGCTTTCAGGAGCTAGATATCCTGTTCCTGATATCACTCTTATCTGTAGACATATTGTCTTCCCCCTTTATCGCAGAATAAAGAATTCTAGAAAATAGTTCTACCTGTTTTCCTACTTTTCTACTTTTGGAAGCCAGATATCCTGTTGGGCGCTCAATGACATATTTGAAACAAGACATTTGATACTCGTAATACGATCACGAACTCTATTTCACATTCCTGGAACTCTATTTCTTCACATTCCAAGATCTCTATTTCTGCATAGTCTAGGATCTTTATTTCTGTGAATTCCAAAAGCTGAAAATGGGGATCTTCCTCATTCCATACAATGAATGACATTCACAATTTTTTTTAACTATAATGACAACACAACGTTGCTACTCGTTCTATTTCTCTGCTTTGGGAAACTGCATATCCCGGCAGGCGCTCGAGCGCATTTTATCTAAAACTAAACCCTTCCTAATCCAATAACATTGAGCAGCACCATTCCTCATTGTCTTCTACGTATCCTAAGATGTGAAAAGCGCAATTGTCTTCCTCCGTGGACGCACCGCGCGCGAAGTGTACTCTTCCTCCTCATCCCCTCCCGCTCCACCAAGCCCCGCTCCAGCAAGTCATGCCCCGCCAAGCCATGGCCCGCCCCGCCCCGCCCCGCCACGTACCCCGTCCCTCCCTACCCCTCCACGACCCGCCCCGACCCGCCCCGCCCCACCACGCCTCCACCACGCCTCCCGCCCCGCCCCGCCTCGCCACGCCTCACCCGCCACGCCACGCCCCCCCGCCACACCCCGCCACGACACGCCACGCCCCTTCCCGTCCCGTCCAGTCCCGATCCGTCCTGTCCCATTCCGTCCCGTCCCGTCCTGTCCCGTCTCGTCCCGTCTCGACCCCTCCCATCCCGGCCCGCCCACCCACCCAGTTCTGCCCCGCTCAGCCACGCCCCGGCCCGTCCCATCTCCTCCCATGAAGTTCCGCCCCGCCCCATACCGCCCCGTCCTGTCCCGTTCCACCCCGCCCCGCCCCGTCCGTGCGATCGCCGTTTTCTCGGAATCCAAAGCGGAGCGGGCGACGTAATTGGACGCGGGCGGCGTGGCGCGGAGCGGGGCCCGACAGGTTTACGGCGATGATTTGGGAGCGCGCGCCGCGGCCGCTTCTCACAGCTCGCGGCTCGTGGGGCTTATCAGGCGCGCACGGAGCGGTCGCCGCGTGGAGACGCGAGCGCTCGTAAAGTCATATACGCGCGTCACGGTCGGCGGCGCGCGCGCCGTTCCTTGCCAGCTCTGCCTCGCTGCGGCCTTCGCCGCACGCACTCCCGCATCGATGTACCCGTCTGGACCTTCCCTCCTTGCCCCGTCTCACGCAGCAGGGATGGGTCGCCCCGTCCCTTAGACGCATTGCCTCACTCCGGCCTTCACTCTGCGTAACTGCGTTCCACGTAGTTCCATCCTGCTAACCCTTCTTTCGTTGCCCTGCCCCAATCTACTGAGATTAGTCGCCCCCTTCCTTATGCGCATTGCCTCCCTCCGGCCTTCCCACATTGTTCCACCCGTCTGACCCTTCCCTCCTTGCCCTGTCTCACACAGTTGAGATCGGTCGCCCCGTCCCTTCGGCTTCACAGCAAGCATTTGCATGCCATGGCGTTCTACCCTTCCGACGTTTTCTCCTTGCCCTTTTCCACCCTGCTGAAATCGGACATACAGTTTCATGCCCACTCTGACTCGCCGCGGGATTCACCGTACGTAGGTATGTCGTCCCGCATCGTCCTACCCTTCTGAATCTCCCTTCTTGCCCCGTCACGCCCTGGTGAGAACGGTTGCCCCGTTCCTTATCCGCATCGCCTCCCTCCGGCCTTCACCATCATCACGTGCTTTCGGCATCGTACCCTCCTTACCCCTCCCTTTTGCCCCGCCCCACTGAGACCGGTCGCCGCGATTCTTACCGCATTATGGCCTCTCTCCGGCCATCGCCGTACGTAACTCCATCCCGCATTGTTCCACCCTTCTGGTCCTTCTCTCCTTGTCCGACGCCATCGTGTAGAGTTCGGTTACCTCGATCTGGCCTTCCGCACTGCCTCGCCGCGATTTCCCCGTGCGTAACTGCACCCACCTTGCCGCAGCCGCATCCATCCCCATTCAAACTGGCCCTTATAATACCAAGGGCCTCCTTCTCGTTGCCCGGTGAAATTTCACCTCGTTCTCATCCTTCCCTTCGAACCTATGAGTCCGCTGTTGTGTTGGCATACCCATTCTGGTCGCATTAGGCCCATCTCCGTCCCTCTTCATTCCCCTTGTTCATTCTCGCATCCTGGCTGTGGTTCTTTGCAGAACTCTATGTAGAGATTGCTACAAGAAGATGTGAGAGCTTGTATAGTCACATAATCGGGTCACTGTCGACGGCTTTGGCTCGCCGCTGCCGTGGCCTTCAGCATATCGTGTTGCACTGCACCGGACTCACAACAGGCCCATCGTTCCTCATTCTTACTGGTCCTTCCAACTCTTGGCGCTTCCCTCCTGACTCCAATCGGCCCTGCCATGTACGTGGCCTTCCTCGCTCCAAAAGTAACTCTCGCTCCCCAGACCCCACTCTTCCACCCTGCCCCGATCTAATCACACTATTCACTATTTGTCACACCCTTTCCCACTACGCTGTCACACGAGGAAGTATGGATAAGAGTGAGACGGAGCAGGACAGGCTGGAAACAGAGGTTTGAAGATGTAGTGGAAGTGGAAGGACGTAGGTATGGCGCGAGGAAGGTTGCAGACGGGATGTGACAATACGTGAAAGAGGGGGAAGTGTAGTATAGCCAAGGACCAAAGATGGTCGTTACCCACCCGCTTCTCCGTTCTGTCTGCAACGTGACCTGCGTCCCGTTTCAGTGTTAAGCTCCCATACGACTACTTCGCGTGGTTCCTATCTCGCTTTTGGTACGTCGTGGAACTTCACCGCCCTACCCCCTCTTCACAAACCCCGAAGCAACCTGTCTCCGCGCCTGCTCTAGGTGTAACTCCATCCCAATAGACTCTCCAGCCCCGCCCCTCCTATCCACTCTTCTCTTCCATCCCGTGTTTGGACCATTGCTGAGCTGCGTTTTCTGCAACAACTTCTCGCTTTACACTCGTCGGTTTACCTGAACCACACTCATTTCTCCATCTCGTCTCCGTCACAACCATCTGTCCACATACTGCCTCGCTCTATTCCGCTTTTTCCCATCCGCTCTGTTCGCGTCCCGTACGTCGATTGTTGCTTCTTCTCAATATCACCCAGCTGCCATCCCTATTTCTTTTGCATCGTACCCAACAATCAATGAACAACGCCGACAGCTTTCGCCGGCTCATCCCAGCTCCTCACCTCATCCCCAGCGATTGATCGGTCCCCTACCCGCTAGGATCCACCCTGCTCCACCCAACCGTTCGATGCTGAGCTCCATCACAACGGTGCTCTTGTCTCTCTCCCTCGTCTGACGTCGCCCGAAACGTTTCTCCACATAGTTCCTGCCTCTATCTCACCTCCATTCCGACACTCTCCCAGCCCTGTCTTAGAGCGTCGAGTTCCCGCTTTACGCTAATCCTCCCTGTCCTTTCCGTTTTGTCCCTTATTCTCACTTGGCTGGTTGCTGAGCTCCTCTCGGTGCCGCTGTCCACCCGCCTTGCCTTGTCACGTCCTGTCCCTTACCACCCAGGGCTGTCTCTGCTCTTCCTCACCCGATTCAGCCCCCAGAATCTCCTTGCCATTCCTATGCTCTGGCTAGACGGGATGTTAGTGAGAGTAACGTGTGAATATTTGTTTCATTTCATACATGAAATATTATACGTAAATTTACATAATATTTCATTTATAAATAATGAAATGGGTACTTGGAATAGTGGTTCATGCGACATGTTAAGTTCTAAAGAAAGGAAACCAACACATTCACACCCGTGCGACACACAGGTTTTTGGACAAATGCATAACGAATGAGAATCATGTGCTATAATCATTTTTTCCTTGAAAAATCTTTGTTTTCTGGCACCTGCATATCACTGAACATTAGGTCCTGCAGTAATGCCTACATGCAGTGAAATTACACCGTACATTGGAAAAATCTCAAAAAAATTTCATTCACACATCAATTACGGCAAAAAATAAAATGGTTAAAAACGGGTGACATTGAGTAATGGGCATGAAGATGACATGAATGGCGGAATAACAGAAAAATGGGGAGACTACATAAAACCCCCCCGCGAGATAGCTTAAATTTGAACAATGGTTTCCTAATTCGGAAAGTAAGCACGTAGGAGGTTGTTGAGCTGCAAATATACACTCAGCTACGAAGGAACTACTTAAGAATGCAGGAGTCATTAATTTTATTTCTCTATGTCTTATTAGATATTCTTAACAACAATCTTCGTAATTCAGATTTATGTCTGAGGACCCTATGCGATTCAGAAGACAATTATTACATCACGAGGAGGGCCCTATATTCGTGGAACTCTTCTAAAGCACACCATAATTCTTAACTTAAAATAAGTATTATTAGTAAATTATAAACGAATTGTTACTTTATTAAATTAATAAAGATTAACTTTATTAACGTAATCATAATATAATTTTATTCCTTTTTTTTCAGTTTATTTTAAATCATTTGCAAGAAAAGAAAGATTTAGGTGAACTAGTTAAAGACAAATTAGAACTTCAATTATTGAATTTCCCATTCTTTCAAAAACCTTGCTGCTAATCCCCTAGATGAAGTAGCGAATAAAGGAAATTAACGACAGGTAAAGTTCGAAGAGGTTAAATTTAGAATTAGGGGCTTTGCATAACATAATAGGCTCGGCATATGGGGAACATTTGCTTAAATGTATGCAACTCGTAACTCGCTTCAAACGCGCAGTCGTGTTATGTGCCCAGTGAACCATTAAACCGCAAGACAACTTCTGAAAACAAGGTGCTGCCCCCCCACTGATCGATAACCGCGTGGCGCACAAACCCTGAGGCTTCGACCGGCGCTGGCTGGCGACCTTACGGCGCAATAAAGCGCAATTGCGTCGGGCAGTAATTTACGGCCGCGGCCGCCAGGAGCGCTTCTCCGCCTGCGGAGTTGCCATTGTCTGCCACCACGAAAGAACAAGAAAGGTAGAAATGTACGTATTTCCATTAATAGGTAGTATACATGGTGAGAGAACTGTGTACTCGTTCGCGTACCTACAAGTTTGCGAGTGTCGTATTCGTTTTTTTTATAACTTATGATATTTGAAAAAGTATAAATTCAATGAAAACATTCTTTTTGGATTAAAAAAAACTAATATCACCCCCCTCAGTCTGTTTTCTTCACTGACGCTCAAAAGCTGTTTTTCTTTTGTTATTTATTCTTTGCATACATACTTTGTGATCCAATGTAGGGATCACAAGTAAAAACTACATTGTTTTACATTATAAAACGTAGCTGCATAGATGGGCCTGGTTTAGCAAGAAAACTCTTAAATCTAACACGATAATAACACGATATAAAAGCAAGAACTTCGACGATGTCTGTGAGTGATAGTTCTTATTTAGCTATGCTTCAATGTCACGACTTATGTAGATATGATTCTGATGTATATTAAAGAGTGCAAATAAGTGGAATTACATGTGTTACCAATTGAACTTCGTATTTCAATAAAGTTCCTCAAACTGAACTCAAATACATATGTCACAATGAAAATAAAACTGAACGCAATCTTTCTTTAAAACTTACACTATTTCTACAAGATTAAAACTTACAGTATTTTGTTTATTATTTTACATGTAGGATCCCCATCATCATAACAAAATGCAATCTCCACCGCGAAGCAAATAAATGAAAACCAGACTTCATTCTTGGTCTGAGTGCATTTCTTCCTCTCTTCCTAAAAGAGTCCCATCTCGAGGCGGTAATTCTGGCGATGGCAGCGAAGCTAGCGGCGTTGCGGTCCACGCCCTGTTATTACGAGCGCTCGGAATTTGTGGGCGTGGGTTATTAACGATGTGTCATTAACGCACCAAAGGAGATGCGGCCGCGAGGCGCGCTCGAAACGTCACGGCTTTACGAGTACTTATTCAAATAACGCGACGCAAGGCGTCAGTCTCCTTAGGCGCTGACGTTAACCGCAGGCGCGCGCGATGGGCCTGGCACTCAGGGGCAGAGGGGCCTCTTTTTCAAAGGCTATGGCGGCCTGTATTGATTTTGATTGATTGGTTAGTGATTCCGGGCACCAAATAGCTAAGAGCGTTAGCACCGTAAGTGTAGTGCATGTTTTTTGTTATCGGGAGATGGTCCCCTCACTGGATGATGAGTTCCAGTGCCGACCTATCCGACGTCTAGCGGAATTTTCCTCAACCAGGTATCTCCCACCATCGGGGCACCGCCCCAGTCGGGACAAGCTCTAAGATCCTGACCGGTCTCACGGCATGTGTGATAGTGTAGTGAATGTTACGTGTAAGTGTGTATAAGTAAGAGGAGGTATAAGTATAAGGCAGAGGAAGGGGTTCATGGCCCGATTGTTGGGCTACTGCTTCAGAATTTGACTGGTATTGATTGGAGAAGCTACGGAAAACTACCGACCAGAGCAGACACATACAAAGACCGCTTGAACTCTCGTAACAGCTACTGAGCTCGACCTAGCTATCTAGTTAGTGTGGAAAATTCTGCCACAGTCGGAGCCTAAACCTACGACCTCTTGGTGAGAGCAGACCGTTTGTAGCGGAAAAGGAGCAGAGTGAGATAAAAACTTAAGATATTTAATACAAATTGAAAAGTCTTTCAAAATGATTACTTCATATAATTCTTGTGCGTTACAAATAATATAAAACCTGATCATATAAACCGTCAATTAAGTAAAGCTTATTCAAATTTAAAAAATAAATTAAATTTGAAGCTTTCATATTAAAATTTTCTTGTGTTTTTTAAATAAAATTAAATAACATTCATGGAATATTTCAAAGAGAAATATTATGACGTCATATACAGAATAATGTTAAAATACATTTAATTTAAATAGAATGTTCACATGTTGCTTACATTTAATTTTTCACTCACGAAGTCAGTTGAGCGTATTATACAGAGAGTTTTAATACTAACTTGGAGTCTGGATATTATACCAGAATGTCGGAGCAAAGAGTGAAAAGCTTCAGAGGTGGCAACCTAACACACTCTGGCATCACTGCCGCCATTCATTACTCCTGCGGAAGATTCGAATTAATCTTCTCCCTGTAATTATGCACATCCGACGAGACAAGAATTTATTACGTAATGGGCCAGGAACATTTCTCAATAAACTAGAAGAGGCATGATACTCGTATGTCTTAGTTCAGTCTACATTAAAAGAGGGAAACGTTGCTACTTTTTTGCAGGAGATAATTAAATTAATTGATTGAATTGAGTGTAGTTTTAAATCTATTCGAATCAATTCTATACAAAGAAGATATTGATATTCACTGTTTAATACGAGATAAATATTTCGTGTATTTTTAACCGAGAAAAGTATGTTTCATGTATTTTGAGAATCGTTATTTATATTTGAGAAAGAGGTGTTTCTAAAAACTTCGATCTCATAAATCGATTTCTCTGTAACTAAAATTTCTATTTTACGCTTTGGTATATCGTGGTTTCAAAAAACTAATATTAAGAGAGTGAGGATACCATATCACAGTTATAAAAATACTCTTCAAGCGAGTTTATAAATGTGTTAATTATTTTAAGAACAACTGAACTTTCGCCCTTAGTACTCGTATTAATTCCCAATTTCATAGACTGACGAGTTAGACTAGTTACTAAGACCGCTCGGTCACGACACATAAAATTAAGTAATGATTCAATATAGAATCTTATTTAACTTGTTTTTAATTAATTAGAATTGATTACATTTTTATTAGATTTTCTTATTGTGAATTTTGGAAATAACATTTTCAAATTCATTCGATGGAGGTGCAATCTCCAGTCTGTAGGAGCACCAGCCGCCACTGCTAAGATGCAGAGTTACCATCTTATATAACATTTTTGACGTCGTGATTATCGGCTGCAAAAATGCGGAAGTACCAGAAATTAAAAAATAAAATAAAATGTAAATCCTTGTTTTTAGAATTTCTTTTGCATATGGTAGTATACTATAAACAATATAAATCCGTGTAATCAATTAAATGATCAAATGCCAGGAAAAAATTAGAAAAATTACGAATTAGTCTGAATTCATTTACTTTGGAAAACTCCAGAATTACATTACATTCTGATTTTAAAATTTATTTAAAAATGCCTTCTTCTTTGATGAAATCATCTGCTCCATCGTATGTCCATTTTCATTGCACGTAGCCTGTGTTTCTACTGTCTGTTCTGCTTTTGGCGGTAAGTAGCCTGTTTTTTTCTACGGCCTCGCCCGCGGCGGCGCCTGAAAGGGCCGCTTTGAGGCAGCAGCAACGCCGAGGCCGCGGCGGCGGCGGCGTCCGGAAGCTCGAGCGCCGCGTCTCTCGCCGGCGCGACGTCAGCGTCGTCGGCGTCGTCAGCGTCGCCAGCGTCCGCGTTTCCGTCGCGGCCTCGCCCCTTTTGGATTACGACGCTTGTGGCGGCCGCCGCGCCGCGCGCCACTGTCCGACGACCGCTCTGCCCAGGCGCACACTGTCCCGAAACGAGTGGAACCGGGGAATGCGTGGTTCCCCGGTTTCCGCGTCTTAGTCTTGAGGACAGTAAGATTTGGACGTTGTAATGATCATATTTTTCATCTTTCAAGGCAAAGCTTTGGAGCTGATATTTAACTGATTAATACATGAATAGATACTACAATGCCTAACATGTTTACTGAGATTTGTGTTATTCTTGTTTGAATATTTCAGTACTATGTAATGACTACTTGTTTTTGTTTCTTATTGGTATTCTTGTAGTGTTTGTATTTAATATCTCATACTTTTTTTTCTTTCCATAATGATAATAGTTTAGGCATCAACATGTTTTGTACAAAGGTTATTATCCTTTTAAAAATTAATAATAAATGTGTTAGAAAAACGTAACAATGAAGATTATAATTGTTTCAATTATACACGAAAGGCAGTAATATTGCTGGATATTCATGATTCCACTGAATCCGCTTTTAGATAGGTAAAATCGAGGAATTTTAGTTTTTTCGCTCTGTTCATTTAAAATGTAGTATTTATTACCCCACTCCTCGAACTTAGAAAATAGAAACAGGAGAACCAGCAAAACGCTTTACCCCATTGTCCCAGGTTCCATACATATTTATTTTAATTTATTTACGTCAAAAACAGTTAAAAATTGTGTGTGACCTGCTATGGGGAGAAGATAAATTGAAGCTATATTTATGTTCAAAAACAAAACAAGGGTCGATATCACCATTTGCTCAAAGATCAGGAAAACTGGACGAAAACGTGATCGAGATGGGGGTTATTGACCCCCAAGCTAAAGTATAATACTTGCTACAGGTTCTTTAGAGATATTCAATCCAAATGGTAAATAATGCACTAAATGTCGTTGTTAAAATTAATATTACTTTCCTTTTGCATGCTCTATATAGTATCTAATTGTATAGAAAGTTAAAGCTGAAGAAATAATTTTGGCACTGTTTCTGAGTACAAACAAGTGTGCACCTCTCCTCCACCCGCAAGAATTGTAAACATCGTTGATCTGAAAGAGTTCTAAAAAACATTCTAACATGTGTACGAAGTTAGAGTACATAAACTTCTAATACGCTCGAATTACATGTGACGAACACTCCCTCCATTGTCCGGGAAGTGGCAGTGTTCTCCGCTAGAACGGGACAGCCGCCGTTCACCTTCACGTCGACTTGCGGGCTTTCCCTCACCAGGTATCTCTTCCAATATTACCTCGCCCGACAAGCTGTAAGCTCCCGACAAGTCTACCAATGTTTGTGCAGTGTAGTGCGTGTAAGAGTTTGTGCATATGTTTGTGCATGTAAGGGGAGAGAGGAGTCAAGGTTGAGGAAGCACAATGTAAGTATAAACAAATGAGTATCCTCCGGAATGTCCGAAACCGCCGAGTGTATTTATTTGCAAAAAAAACTTTGAGCTCCATTTTCATCTTCATAGTACAACATTCACTCGCCTGTATAGTTATTCGGGCCCACTGCGTGGTTGGTGTCGTTGTCGTCCGCTTCGCCACGCCACCCCTCCCCATCCTCACCCCATCCGCCCTCCCGGCGCGACACGTTCTTCATCTTTTTGCTGGGGCTCTCCGGGAGCCGCGCTCGCCGGACGCTGACGCCAGCGCCCCACGCGGTGGGGGAAGCAGGCTTTTTATAGACAAACGCCGGCCGCGCGCCCCGGGGGCGGCTACGACCGTGCTATTTTCTTGCTCGCGTTTGTTTGGTGTTCGCGAATACTCCGCGTTCGTAAAATTGGATTGCGAGTTGAAATAGAACGGGAAAGGTAATGTGGGCGCTCTTCCCCGCATTTGTGTTTCCGTGAAACGCTTTTCGTGAATGATAGTTTCAAAGCCTCTATTCTGTCAATGACCGTCGAACTATCTTTATCTTTGGGAGCGTCTTCTGTCAGAACACACGTGCTGAATGAAATGGAAATGGCGGATTTGTGGTTCCGCGAAACGTTTTTGCTGAATGACCGCTCAAAAAGCACCATTCTACGTGTATCAATGAAATCCGAACTACGTTTGCCTTAACAAAAGGTATCTGTCATGAAGCCAATCTTTCTTAATATTTCAGAGATGAAAGATAAATTATTTACGAAACACCTTGCTAAATATTTGAGAGATGAAAGAAAACTTACTTACAAAATACTTTGCCCGAATACTTGGTAGTTTTGCTTGTTCTAAACAAAATATTCTATCAAATCTTCAACACAATAGACAAATTGTCACATACTTAAACGTTAAAATTTTTGTAATGAACTTAGATGGCTATCTGGCATTTAGTATATGGATGAAAACTACTTTAAAAAACATTAATACCACTAACAGTTTATTCTTAGATGATTTATTTTAGTATTTTTCTACTTTTACAATTCTATCTGCTTAACCATTTAATCATTTTTCTCTGTTTACTTTTGGTGTTTTAATTATTATTTCTGTCATCTTCGGCTCTCTTCGAAACTTTCCCGGTTCCCTTTTCAATTTCTATTTTTTCCTCAAAAATTCTGAACGAAACTAAATGTCCAGTTTTATATGCCATGGGCATCTACTTCAGAACAATCACGACTAGTCAATCAGGTCTCTGCCGAAACAGTTCCGTTGAGACTCGTATTGCTTTGTTTCAAAACACTGGGAAGATCTGGAAAACGAACGTGCTTTGCGAGCGTACGACGTATTGGAGCACACTCTTGTCGCAGGAAACCTACGGAACTCTCCAGCGACTCGGCTCTGCAAAGCAAATGAAGAACCGCAGCTACCACCGCCAACTTAATTCCACTCGCCCCTCAGGGAGCCTCCGCGAAACTTCCAGAATAATTACAGATGCCGCATTTAATTTTAAATTCTAAGATCGTCCTTTAACGTAAGGCACTTTTTAATTTAACCCTGGTGAATAATTCGCTCAGCGAACGTCGGAGCTTTGTTCGGGCGCCGGAACCTTCATCTGCCAGTGCTCGAGTTGCCGTCTCCGCCCCTCCACAGCGGCACTCGTGGAAGCAAAGATGGAGAAGTCAGCATCCGCAGTGTAATCAAAATGGAGAGGTTTTATTGAGTAATGACTAATGACTGGCGGCGGTTGCAGTTGCTGGGCGGTACTCCGGAGATACACTTTCGATTATCGATTAGGAATGAGTATTTACCTGTGGAGCGGGATGGTTGGCTTTCCCTCCTTCCAACCTTTCCAACAGTAACACATTCGGGTGGCGTACAAGCATGCACGTTAACCCTCGCATGGCCAAGCGTAATATTGAAACATAGCCAAGTGACCCCCACCAAAAGTTGTTACAATAACGCTGTAATGCTGTTTTTAATAGTATTCGCTTTAATACGTGTATTGTTCATCATCGTACTATATTCTTCAAGAACATTTGTGTAAATTTGGCAAATATTTTGTAATATACTGAAAAATTGAAAAAGCAACAATGCTTTTGCATACTCAGCTAGTCGTGTTCTCACTTCGGGAATAACTACTGTATTAAATATTTGTAATTTCGCATCATTATTATTGCAAGAACACTTGGACACACTTATAGAGAACTTTAAGAAATCATATAAAATTAATATCTACCTCTGAAATCCACTGTCTAATATCGCGCTCGCTCGTAGCTGTCGGAATCAAGTTTCTTACAACACACTCAACACAACTGACAAAAATGTTAAACGCTGCGTGGAGAATAAAACAAAAGAACCTCTAGCCACCACTACTGAAAAGTTTCTCTAACACAATAGTGTCATATTTGTCACGAAACAATGACAAAATATGGCAGAAATATAAATTAGAACGTCGAAGTATCAACATCGAAAAGACAAATGAGGGGTAACTTGAGTCCCCGCAGATTCATTTCTACGTAATCCAAAAACAGTATTTTTATAAAAATCTTCCAAATAAATGTATATTTACATACACGAGAGAGAGAAAAACGACTATATTTTTTTTCGGTTAATCCTAACGAAAAAAGAGAACAGGGGGGCCTTAGGTCCCCCGCTCGGCCACGCGAGGGTTCGGAGGTAAACGCAGACCAATCTCTCTTTTTTACGGAATTTAAAAAAATGCTGTAGACGTACCCCAATGGCTTATTGGTTAGTCTAGCTGATAATGACATTTGTGGAGGGGAAGGATTATCACAAGGGGCATCAGGATTGGCAACGTCCAATTGCAACACGTACGTTCATGATTAACCCTCGGGTCGTATGATAAGCCATTCGGAGTACCTTTGCAACATCTCTTAATTCCGTAAAGAAGATGGAGATGGGTCTGAGTTTACCTCCGAAAGGCGATGATCGGTAGAATCTAAACCGTCAATGAGTATAATAGACATTGTTAAAGGAAAGGAGATGGTTCATTGCCCCTGGAACCAATGGATAACTCTCAAGGTGTCACTATAGAGCCATATAAGTTGAAGTGTTCTTACAGAAATTATACGTATACATACCAACAGAGATGCATACAGATACGACTATAATGCCTTAAAGAGATATTTTATAGATCCGAACTGATGCTTTACTGAAACTAAACCTCCTTAGGCCTGAAGGTCCTAGGTTCGCAACCCCTCGGAGGAGGATTTTGGACACCACCTAAATATCCCGGTGCTTACTTAAGGAATTCAAGTCTGCCGCTCTGATAGCCATTTCTATGGTTTCCTTCCATCGGATTTCTAGCGACATCCCAACAAACGGGCCATGGACTAGGATCAATCCATTATTTCCCATACTCTCTCCACCTCCATTTTTAGAATTCCCGTATGTCCTATGCCTGAGAGCCCGGCAATTCAACAAACACGCGGATGTCAGGCAATGTGTCAAACTCGGATGTAGCATGTTCCCACATCCACTCAGGTAGTAAAGGGAAGGCTTTAATCTTACACTCTCAAACTACGAAATAATATAATTTCTTAGGTGGTATAATTTTTTACCTT
Organism: Gryllus longicercus; assembly: GCA_038098605.1. NCBI lineage: Eukaryota > Metazoa > Arthropoda > Insecta > Orthoptera > Gryllidae > Gryllus > Gryllus longicercus. Next base: position 894,625 of record JAZDUA010000312.1, on the reverse strand, counting down.
GAATTTCTATGTTAATGAATTTCCATTAATTCACAATTAACATTTCTGAATATATTTGCTTCCCCAGAATGTTGCATATCTTTTTGTGGTGTGGTGGCATTTTAGAGATGTTGCTCTTAGTTGGCCTCATGCAAGTCCATTTGGAACACTACTGTACATTTTCTAATGCAGTATATCATAAGCAGGGTAAGGACGATTTCTTATTTTCACTCTACATCCTCTTACACTGCACCTAATAACCAGTAGATGCGTGACAAAATGATGAAGATGGTTTATTATCCAGAATAATGCAATTAAAATGCTTACCATGCATCATTTTTATTTTAATATGTTATTTATTTTCGTTGTATTGACAACTTTGAATATTCGTGCATATCTTGATCGGTATATATTTAATTTTGTTTTAGAATATTTGGATCATGTAGGCAATGATACCTAGTGATTAAAAGATGGACATGAATTTTATTATAACCAGTAGTTACCAAATTCTAATTAATTAAATTTGCCTTTCCTAGTCCACCGTAAATCTTACACATGACAAGAAAACGCGATCCTGGAAGATATAAGAAGTGGCAGCTTTTCATCTGAAAATGCCTAAAGTGTAGAAGACGATATTTACCATGAGTGTATGGAATTCTTACTATGATCAATATCCGACCTCTCAAATTATATCAAAGTTCCAACACAGTCACCTGCTATTTATAATTTAAAGAGATATAACATTCCAAGGCCAAACCTATTTTTTTTTCCTACCATTCCGAATCTTACATGTAGTATTTAATACATAACGTATAAATCATAAATAGAACCAGATCCACTTTTGAAAATCATTGTGTTTACAAGTAGGTGTTTCATTGCATTATAGGTTGGGCAAATGATCAAAATGTTTGGTACATAAAAAGTCGGAACGGAAGCGCTCAGTTCTCGTACTCAAAGACGAACAGACCGTAAATCCTCCCGAAGTATTTCTGTATAATGTTCGAGAGAGCCGTATCGAACGTTCAAACTCCTCACGTTGTATATTGGGATCTTCAATAAAAATCGTGAAAGCCAGCAAGAACATTGAATGCAATTTATAAAGGCTTAAGACATCTAGAGTAGGGGTTTTTGTAATAATATTTAGAGAATTATTACAAAGAACTTGAATGGATCACATTGAGTTGCACACAAAAAATAACAGTACAACTAATGATCAGAAAAAAATGGACTTGTTTCAAGTTTACCACTGTTCTCTATTGTAAGGTGAGAAACACAAGGTGAGAAACTCTTCTATGTCTCTATTAAAAAAACAATCTGAATTCAGTTCTTGCTTCAAGCCAAGTGCGAACAAACCATTCCCACCTGCGCACTCGCCACGCATCTCGTTCGACTCCCGAAGAGGCTGCGTTCCATTGCCGGGACTCAATTGCTGCGAGCGCGACGGTCGTCGAAATGCGAGACGCGAGGCGACGCGACGCGCATACTCGGCGCGCAGAGAGTGTGTAATTAGTTTTACATACGCCTTAATGCGGCGTGTTCGCTCCCGTGCCGTGCGCTGGAATCATCGTAATTACGGTGATGCAACGCCTCGCAGCGGACGAACGCCGCCCGAGATCCCCACTCGATACTGCGGGGAACGCTATGCACTGGGCCGGAACACGCTCAAACGCGGGCGCGAACAGTAATGCACAGTCAAGGAAAAATTTTAATGACCTATTACAATCTTGAGAAAATTAAGGGAGAAAGACGTATATCTTGTTTGTTATTTTTAAAAAAATTCCGAGTACTGAGTGCATTCGAGTGCATAAGTACTAGCTTCCAACTTACAGCAGCTACCTGCTCCACTGACAATGGTAAAACCGTTGAAAGTGGATTATATCAATATTTGAAAAAAAAAATATTTCGACAAAGATAGCCATCCTTTCATCTGAGCACAACGTATGCTGGATTTGTCTAATTGCTGGGTGACTCATGATGTTGTCAAATAGTTGATTCTTTTGTGTAGCTGTTATGGTGTTATGAGGTTGATATCAACTTGCAATCGGCGTCGTACGTATTGTCAACTTTGGCTGCCCAAAAGAGGAAGAGCTTGCCGAGTGTCGCATTGATTGAAAGAGAACTATAAAATAAAAATAAGGCAAGGTAATACCGAAACTTTTCCTTCGTACTAAATAATGACTCACATTTAAAAAAAAAACGGGACATCATTTAAAAATTAACAATTGAATTACGATATGCAGAAAATATCTAAGACACAACAATCAATATTGTTGCAAAATGTTAGCAAAATGGTACTTATCGTAGAATTGGGTCAGCAAGGATGATCACCAAAAATGAGCTATGTGTGAAAAATATATTTACTCCTAATTCTCAATATTATTGCACAATTTAGTTAATAATATGCAATCTACGAACGTAAGAACACTAATATTTGATTTGGATTTTCTGCCATTAAAGATAAACGCAACGCAAAGATCACTTGGATACATTGTAAAAATAATTTTTATGGATTGGTTGCCTTCTACGTAACGCCATACGATTGAGAAATAAATTGCAGTGAAAAAGAAAATGATGCCTTTTAGGAGGTCTAGGACAGATTCTAAAATAAATTTGAACTCGCAAAACCGTTGTTGCCACATCGAATTAAAGACACGTCAATATTAACATACCTCGCTATTTTTGCTTAGCTGTCAATAACACCAGATCCGCATATTTTCTGGAAGACGAAATGTCAAATGTTTTAAATGAATTGATTACAGCTCACAGAACGAAATAATTAACAAATTATGACAGACAAACGTGCAGTCTGGTGCAAAAGTGCAGTTCTTCAGTCCACCCATCCCTTCATCGGCCCATCTCTCCATCTGCCCGTCAGCCCGTCCGTCCGTCAGTCTGTCCGTTCGCCCGTCCGTCCGTCCGTCCGTCCGTCCGTCCGCCCGCCCGTCCGTCCGTCAGCACGTCCGTCAGCACGTCCGTCAGCCCGTCCGTCAGCCCGTTCGTCAGCCCGTCCGTCCGCCCGTCCGTCCGCCCGCCCGTCCGCCCGCCCGTCCGCCCGTCCGTCCGCCCGTCCGTCAGCCCGTCCGTCAGACCGTCCGTCAGACCGTCCGTCAGCCCGTCCGTCAGCCCGTCCGTCAGCCCGTCCGTCAGCCCGTCCGTCAGCCCGTCCGTCAGCCCGTCCGTCAGCCCGTCTGTCAGCCCGCCCCCCGTCCTTTTGCCAGTCCCTCGTTTCGAATATTTGTAATTTAGAAAACCCGAGAAAGTATATGCTGTTGTAGTAGCACTAATTTTCTTCTGCCGTCTCGCCAAACCGATTCCATCACCCTCTCCCAACACCTTCGCCGTGGAAATACCAGTAAATATCCATCTGGAGTGTTGGGCCCTGTGATGGGCCACTGTGCCTGGCCGCGCCGGGCGGCCCTCGTCCCACGAGCGGTGCAATGCGGCGCTTTCGTGTCCGGGGAGACGAACTGCATTCGTTAGGTGCCGAGCGGCCGCCAAATTGAGGAAGTTTGTGCGGCGTGGCGGAGCGGGCCGGGCTTCTCCCCGACCGGGCGGAGGCACCGCGGAACGGCTCGCAGATAAATCGCGGGTATTTTGTTTAATTGGTTTATTCATTAAGCTCGGATTAACTACATGTTTATTGGCGGCCATTTGTACAGCGAGTATTGTTCTGTACTCTCTATTTTACCGGAAGAGGTGGCTCAGGGCATCAATTGATATCACTGCAGAGACTCTGACCTGGAAGTCCTAGGTTCAAGACGCGCCCTAGGATTTTCGACACCATCTAGATAGCTGAATTCAGTCGCTGTCTGGAGGAGACTTCTAGAGGCCGGTTGCTCTGATCGGTAGGTTTCCGTGGTTTCTCCGATCAGTATCAGGCGAATGCCGGTTCAGTACCCTAACAAACGGGCCACGGACTGCGCGCGATATTTCTTCCTCTTCCTGGTCCTATCCTCGCCCCCTTTAACATACTGTTTACACTATACTGCCATGTATGTCAGTCGAGAGCATAGAGCTTGTCTCGGCTGGGGCGGTGCCCCACTAGAGGGAGGTACTCGGTTGGAGGACGCCCCGTAGGTCTGAATCCGATCCCACCATCCCATCCAGTGGGGGAAGATCACCGCGATATAACATGCACCACACTTAAGGGAGTAATGATTTTAGTAGAAATCATTAATCTATCAATCACAAATATCTTCATAGATTTCTTTAACTATTATCTGTTAATTAAAGTAGAAAATTTGATTAACAAAGAGGTCATGCAAAAGTCATGACAGATTTCCATCTCGGTGGCGATGTTCAAATCCCGGCGGAATACCACGAAATTTGTGGTGGACTATGTGGGTTCGCGGCAAGTTTTCTGAGAGTTCTCCCACTTACGTTGCATGTTATTCCACTAAAGACATTTCGTCATTCATATTGTATGAACATCATCATCATCCTTTGCATGTCCATCAAGCTCACCCATTCCAGGTATGGCCGAAAGCGCCTGTGCAGAGAATATTAATAAAGATTATTATTGCGTTCAGAAAAATCAGCTTAATACGGAGTAGACGGATGCTGCTGCGAAAGCAGGGTTTGTTGATTTGAATTCCGCGCAGTCTAATTGATTCTCAAACAAAAAAAGACGATTACGTTAAATTAACTCGTAAGTTGTCACTGAAAATAATCGTCACTGAATCATTTGATCTCAGTGTATTTCTCAGTTCTGTTTGAAGGCATTGTCAGCAAGTGGAATTCTATTCCAGGAGATATGTCTTCTCTCAGTGATCTTTGCTCTTCTACTTCAAGCGTCTGGAATCTCGATTAAATTTTATTGATCGCTTCCCTGTCCCTATCATTATGTTCTGACTCAACAGCCGTTCGATTTCCTTGTTGACATCCATGAAGAAGTTGCGTTTGACGCAACTGTAGTGATATCAATAATCTCCCAACATCACATCCTGAACAGAGATCGTATGTTCCTTTCGGACCGTGGAAGTAGAACGAAACAAAACCTTTATACGTGCTCCCCCGAGAGAAGAAGTGGCTTTAATGTTGCTGAGACGGAAGCAATATCGTGGAACGTCTTCAGTGCGCGTGAGGGTCATTTCCAGAACAACCTCCTCGACGTCGGAGCCAGAAGACATCGCAGCGGCAGGGGTGCGGCAGTCTGGCGAAACAATGGAGCCAGCGGCGACCATTTAGTCGCCAGCTCACTCCTGCTCACACGCCCCCTCAGCTACACACTCACCTCCGCACCGCCAGACCCAACCCTTTGCTTATCGTTAACTATCGTCACTCACTCCATCTATTTCCCTTCACCCACTATCTCAATCGCCATCTCATTCGCTTTCTCATCACTCTTAACCCCGTCATCCAATTCCTCACCGGCGACCTCACCTCCGCCCCCTCACCGTCACACCCAACACTTCATTCACCTCTCACTCCCCCATCACCCCATTAGCTCACTTCCCATCTCACCTGCTCCGTCGCCAACATCTGTGCCCTCACCGTCCCTCACCTGCTTACCTCACAAGCACATTCTCTCATTCCCTCATCCTCTGATCTCCCATCCACTCGCCTTCGGGCGCCCCACTCGCTCCGTCGTCCTATACCCGCCATCCGCGCGCCCTTCTTACCCTCCAACCTCTCAGCGTTCTTTGTTCTTCTACTCCAAGCGTCTGGAACCTTTTGTTTCTTCAGCCGCATCGGATTTTCCCTGTGCAGCATACAATTCTTTGAGATTTTTCTTCCTTTTACTTCCACTTGCTCTTTGTAGTTTGGTAATTCCCTTTGTCCTCTTCTAAGCTTTGTTTTCTTCTTGCTAGATAAAAGATGATTAAACTTTCAAGATGGTTCAAAGACTTTAAATCACATGAACTACTGTTACGTCAGCAGTGGAACAGAATAGTAGATATATTAATTAACAGAGTAAGATATATTAATTCACTCTATAGTGATAAAAGATGAAATTCAATTGAAAGTGTCTTTGTTTGTAGTAAAAGAGTTTCGAGTTGTAATTAACACAATCAACTAAGGAATTTGAGAAATTGCGGTTATTCTTGTCACTATGCCAACGAAGGTAACAACTGAACTTATTCAACAGAAAGGTACATAAACTCTAGTGGTCTTTTGGTCTAGTGGTCTTACATCTCCACATTAGTGCGCGAAAGTGGGAACTGACAGAAAGAAACAGATTTAAACCGACAAAACTCAGACTTTTAACTCCCCCTCTCTTATTCACTCACACCATCTTCCTTTCACTTTATTCCACTACCATTTCATCCCCTTACAACGTTACAGGGCTCCTATCCACCAAGTCCCAAACATTCGGTATCTTCACTGCCGCGCAGCAACGAAGTGGAATTGGATACAGTCGGACGCAGCGGCCGGGAGAAGTCGCAACGCAAGTTGTGGATGGAAAGAGGAGAGGCGAAGCGGGAGCGGGGGCGTGATTGGAGCATGGTGGGGGCGGGGCGGAAGGGGGGCGGGGCGGGGGCGGAGCGGAGCAAGGCGTGGGCGGGGCGGGACGGGAGCGGGGCGGGAGCGGGGCGGGGGCGGAAGCGGGGCGGAAGCGGGGCGGGGCGGGGGCGGGGCGGGGGCGGAGCGGGGGCGGGGCGGGGGCGTTGGCCGGGCGTGGGCGTGGGCGATGGCCGAGCGAGGCGTGGAGACGCTGGGCAGGGTCGGGGCTAGCAGCATTGATACCGGAAGGTCGTAGACGCGCGACTTACGAGGCGAGTCCACCGCCCCGGAACGGTTCCGGAAGAATCTCGGGAATGTTAGAGAGTCGTAAAACCCCACGGAACGGGCGGTTTATTTTTCCACTTTATGATATTTCGAGTGCCCGGCGACGAAATCGAGGCGAGACAGCAGGTCGGGAGAGCGGGAGAAGGCGGGGATGGAGTGGGGTGTGTGGTGGCTACGGTGTCTGATGTCGGGACAGAGGCGGATAAACCCTGTATCCGACTCCTGTCGATTTCTCTCGCCTCTTAGATAAATGTTGGCTTCAAACGCGTCCGTTTCAAATGGAAAAATCTCTTATCTTTGGACGAGTTTCCACCCACTTCACTTTTACAACAAATGGTTGAAAGAACAGAATATACACTAAGACAAACAGATGATTTGCATATCATTAGAATGATTAATTGAATAAAAATATGATAATTGAATGCACATTAATAAAGAATGACGATAGAGCACTACGGACGTACATATTTTGTTAAAAAATGCAGTTAAAATGTTTATGATACCATTGTCAATTCTATTGTTATATCAATAATATCCATATGTGTTTCTTCATCACTTCAGGAAATTGTCAGCTTAAGGAATTCTTAATTATTGTTTCATCTGAATCATTGTTTGCTTTATGGTTGTACTATGCATGAAAAAATACAAGATAATATAATAGTGATTGTACTCTGCCCTTCTCTAGTGTACACAAATTGTGGTTCACTACGTGTAAGTAATCGCATTTTCCCCCTACATTTTGCCTTCTCGAGTATAATATATTTATTTATCGTTCCAAGTGACATTATGTACCAATAGTATGATATTTACCTGGAATACATAATTATGCTCTTTTTGTGTGGGAATCTTGTAAATTGATCTTAAGAGCATCAATGAGCACAAATTAGATTTTCGCTTTTAGAAAGTGCGGTCACGTCAGCCAAGGTAGAAACACTTTGAAATTTCCTCTGAAATGCTGAAGTAAATTAATTCAGCAATGACATATGCATGAAAATTGGGCATGTTCAAAAGACACTTAATGTGGTAACGACACAGAGTATTCAAGTTGATAAGCATAAATACTGTTACTCACATTGAGCCAGACAAAACCTACAAATATGTAGGCATTGAAAAATTGAGAAAATCTGGAACGTCACAATTGAGGAGAGAGTTAGCAAGAAGTAAAATAGAAGAGTAAGACATATAGTCCCTTTTCGTGTTAGGCAAGGAAAGAAATATAGAACTTAGGCAAATTGAAACCTCTTGGAACAATGCAATAGTTGTAATGGGGAAGTTTGTGGTCAGTCATTAAGACTGATGTTTATGAGGCGGTCATTAAATATGTCAGAAAGTACGTTTCTAAAAGCATTGTAAGAGCAGCAAGAAATCTTTCAGAACGAAACTAAGTAGAACTCCATCAAGAACAGGCAAAATAACACACTTAACTGCCATAGCTACTTGACATGAAATGTAAGAAACGAAACCTAATTGTGGTGACAAAACATTCCTTGAACAACATCTTAAAAGAGTAGTCATAGAACAGATCAACCATGTCCAATCATATAAATTTAAAAGGGGAAGAATGAAGGTAGAATAGGAAGTAATTGTAATGGCTATCCATCAACATTCAGAACGCAACATCATGATGAGGAGATTGTAAAACTTTACCATGTCGAAATTCCCAAGAAATGCGCTATTTCTTAGGAAAAGGTAGACAATTTGATCACGTGCTTCAGCATGTTCAATTAAAATTCGAATACATGAGGAGGCTCAATTAGTAGCGTGATACCTCCCCCCGCAAATTTGTAAGGCCCTGAAATTTTCAAACATACTCCAAGGAGTGCGATGTAACGCCTGTTGGGCTGTGTACAATACAGCAGGACTAACGAAACCACACAGGTCGTACGATAGCAGCGAACACCATCTTGATGTTGCTACGCCATGTGATCAGATCGTAGTAACCAAGGAGTAAGAAAAACTTCTTAAATTTAAGTATTTGGAAATGGAGATTGGCTGATTGTGAAGCATAAAAATTGCAGTGCAGGACAGTGCAAAATATCGCGCACTAAGAAATGCGCGTAGTTTTTTAAAAGTCTAAAAAAGGATCGTACTAGTACGCACGTTGGTCTGCTCAATTCCAATTCGCTGTACTTGTGTGTAATATTTAAAATTTATTTATACAATGTATTTTGTATAAAATGAGTCTTGAAATACAGAGTTAAAGGCAGACCAAGTCTTTCGCGAAAGAAAGATACCTTAAGCTTAAACCCCCGAGTAGGCATTCACACGTCATGGAAATACTCACCAAAAACAAACAAAGCATTTACATTCAGAATTACTGAAAGGTTAGATACAATTATCTCGAAAGTCAGGCATAAACATTGCATTCGGATATACGGTTAATTTAAATTAATTCATATTACCAAAAACGGTTTATAATAACTAGAGGACAAATTTTAATGATCTAAAACATCGCCAAAAATAATCAATAAAACGCTCTTAAAATGATTTCCAAATGCTCTAAAGGCAAAGAAAAGTTACGTTAAAATTTTGAGAAAAATTAGTAAATTAACTCAAGCTGTTGAATAAATGCAACCAAGGCTTCTTTCTTTCGTTCAAGTGAACACAGCTTGCGAACTTTTGGTGTGGACAGTTCTTTACCAGGTAATCTCTGTCTTTGGTTATCCCGAAATCAACTGAAATGACAATGGCTCTGATAGTCGTCACAGGAATATTAGATTACGGCTGACTACGGCTACAATTTCTGTGCAAAAAATTCGAATAGGCTACTCCGGAATTCTGTGGAGAATATTTTTTGCATTTCGTGAGTATTATTAGAAAAAGTACCATTAAAATTATATTAAAATCGATGAAATTAGGGGAAAATGCTTTGTAATGACGAAAAAGGGTACAAAATGACATATTCGTCAAATCGACAAAAAATGCAAAAAGTGTAATGTAAAAATGGGTAATGCCTTTTGCTTTAACATAAAATTAATGTCGATTCTAAAAATCATTGTTCTAAACCATAAAGAAAAAAAAGACGTCATTAAATCCGTCCCCTAATGCTAACGGTCACAAATGCTTGGATGCCTTCAACGCTGTGGTGGGGGTTCCGAGCGAGACCAGTTTCGCCTGGAGCTCCTTGCAGTGCGCTGGGGATGGGTTCCGAGCCGGAGCAGACTGCGCGTTTCGCGATGCAACTCACCACGTCGTTAACAAGCGCCGGCAGCGGCGCGTATAGATAAGTCCGCAGCTCGCGCATCGCGTCGGGGTTTGCGGTGGCGATGGGCGGCGGACAGTGGTAATAGTGGCGGTGGTAACGCCGAGGCTGTCGACGGCGGGGACATGCCAGAGGTGGCGGCGCTGTGGCCGTGGGGTTGGTGGAGGTAGAGGCGGAGGCGGAAGAGGAGTCACAGTCAGGAAGAGAAGGCAGAGTCACAGGCGGAGGCGATGGCGATGGCGATGGCGGGTGGCGCGAGTGGGGGGCGGTGGTGGAGGCGCGGGAGAGGGCGGGGGCGATGACGGTGGCGTTTGCGATGGCGGGGGGCGGATGAAATGCTTGAGGCAGTGGCGGTGGAGGGTGCGGGGACGGGGGTGGGGCGGTGACAGTGGCAGGGGCGGAGGCGGGGACCCTGGAAGTGGGGGGCGGGGCGGTGGCAGTGGCAGGGGCGGGGGCGGCGACTCTGGCGGCGGCGGCGGGTGTGTGGGCAGTGCAGTGGCAGTCGCTGCGGCGGGGGTGACGGCGAGGGAGGAGGCGGGATGGGGTGGGGATGGGGACGTTGTGAGTTTACATTGGCGGCGGCGGTGGTGGGCGAGGATAAGCCGCGCGGAAGGGCCGGATCGACAGCGTAGCCATGCGCGGTGAAATACCCGCAGAGTCCCGCGTTCAGCGACCGCGCACCCACAGTGACCCCGAGATAGCCGCGGAAGCAAAGGTTAGGCGACGCATGCAACATTTCTGTGTATTCCTCGCGTGGATTTAGAACAAGGATGATCTCGGTGTGCTAGATTCATATAACAAAGTTGCTTCAGTATGCGTTCGTAAAATAATGCTTTGTGAAGCAGCATACCATGTCCCCTCTGGCGGGTGTTTTCATTTTAAAACGTTTTATTTGTGGTTTGCAACTTTATCATCATAAAAATATATTAAAATAAAATTCCATACGTTTGCGTGACTCGTATATTTTAGAGCATATAAAGTTGAATGCATGAAATGCATGCAGTTAAAGAGCATGAAAAAGTATGGATTAAAATATTTGTTTACTTGTTTCCTTGCATAACTACATTGAATTATCGTCGATCTGATTAATCAAACCTATCGATTCATGTCAAAACAGGAAGGAGTGTTCTCGTAGTGTTCTTTGAAAACATAAACATATCCAATTTTTCTAGAATACTTGCAGAATAATCTAAAGGGAATCGACTAAGACTTGTACTAATCGATTTCTCTGGTCGAGAGAAATAGGATGCACTACTAATTACGTCTGTAGGTGTCGTAAAAGAACCAAAACACGTTTTAATTGCTTAATTTAACCCAAAAGAAAACACGATTCTTAGAAACAAATTCTTAGAATGTTCTGTATGTATTCCAAAAAAGTCTCCGTCAGCAGATCGAGACGCGTCAAACGAAACCTGATTTGCCTCGATTGGTGAACCGGAAGTGCTCCAATCTTGAGTGACAGTCTAGCGAACTTTGGAAGCAGATCACTACTAAAAATGTATTAAAATCATCCACACAATGATGGACAGAAGTAGAGAATATATGCGTAACCATGGTGGTCCAATTGATTATTAAAATATGAACAATTGAAAAAATATTTTTACGCACATTTCAGTTAATAAAAATTATTTACGTGACAGTTTGTGTATTTTTCCAAATTATTCTTTTTCTTTCGGTTGGCACCCGTAGTGTACGAAATACGCCACCGACGGGACTCGAACCCTTGCACCTCCTGATCAGAGGCGCTGCAACAGCAACGGTTATTTCACCCCGGCATTTCAGTCAGTAACTTTCTAATAAAAGGAAGCAACAACACAACTTTAAACCACACGTCATTCAGAGGCAATATTGACTTCGGCTACAAACGTGTAAAGTCAAAAGCACGAATTGTGCATGACCTCTGCCGCTGCAGGGCTTGGCGCATAAGCGGATTTGCAGGAGTATCCGAGGCGAGAATTCAATTTTTAACGCTGCCCACCCGGCCTGCACCGCCGGGCAGTGGGTGCAGGGGAACAAACGCCTCTCGTTAGTGCGCACGGCGCGCCTACAACCACTGTGGCGAAATTGCATTTGAGAAGGTCAAAATCAAAAACCAGTTTTCAAAATTATAAAAGAAAATCGAGGCTTATTAATTTATTTAAATCGGGAGAGGTGGTGAAGGGCTTCAGCTGATGTGGCTGCAGTGCCTCTGGGAGTCCTAGTAGGAAGAAAATTATCATTTCTGTCAAATAAAATAGTTTAAAATAGTCTATATTTCATGCAAAATTAGATGGCCGATCAGATGGCCGAGATCGCTAAGGCAGTAGTGCCGGAATGGTCTCGGACCAGAAGATCGCGGGTTCGAGTCCCGCCTCGGGCATGGGTGTATTTGTGTGTGTTTGTATGAGTGTGTCGTCCTTTCACCCCTCATTATCATCATTTCATCTTTCATACCCCCAGGACTAACAACCCTGGGGGATAAAAATCGGATCCAGCTTAAATGCTGGTCCCCCCAAAGAAGTGTTCGCAAGCACCTGCAACCGTGATATTAAATGAAAAACTGAGCCACGGTAAATGCAGGTTGCTTGCCCTGCGTGGTCCTAGTCGGCCGAAACGAAAATAATAATAATGCAAAATTAGATGAAAACAACTAATATTTTGGAAAAATTGTAATTTACTTAATTTCAAGAGCTGTATTTAAACAATAGATTTCGTTGAGAAAAAAATGCTCGAGTATGATTTTTGTGCTTGATTTCTTGACCTCATTAATTAATTGCATGGAACTTTATTGAGTTTAGGTCACCAGAAGAACAGTGATTTAAGCACATGAAACAATAAGTACGCAAATTTGTGATATAGGCTAGTAACATACGAGTGTAAAATTAACTACACTTCGTGAAAACCTGTATGTTCTACCCTTCATGAAGGCTGAATAAACGCAGAAATGTTGGCAGTTTAAATCACTATTCTTCTAAACTCAAGAACGTTCCTTGCAATTTATCTTCAATATTGTAGTTGAAGGAACACCCCGAACAAATTTTGATCTTTTACAATTTTCAAATAATCAGGGATTTTAATGAAAATAAGATAGTGCCATTTTTAAACACTTCTTTACGCTCTACAAAGACAAAGTTTAATAAAAAATTAGCTCTTTTTGAAAAACCGTCGAAAATGCCGAGACTTCGAGTACAGTAGATACTGCCAAAACCCAGAATATACGTTGCAAACTCGCAGGGCCTCTTGTTTGTTCGGATCGATCAGGGAATATAAATTTCGGATGACGTTACATCATCAAAAGCGTCAGATGTTTAGAGTCTGGCATTGACCGCAGACGCACAGAGGGATGGACAAATAGACATTCACAACAGATCGTTATTGATTATATACAATAGAATTTCCCGCAGTAGATAAAATGTACATTCCCATGTACTAAAGCGTACTACCAAAGCCAATATAATACCATGAATCATATAGACATTCATTTAAAAAAAATGGCAAAACCACATAGGCGATTGAATAAGTTAATTTGTGTTTAATTAACCCTAGATTACAAAGGAGCCCTGTACCAAGCGTTATTACAAAGGCGTAGCCTGTCTGACTACTTTGGGTAAAAATATAGAAAACCTCATTTTTACAATGAAACACTAAATTTAATAAATGGATCGTGTGTGATATGGAGTTATAAAATATATTTTTAAAGAGTTTTATAGATACATCTAAATGACGCGACTCTCTCAGCAGGCACTTGCTTGGTGATGACCACACATGGCTATTTAGGAATGTCCGCAGACGTACCTCTTCATGCGACCTTTGTTATGATCTCCATCGTCCCATTATGATTGCTAAATGTTCAGAACAAAACTTAAATGCTACAAGGCAAGGATTTTGTATTCATTATTTACAATATAAGGCAACACAGCACCAAAAATATCACTGACGTAACTACAAAGGCGTCTGGAAATCTTCTGGAAGACGCGTCTTAAAATGGCGTATACTGGAAATAGGTACACGCATAATAATGTGTGTTTATCGCTGGCTAGTCATACAATGAAGGTATTACTCGCGCAACTTTTCTTGAACGATGACCTTGCTTCCCCCTCTCTGACACAATGAACAGTTGACGGCACAAGCTCGCAACGAGCACTGATGACAACATTTCAAACATATCTTCACTGGCGTGAAATAGAAACTATTTTCTGTTGAAGACGAGAACGTCTGTCCGAGATTTTCTCCATAAAAATCTAAAGAAATGAGCAAAGCAGGTGAAGATCCATCACAGGAAATACCTCGCACTCCTTAGAAAGTTAAAACGTAAATTATTGAGAACGTTGCGAAGGCATGACTAATACTCCAGAGATTGGCATTGCTTCATAAAATCTAGTGGCTGATTAAGTAACTAATACCCCCCTCTACCCGCATTTCTTCAATCCATCGTTCAAGAAAAGGTGTGCGAGTAATACCAGAATGTGAGAAGGGGAGAGACAGGAAGGGGGTGGAGGAAGCTTTCGGCACTAGTTACGTCATCTGACAGACGACGCCTTTGTAAACTAAGGTCAAAATTCGCTTCACTGGCTCCGCCATTTCACGATTGGCTCCAAAAAATGTATGGCAACCCTCGCCTCGTTTTGCGCCTCGAAAGAAAACCGCTGGCAACTGCGCCTGCCTCGCGTTGCGGCCGTGGCGCCACCATCGCACTGTCCGCCCCGCCACAAAAAACAGCTCGCGCTCAAATTGCGCTATTTTTCAACGCGCGTGTTTGCTGCGAGCGCCGTGTTTTCGCCCGCGCCAGTCGATTCCTGCGTGGAACTGAAACGGGTCGGTAAATACTCGTAAAATGCGAAATAACTGCCTCATTTTGAACAGTGACGGGTTTACCTGTGATGTCAATATTGGCTATGAACGAAATAACTCGAGTGTTTGAACAAATTAATACAAATAGAGGTCGATACACGACGCTGTTTGAACTGCACCGTAATCCGTTCGCTTCGTTGGTTTGAAGAACATGCTCATCGGGGCTGTTTTCTTTCCAGCGTTGCCAGCCTCTAACATTCTCTGCCATAGTTGGAGAAATATTTAAAATCAACAACAACAACAACAACTTGTTTTATCAAAGGAGAGGAAACATTTTTGTAATATTCTATTTTCTCCCTCAGTCGATTATTGGCCAATTTATGAGATAATGATGTTTGTTTTAGTAACTAATATTTCAGTTATAATTGCTTCAGTATTTTTCTATCGATAATTTGTCCACTATATAGCCTCATTTAGCGGAAATTCGTCAACGCATGGCGATTATTAGTTATTGGTTATTACAGTCAATAAATCGTTTAAGTTAAATAGAATACAAAATAATGCAAATACAAAGAAGATAGAACCAATATCCGTGCCTCAATGCAAACACACATACATGCTAATACGTTAATATGTATTTTACTTGTTTAGAAAATACTAGAAAAATAATATATTCAGCTTATATATTCGGAAGAAAAAATTTCTGTTAAGTTTAATATCTTTGAAATGTTCTTTTTGTCTCAAAACATTTTTTTCACTAATATTTACACATTTTTACACAATATTCACAGGTATTTAATGGTAATTTAAATATTTTTCTTCCATAAGAGTACCTCTAATGTTAAGGTTATAAACCTGCATTATTTGAGACAATGGGAACTCATAATGTTACGACACAGACAACAAAAGAAGCGAAGGCACGTTACAATGACTTATCTATTATCGAAGAGCAAAGGCCAGGCTTGATTTTCCATATATTGCACAAACGTCTACAACAACGGTATTTTTGAAGCAGGTTTCACAATATTTCTCGCACTCCATGTAATGAACACGAAAGGCAACCAGTGCAGTTTTCTGGACGATAATGTGTTTCTTAACGCGAAAACGAACATTGAGAACCAAAGTACGGGCGCCGTATTTCACGATTAATGGCCCAAAAACATTCATTAATAGTTTAATTTATACTGTTTTCATCTGCCATTGTCTTTCAATTTCCAAAATTCCAATATTACTGCAATATTTTTATTACGATTGGCAAGCAATTTCTACTTGGGAGGATCCCCCATTTATCCGATTTGTGTGTTTGTACTACATTTTTTAAAAAATGTACTCCTTACGCATAAAAATAAATATATACCATATTCATATGTTTGTAAATGTTAAAATAAAATCTTTAGCTCTTCAGTATTAAATAACGCGGAAAATATAATTCAGATATTTACGTATTTAAATAAACATTAGTACTATATGTAGAGCAGTGTAATCCAATCGAAATCTGGACGCGTTCGTTACACTTCTGAGGCTGTGATACAAACACTTGAATTCCATCATCAATATGTGTATTAAATCTAACAAATGAAAACAACTTCCCTTCCTAAATTCATTGCATACGTTTTTATAAAACTGCAGAGAAATTGACAAACACTCCCCAAACAAAATCAACATAAAAATGACGAAAATCGGCCAACCTAGCTAAGTCGAAAATCCGCCAACGCCATAGCTCAAACCTTCGGACTTCCCGGTAAGAGACTCTGCCTAGAGAGCGCGTTCCGAGCTAATCAGCCGGTAAAAACAGAATTGATTGAAGTAATATTAAAGATAGTACTAATAAATTAAGTAAATACGTACAGCTTTACTCTCGCGTATTATCTGATTCTCCCGTGCGAACTTATTCCTTTCGTGTGACTTTCCAAGAACCAATATTTCTACGTTGATACCGAAATGGGCGATATGTGCAGTGGTGGCTGTGATGGGGAGTGGGGAGGCGGGGAGGGGGCATTATGGTCGCGGGCTGGCGGCGAGTGCGCTGCGCATTCGGAGGCTAATTGGAAGCCTCATCCACCGTCGCGTCGGCGGAGCGCGCCCCCACCACTCCCCCACTCCCCTCTTCCGCTACCTCCGTCCCCGTCGCGTCTTGTCCCCGCCTCCGCCCCCGCTCCCGGCCCCGCGCGCCTGCCCTCTGCGCGTATTAACTATGTACACGCAATCACACTCGCACTCTAATTCCGTTACTCTGTTATTCCCGCGCCGGAGGCCGCGTCGTAATTAGCTCAGGCGCTTCCCGCACCTGCTGCCGCTCCCACCCCCGAACCACCCCTCCTCCTCCTCCTCCTCTTCCCACCCCCACCCCGTTACGTCTGAGGCTCCTCCCCGGCAGCCACCCTACTACTCGAACCTAGCTTGCCATTCTCGTCATTTCACAGCCGCTGCATGCGTACAGGCACTTCTGTACGCTTCCAGTAGTTACATGAGTTTTTGCTGCGTATTGTTAAAACAAACGAAAATTGGTACATCACAAAAATGGGGAATTTTAGTGAAGTGAAGTAAGAAATTTTGAAAATAGTTTATTTTTATTTGTTAAAAATAGTTGCCAAAGCAGCCAAGACACAGGGTAAAGCACTTGTTTTCACTGCAATGTAAAAGACTCTACTCCGGTTAAAACTTTAATCCCGCAGAAAGAGTTTTTGTCGTGACCCTTTTCGTGTTCACCGATGACAAGTTCATTGAGGTGTGCTGCCTACGTCTATGAGACTGGAAATACAATGATGCAGTCCAATACTGATTTGATATCTGGGAATATTGTGAACCGGCAAGTAGAGAGAAATTAGGAGTGTGCGAAAATGACATTTCAAAAACATATATCGCACATCCGCAAAGTCGACTTGTTCCAAGAAGTGACGCACAGATAGTCTTTCAGGGGAAAGCCAGGAAAGTCACAATAGCATCACTAGTGCTTATAAATATATTTACTTACAGATATTTATTTTATGAAATATCAATAAATGAAATTACTTTATTCTCACTCTGAATTTACAAAACTTTCTTACGATACGAGTACTACACCTACATTTTACTGTGCATACACTTGCTTGCTGTTCATTCCCACCTCTATAGGCCAATCCCACTAGCGTGGAGTATAGCCTTCTCTTGTTGTCAGTGTTCCTTCTATTTCGCAGTTAGTTCTCCTGTGCCTCTCTCTGACACGTCGATCTCAATTTCAAACTCAACTCGAATGAGGGAATCCACTTAGGAAGCGGGATTTGGAGGATATGTTTGGACTGAACAACAATGCGAGAATAAAGCCAGCATTCCCTTTTTAGTAAATTTAATAAATATACTGGGATCTATGACAATTATCGCATTGCAAGGATTAGGTTTTACATTTTTTAACTGTTCGCTCGCTCTTCAAAGCCGACAATGCAGATTGCAATTAACCTCGTCTGCTTAGCACTCTCCAGCTCTGTTCATTTCCATTGCGCTCGGAACTAGAGTTCCACTTTGAGAACTACAATTTGATCACATTGAATTGAATCCGACAGAAGTAGTTTCGAATCGGGTGAACGAATGATAATTCTGTAGAGAATATGAACAAGCAATATTTGCATGTATTTCGCGTTCAGTATTGTGTAACGAAATTAGAAGCATTAATTTTTAAATTCCTGAAGTAATTATATTTCTCTTTGAAAGTTCAAGTATCAGGAAATTTAACTGTTAATATAAATGAAATCACACATATTTTAAGAGAAATATATATAAAGTGAATGATAGATAAATGAGTGAAGAAAAATATTTGTAAAATATAAAACGAAGAAGAATGAAAAATTATAGAAGATTATTAAAAATTATAAAAGAAGATATTATTGAAGATGTACGTAGTAAAACATACTTGTGACAAAGAGAAAAATCTACAGAAACACTATTTTCTCGTTTCTTTCCTTGAAGGTAATCTTATGTGGTGCAACTTTTGTTATTCTTAAGTTTATTTTCAATCAGAAATTCTCTTAATTTGTGACTTTTTTGTTTCGCCCCACAGCATTTCCCATAGTCTAGTGATGGACCTCGAGAAAGAAGCTGAAACTGGAAACTTAATAAAAGACTATTCCCTCTCATAACCTGTTGAACAATATTTCCACAGTTTCCTCAATCTCCGGACCCACTACAGCATCTCCCCATCTTAAATTGGCACTCAGAACGAATAAGTTCCGCTATTCATATTTGTTGCGTTGCCCCCATGCACAGTCGAGAATTTTCCTGCCGGAGACGTTACATATATAGAGCGCCCCGACCGACGCGCTGTCGCAGGGAAATGAAAGAAGGCGACGTTCAGTGCTTTATTTAGGCGTAATATAGCGCAGCGCCTGCCCGCCAGCAGACAAGGGGAAGCGAGCTCCTTTTTCATTCCGACGCCGGCGGGACCTTCCCTCCTGATAAATCCCCGTCCCCGGAGCCCCTCTAAATGAATCGCCCTGGCAGCCCCAGCCCCACCATTGCCCTGCAGCGATGCCCCGCCACGAGCCTGTGTCAGAGTAGCTTCTGTTTCAAACGTCAGCATTCTAGTTGTGTAACGCACTTTCGTTAATACGTGGCAACAATTTTCAAAGCAAGCATTGATCATTTCTATTCTACTTTTGAAGGGCTGCTATTGAATATGTGACCGTATTTTTTTTTTAAATTTCTGATACACTATTGCGCAAAGGGAAAGTTACGTAATTCTGCAGCGAAAAGTGCAGTTTTTGACCCTGATAAATCTTCGTGTCCGGAGCCCCTCTGAATGCTGGCCCTGGCAGCCCGGTCTCACGTTTGCCCGGCGGAGATACCGCCCCACGAGGCAGCTTCTGTTTCGGTCGTCAGCATTCTTGTTGTGGAACACAGTAAACTTTCGTTAATATGACGTGCAAACATTGCTCCTTTCACTTTTACTTTTATTAGGTTAACATTGAGTACGTGAACGTAATATTTTCTTTCTGATACACAGCTGCGTCAAGAGAAAGGTGCGTAGTGCTGCGGCGAAAAGTGCAGTTTTTGCCAGAAAAACAGCTTTTGTATATCTCTGATATGAAAAAAGTGGATATTCGGAATACTATCCATTTACATTACTTTGTTGTGGGTGGCACAAGAATAATACTTGAAACGAATGAATGATATATGTAATTTTATTTTCTTCTAATTTAATATAGTTATTCATGTACTAGTTCAAAACACATTCATTACATGTTTACTATACTGGGTCATTTCAACTGTTGTGGGTTGCGAAGAAGGGCAGGAAGTATGAAGGTCCGCGAGGAGTTGAATGTTCGTTCGTTCGTGATGACCAAGCGAGAGCAGAAATAAAAGGTTTGAAACTGTGTAATCCAACTCCAACTGTGGAACTAACTTGTCAAATCTGCATTTTCTCGGGAACAGATATTTCCCATATTTGCTGTAACCTACCTGTAATGTAGTGGAACAGGATAAAACAAGGGAAAGTATTCCATTTCAAAGATCCAGGCCTTAAAGAGCTTTCATATGAAAACGTAGTCTCGTACAAACTAAAATCAAAAGAGACAGCGTGTCTCTCGCGCTAATGTAATTTAACTTTTAATGATTGGCAAACCTTGGTAATCTGAAATTCGATAACTCGATTTTTGTCTTTCAGATTCATGTATGGAGATTCTACTGCAATAGCAAGACGTTCCCCCTCAAGTATCTTACAGTAAAAGCCCTCACATTTAAAAAGTTAAACTATAGTATTGTTAACTCGAACTCCTAAAAAAATTGAGCATTTTATTGGATTTGAAAGACCCAAGCGATGGGAGCTTCATCATTAAAACCAACACAAAGATCGATGCTTCGCCCACCCTCATGGCAAGGAAAATCCTCTCCGAAACTAAAACGAACCTTGATAAGTCCAAATTCGATAATTCGATTTTCCTCTTCAGCCTCGAGATATTAGAGTGCTACTAACACAATGTTGAGCGTCTTCCAGTAAAAAAATCCAGTTTCAAAATGTAACAATTTAATATTGCGTATTTTAAAAAAGAAATCGCTTGTAAGATGGCTCACAGGAAGTGAATTAGCTTTCAGTGATGTGCTCCCGTGTTCAGTTGTCGGTCGAGGCAAAAATTAGAGTTGTAGCTTTTCTTTAAAATCGTCTCAGTTTCTGTAGCTGTGTGGCGAAGGTACGCGTTACGCAACCTTTGCTAGTTACGGTGAAAGGAATATGTCATGTTCGCCTCATGTCTCTCTTACCCCTCAAGCATGGGAATTAAACCTGGCACGGGGATACCGTTAGCTAGCCGACAAATTCGGACAGTCAACTTAAAATGGCAAGTACATACTTACATTGAAACTAGTGGTGCTAAAACAACCTTACTCTCTTGCCCGTATTTTAACGCAAAATCACGCGAAAAGAACTCAAATTTTCGAAATTTTTAAAATCTATCTTTAAGGAAAATATTTCATTAAAGAAAAAATCTCTAACTTTACTATTTCAGTTGTAGAAACACTCCGAAAAAAATTTGAACTTTTGCAATTTTCGAAAACCAGAGAATTTGAACGAACATGAGACTCGCACCATTCTCTTAAACACCCTTCACACTATCCAACAACAAAATTTAACCAAAAACAATGGAGCCTTTTTTGAAAATTTAAAAAAAGTTTCAGTGTCTTCATCTAATGTATCCCGTAAATTAAATTATCGATTTCAAATTAAAGGGCCCGCGACATCAACCAATCGGTTAGGGAATATCAATTTTAGAAAAAATCGGCTGGACGGTTTAGCCGCCAGCGTTATTCACACCCGGACGGACAGACTTTTTGCCGTCATTCGATTTTTCGGAATTCGATTTTGCCGTCCCACAAAACATGACTACACCACGTGCTAGAGAATTTCTTTTCCTAAATTTAGCAACTGCATTCATTAACTTTTTGGTTACCAGGGCTCAGCAATGACAGTTTTTCTGCCAAAAAATTCGCTCCGTATCTCCGTATCGAGAAGTAAAACTCGGAGCTATATTAAATGTGGATGACCCAGGCGGAGGAGCGGTTCGTCATTAAAACCACACAAAGATTGGCGCCTGCCCCCACCCCCCGGCGCGAGGGAGAAGGCGCGCCCCTCGCTCTTATTTAACCTCCGGGTGGCTGCCGCCGTCCATTTGGGCCACAAAGGCCCCGCGCCGGACAAACACCCGGGCCGCGCCGCCAAAGAAGGCCGAGAGCCCGTGGCGGATCGCGCGTGAGCCGGGCTAATTGACTTCCTGCGCCACTGTCAATAGAGGGCGGCAGACGCAGCACCCCCGAGAGCCTCGGCGGGCGGCGGTGGGCGGCGGTGGGCGGCGGTGGGCGGCGGTGGGCGGGGCGGGGCGCGGCGAGACGAGGCGGGGCGGGGCGGAGCGGGGAGGGGGGGGGAGCGGGGCGGGGCGGGGCGGGGGACCGCCAGGCGAAGAGGGGTTGCCAAGAAGGGCAGGAATTATGAAGGTCCGCCAGGGGTTGAGGGGCTTCGAGGTGATGACGAGGCGAGAGGAGAATGAAAAGGTTTGAAACCGTGGAATCGAATGATCGAATGCGATGGAGTACGTACGGTGGAAAAAGAACAAGTGACTGGAAGAAAGACGCAGGAAACGAGGGGAAACGCAGAGAGATTTTTTAAGAAAGTGAAGAATCTAACCGAAGGGGTTGTTGTGAGAGAGGACAGAGAGACAACGGGAACGTGAGGAATGGAAAAGCAGAAGTGGCCTGCGAAAAAGGGCTAGAATTATGTGGGTCCACTAGGGGTTGAGGAATTAGGTTGAGGAATGCCGTATCAAAAGGAGAAGTATGCATGGAAATGTGCTCTAAAATGTTTAAAATATGCGCCATAAATAATGGAATATGCTCTAAATTATCACATCGTTCATAATCGGAAAAATCGTTTCCGGGTATCAACGCAACGATATCATCTAAACGAAGTTCAAACAAATACTGCTGCAACGCACGAAATATATTCTCACGATTTCTCATGAATAGCATTCGCATTTATATTTGTTAAATACCGGTTTGAGGAGACAAATATGCATATGAATTTAAATTCCAAGAGAAATATGCCACAATAAGAAAAAAAAACGATAAAATATGAATAATAACAAATATAATGGAAATGTGATGCATTAATAAAAATTCACAATATATGCACTAACATGCTATATAAAATCACTGAATTTCTGTTCGTTTGATTGTGTTTTGGGCACATTTGATAACTAGTATAAGATGAAGCTCATAATTAAAAATATTATTTTTGATGTATTTCTGGGCCTTAGTGATGACGATACGTATCGTATGTGTAAACGGCTAGGGACTGCTGGAAATGGTTACGGATGAATGGTAGAACGATGAAGAATGTTGTAATAAGTTGGGAAAAAGACATGCGAGTTGAAGACAACGGCACAGGAAAAGGGGTTTCAGGGCAAAGTAACTATAGTGGAATAGGAATAGTGAAGAACTGAAATAGCACAATGTTAAGAGAAAGGACAGCGAGGGGAAATGGCTGATGAAGGGAAGGCAGAGGATGGTAGAAGAGGAGGGTAGGTATTATGCAGTAACGAGGCAAGAGGACGGTGGACACGATGTGGAAGTATTGGAAACGGTGGAATGATGCTGTGGGATTGTAAGTAAGAATGTCCTAGAGAAGTAAAGATGACAAAAGACTGATACGATATGGTCACACAACTGGGTGAGTGATTGATGGACAGTGAATGATTTCTTCTGTAACAGGACAATGCAGATTTAATTAAGAATTACATTCCTTTAATCTTCTTCAGTCGGCTCTAGGAATTTGCAGAAAACTGATGGAACCGCATATCTTCTTTTTATGTGAGTGAAGAATATACGATGAGTTCGCAAAGTAGTTTGAAAATAACACATGAACATTTTTACAATAAGTCACATACCATGATACATCAAAATCATAAATATTAATTTGCAATTAAATTTTGTATATACATTTTTTTGCATCAAAAATATTGCTTTTGCAGAGTTTGCAAACGAGGAATGAGGAAGCAAGGTTCGGAATGGAATCGTCATCCTCCTATCACCGTCACCGTCACCGTCACCGTCGCCGTCACCGTCGCCGTCGCCATCACCGTCACTACCAGCGACACACAAGGTTCGAACCGTGCATCGGAGTGCGGCTGATGTCGATTGATTCCGCTCAGTTTGCCGGACGGGAATCGTTATTGCGGAGATGAGTGTTTGCGCTGAAGACCGCTAGGTCGCAGCACTCTGCACGCAGTCCTCCTCGGACCA
Source organism: Gryllus longicercus (assembly GCA_038098605.1). NCBI lineage: Eukaryota > Metazoa > Arthropoda > Insecta > Orthoptera > Gryllidae > Gryllus > Gryllus longicercus. The sequence continues at coordinate 870,687 of JAZDUA010000312.1, read as the reverse complement.
GCGCCGTATGCGCCTGAACAGCAGTCCCATCAGAGGCAGATCGCAACATTATTTAATCTGCGAACATTTTTTTTTCTGTTTTTGCTGCCGTTTGTGTTTCTTTCATAGCAAATTTAACCTTTCGAAATAAAGTGTTGTTTTGTGACAGAAGTAGTAGGGTGGGGATGCTTGATTTCCTTAGTGAAATTTAACCAATATTGTCGTTTTTTAAATTTATTTCTCATAATATTGACATATTTCTCAGTACAAAATAAATAAAATATTTTCATCATTAAAAGAGCTTTACTTTCGAGGATGATAATAATAATAATAATAATAATAATAATAATAATAATAATAATAATAATAATAATAATAATAATAATAATAATTCGAATGTTGGCTTACGTAAAATATTTATTTGTTTATATTTTAGTTATAAAACAAACTTAAATCAAAATAATGCCAACGATTACGTCATTGAGCTTTTATTGTACCAGATTCATGAAATTAACTTTTACACTTGCGATAAAACAAGTTCGCTATGGTATAGTTTTACCACTCATTTCCAGGAACACCTTTTGTTATTTTATGTTATTTGTTATTTTAAACATTGTAACGAAACAACTGATTTTGTTTGGAATCGGAAGTAACATTCATTTGAAATTGTATAGAGAATATCAAATACATAAACAAACAAATCTTTTTATTCGGAAACCATTTGGGAATAGTCTACACTCGAAGTTCGTACACCCCTTGTGACTGCCTAAGGACCGTGACGTTTGACAGGTCGTCTTAATTACACATCCCATAAAATATCCCATAAATACATATCCCATAATATTGCGCCCTCTACAGTTTTGCATTCGATCATTTTCTAATGTCAGATTTGCTGACCTATCTCCACTGAATGTCAGCAAAGAACTTGACAAAGGACTTCGTTCATGAAACATTTATGTCAGAAAGAGACAATTTGTTAAAAACAATTCTTCACTCTAAATATCAAATTTTCAGAGAAAAATAACATCTTTTCGTTTGTTGAACTTCAAATTTAGAAAGACGATGAAGGAGAAACGAAGAAAATGACATATGAATTCCAGTGATCGAATAATAAACAGAACTTGCTGAGGGCACTAGAAAAAATGCGTGGGTGACAAAGGCACTCCAAAATTTGAGTGTCTAGAATCATTTGAATTCAATTACCTCGTTCACGTAACTTCAGTAAACGATATAACAATCTCTTTCAAATTTTATAAAGGGATTAAAAATGAATTTAAACTATGAACACGAACGAATCATAATAACAAACACCAACAATTCTTTTGTTGCCTACTATTTTGTTCAGAAGTTTTCCTTAGTATTGAATTTCAATCTAGTACCCGACCACTACGAAATACACACGAGACATTTCGATCGCTGACCCCCATGCACGCCTGCAACTATTCTCATTAGAACAAGGTATATTAATTCTGTGTATATTAATTTAATTTCATGTATCAGAAATGTAGATTGTACATATTGCTTATAACATTTTTTTATTCAGTTTCATTTCGATTGAATCAAAACCTGAAATAGACTTGCATATGTGAAAGAATCATGGAGCTACACTTAGAAAGAAGGGTTTGGAAATTCTTGTTTACTCAATTCGAAAATTTGGAACATCGTAACGTATTATTGAATTAAACAAAGCATAAATTATTTGGGTCAACTGTAAGCTAATGTTTTTTGTGGTGTATTTAGAATGACAAGAATAAACATGTCATGAAACATACGAAGTGGTAAACATTACTGACTTTTGAATAATGTTTCTTTAAATAATTTTGTTTTATTATCACATCAAAGTAAAACTTTTATTTCTTGAGGCAGGGTACGCACTGGACTCCTGCACGACAAGTTTCATGGCTATTAACTCAAAATCCGCTAGATCGCAGCGAATTAAAGAGGATTTCGTTCGCCTCGCCGTCACAAGCAAAAGCGCTCGGCCGAAAAAGCGAGCATTTGGAGCTTGGTTCTAGTGACTCCAATTGAACTGCGGTTTCAAGCGTAAAATGTAAAGTTGAAGATACCATGAAGTTAAAACGTATAAACTCGTAAAAGAGTACAAATTATGTGAAAAAGTAATAATAAGAACTGGAGATTACCGTAGACTGACGGAAATGGCAAGAATATTTTTTTCCTGCTGCAAACTCAGCAAAAAACGAAACTTTATAGCAGTTGATAAATCTTACTTTAAGAAAAAATGGAGGAATATTGATTTAGAAAGAATTAAAACTTTCTTATGATCCATTGTTTTGAAAATATATAAATAACATTTATTTTCAAAGACATTTATTACCGGCTGTCGAGACTATTGCTCTGGCCTGCGAATCAGCCTCCCGCAATCGAGCTTCGTACTGTAGCTCTCGAGGATTAAGCACTCGAGCAAACTCGAGCGAGCAATCTCGAGCGAGCAATCTCGAGCGAGCAATCTCGAGTGAGCAACCTCGAGCGAGCAACCTCGAGCGAGCAAATCGAGCGCCTTGTAGCAGTCTGCTACTCACCGTTACTGGAAAAATGAAAAACAAGGAAGGAATGTTGTTCTTCAATAGTGACAAAACACCTCTGCTGCTAAACGCGAGTTTTTTAAACATTTTCTGAAGGAAAAAGTATTTAGTTACTTATTTATTCTCTCGGCCATTATTTATTTGTAAATGAGATCTTTTTAAAAATGGTTTAAATTGCCGAACCGAGAAGAATATTGAATAAGTAAAATAAATTTACCATGAAGAAATTAAGTAAGCAAACAACACCTATCATCATTTTCATTAGTAAAGAGATACATAGGAGGATGCAAAGTGATTAAATTTGTACGAAACCATTCTCTTGTGTAAGTGGAATGTGTTCTCTAAAGGAAATTTTAACTATATGTTTTTAAGAAAGAAACGAAAAAAGAAATAATTGCCTAGGAAAACAATCGGATGAATGTTTATAGATGAAAGTATTTCCATATGAATGCTTGCATACTCATACTCATTAAAGAGTCGTCAATTCAATTCATTTTAAGAGTCGTCCATTCAGCCATTCGTTCGCGATAGGCTGATTAGTAAGTCGGAGAAATTAGTCCGAGGCAGAAATAGATCACATGCCTTGTGCCTTAGAGATGCAGAACTAGGTAAGTTATAAACTGGAGGAGACTTATAGGCTAATACTACATATATTATAGCTATATTTTCTACTTGTACGCGATATGAATGTGTGAAAATACAAATTAATTAATTAATCAATTAATGGTGAACTGAGACGAAACTGTAAATCTCAAGAATGTAATTAATTATTTCCGAATCAATACTGTTTCTTTCCTCCAGTTCTCTACGATTCTCAATCAGTTTAAAGCGTACTTAATTCAGTCGTTTTGCCGTTTCGGACAAACTAACACCTCATGGCCAAAATATTCGTGTTTACGATACGTGATATCTAGATTAATATAATTCGGCATTGGTTACATAAATACACGCGTGACTTCATTTATTCATGATTAATAGTTTTCGTAGTTTATTGAACTCATGAATGGTAGCTGCGAAATAACATTTTTTTAAACCTGCCGCGTGTTCCTTTTTAATTTCAATGAAAGTTGCTAGCTTCAACTAAAATTCCTTAGATGTACTACCAATTAAATCACTTCGTTTGGTAACCTAGCAAATAACACTTGCCAGAGGCAGTCATGGCTCTAGCTCCTTTAAAAAACAAGAACAAAAAATTATCACACAGTTCTCTATAACCTTCGGTGCGACCCATCAGGCCGGAGGCCTACCGCTTTGTTTCGCAAGGTCTGCAGACGCATCCAGTTTCTCGAGAGCTCCGCCGCGTGGAAACCGCCACTCGCTCGGAGCAAACAAAGCGGCAGATGGCGCCGGAATTCCGTGGGAAAGGGCCAGAGAGCTCCCATCGCTCGCACATCTTGTCATTAAGGTCGCTGCGCTCACAGCGGTAAATATTTGTGCCTTGCCCTTCCCCCCCCCCCCCCCCCCCCGAGTGCAAATACACTAATGCGACCTATGAGGCGCGGGAGCGTATATCCCTGGGCTTCGCGAAGCTGCTCTGATTCCCAAGGCCTCTTCTGTCGGGCAGCTGGTTACTCTCACGACTATTACACGTGTTTTCACGTGACATCTATCGCATATTCGCCCTGATCTGCTACACGTATGACCAACTGAGCTAAATTAAAACCAACCTCAAAATGCATTAATAGTTTGAAATAAATATTGAAAACCACAACGCTTTGTTATAATTTATTACCCACTCCAGAAACCTAATAAGTTTCTCAGAACTGCGCTTACTCATATTATTAGAAGGGGTAACTATTATCCGCACACGCTTTTTGGAACCGTTATTTCCCCAAACGCGAGAGAAATTGGGTATTTCAATCGCAGAAATATTATATTAAGTATGTAGCTCGTTTTAAGCGTTTAATTCAATAGTTAGTTGGACGGAAACGACACTTTCTGGTTAGGAGATTTTTGTCAAAAACGTACCGAGAGATTCCGGAAGTACCGAACGTACCGAGGAAATTAGCGTGAATAATATAAAATAATAGAAAGAACCGTATAATGAAATTTGTGCGCAGGTAGAATTAAATCATGCAAATATAAATGTGAAATACAAAAAGCAATGCAGGAAATGAACTGGGCGTTAGAAACGTTTGGAAGGTAAGATGATTTCTAATCGAACATTAAACTATACATAGGAAGTCCTCAAAGATAATTGACGGAAAATATGAACGTAATCGACACGCTTATAGAGAGAAAACATCTGTCAAAGTGTTTTCCCGCTCTCTGCTTATGTCCTGAAGATATTGAGGGTTGCATACACATGTGTGGGCAATGTTCTTTATTTACCCGTTTTCTCCGCAAACGCAATGATGATCTTTAACGTGGAACGCACCATTCGAGGGGAAGCTTAATATTGTAACGCCCAAGTTTAGCGCTTCCTCAAACAGGCTGGACGAAAAATGTTGCCTACATTTCTGCAGAGCATATTTTGTTCAATACTGCACTAATAAATAGATAATACAGACGGGTATAATCTAGCACTAGGACTCGCATGTCTCGGTTTCGTTTAAAACATCTCTGAAAATTTCGTTATATTTACATAAAACGTGGCCTTCGGTTTTGAAAAGAAGATATAGTTAAAATATTTTCCATTATATGTTGCAGCTCTCTTACATATCTATTACAAACGTTATTATACCTTGTAGGACCATCTGTGTAACATTCAACTTGAGAAGAAAGGGAGATACAAAGAAAGGTAGTCCAATCCGATTTAAATGACTACGCCAAAACCATTTAGCGCAATGCACGAAGTACTAGGAATATGATAAAAATCTGTACAATTTATCAGCAATTCAGGATAATTTACAAAGAACTTTACAAAAAACACAAAACTGTTATAACATTTGTCTTAACTAAAGACGTAAATTTACAGAATCATTAACAACACACGTCTTAAATAATATTATTTTAAATGATTGTGTTTATTCACACTATTGAATGCTTACCAACATAGACTAATAATTTCTTCCTGATAAGTACATTGTTTTTCATTGCATATTCCCAAATTCGCAAATAGGATCTTACTACCTTTATAGGTGGAAGAGAAAGTCATCGGAAGAAAGTAGAGGTGAGAAAGAGAAAATTACTGCCAACACCGCATCCATGCCAACACCACGTCCATTCGACGCGCCCTAGAAGTACCGCGCTAGCGTCCGCGACCGTTCGCCGATCAACTAGCCCGTTCCGACCTGGTATACACTTGTCGTTCAGACCTCTAGTCAATCTTCATGTACCCTACCTGACAACCCTCAGATGGGCCCTTCCGTTAACACTGTCGTCAGCTCTGTCGTGAACTCTCCCGTCAGCCCTACCGTCAGCCCTTCCGTCAGCTGTACCGTCAGCTGTACCGTCAGCCCCACCGTCAGCCATACCGTCAGTCCTACCGTCAGCCCTACCGTCAGCCCTACCGCCAGTCCCACCGTCAGCACCATCGTCAGCCCCAACGTCAGCCATACCGTCAGCCCTACCGTCAGCCCTACCGCCAGCCCTACCGTCAGCCCTACCGTCAGCCATACCGTCAGCCCTACCGTCAGCCCTACCATCAGCCCTACCGCCAGCACTACCGTCAGCCCTACCGTCACCCCTACCGTCAGTCCTACCGTCAGCCCATCCGCCCGCCCCCTTCCGCCAGCCCTCCAGCCCGCAGAGCCTAACGCTCCCCTGCGCCCCTGCGACGGAGGCAAAGGTCGCGTGGGAGGCGCGAAGCGGCTGCCTTCCGGCCCACCGCGCCGCGCGGCCCCCTGCAGATCAAAGGACTCGGGGCTGAGGCGCCGCGCGCCGCAGGTAAATAGAGGGCCGTGCGCTGGGACGGCTGTTGCTCTAGAGGCGGCCCCGCGAGACAGGCGCCGGCGCCCGTCTCCTCGGAGGCGGAAGGCGAAACAGCGATGGCAATGGAGGTATCAGCGGTTACGTCGTATGCTGCATGGGATGATGGAGAGCCTTGGTGGAATGAATACTCGCTTAATAGATATTACCCTTCCAAACTTTAAGAGGAAGCTTTCGAATTTACAACCTCTTCTACTATTTTCTTTACGAATTATTTGCATTTGAACACAGTATGCTTTGGAATATTTGCATTTGATCATTGTATATTTTGGAAAAAAAGTGTAATGATATATTTAAACATTTGGAAGAGGAATTAAATGTTGATGATCTTCAAGAACAACCTTTACAAAATCCTGAGTTTTCTTTGCTACTCGTAGAGCGGTCGGCTGTGTCTTATGTGCGCCAGTCCGACTACATCCTGATTGGTATGCATCCCTTGTATATTATGAGTTGGTCTTGGGTGCTTTTTGAGGTAAAAATTAATTGAATGCCTCGTGTCCACCAGGCAATTGTTGTACTCCATCACGAGCTTGTAGTAATTAAGAAAAGATAATTAAGGTGCTCTTGTCGAATCAGCATCCATACTGAAGATTATTCTGTCGCCAACGATGTTTGGAGGACATAAATATCTGCAGCGATTGTAATAGAGAAACCATTTCCTGTATAGTTCCCTTTGTTTAGAACTCCTTTTTATAACAGTGTATCTTTTTCATGTGATTATTTCATTGGAGATGATTTGCGTTTCTCGCTGAAGGGAGTTGTGGCTTTGGAAAGCACGATAAACTTAATAACTTAATAAGCAGAGGCAAAGGTAGTAATGATAAATGGTTGTGACATCTTGGCTTGTGAGGAAAAACCGGGGGTGCGGTACGTTGTATGACTTCAGAGTTCATACAGTAATCAGTTTTGAAGTTTCAAACAAGTTTATTTGGCGAAGAATTATTATCTTGAAGTTGAGTGAACCAAGATGGAATACAATGTATTTTGTTGTTGCATAGCAGACAAATCGATTAATCTTCCTTATATTTACATTGATGCTTATATTACAGTCTTAACATTTAAAAATTCAGCAGAACAACAACTCAAAATTTTCAACAAATTATCCAATAATGATTGTATGAGAAATATCTTGGGAATACAAAACACTGTGAATGAATCGCCTTCAAAATCCCGAAAATTGTCGAGAACAATGAATTAACATGAAAATCATTTACTCAGTGGTATCATACCCAAATTCTTTATTCTAAACTCTACAAACAAACGCATATAAAAATTGCTGCATTGAAATCTATAATCAAATACAAATACAATCTGCGACACTTTGACCTTTCTATTTTAGATCCTCATCAGGATCATTACGGTACGAATGTAAATTAATAAGATTTAGTATTAATATTGTCAAGCTCTAAAAGCATTGGGTTATTCCTTTGGTTATCCAACGAGAAAACATTACATAATCAATCCAGCATTCCATTCATATCCCTCAGTTAAAGTAAGCATACAAAACCTTATTAATGATCATCCTGCAACCGAAATCAAAAACACAGGGGAAAAAATTGATAGAATTAAATTGACTGAAGATGACACGTACGATCTGTCTGAGCTTACAATAAATATGAAAATTAGAAACGAAAATTTCACCCACTATGAATCTGTACTGTTGATGAACTTGTTATAGACTTTTAGATATTATGAGTCAATAAAAATCTCTAACGTTTTCGAAGTTTCATACGTTGTTTGAGTTTTGTGCGTTGTGCGTTTGGTGCTACAGTCACCCGATACGCACAGTCTACGGCGATGCACACCAAGAACCGCTTGAGTATCGAATAAATAAAAAATAAAAAAAAAAAAATTGCTGTGCCTGATGAATTTTACATACAAAAATTCCTACCTTGTTAGTTGTACCATGTTATATACTTTTCAAAATAGCAATATCAGCTTGTATCTGATATGTAAACTATTTTCTATGCGAGAATATTTCGATTTGAAAATCTATTCTTCCTAGTACAACGAGAAACGTGTGTACAACTACTATCATCAATTACAAAACTCTGCACAAAACACATTTTCCTTGTCCTAATGGCAAAATACACAGCTTATTAACACACAATTCCATAATTTCTTACATCGACTACAGGACTTGTCTCTGTACGTTTATTAAGTAATTTTTACTACATGTAATTTTCCATGGCATCGCACTGCTCGGAGGTATCTTTTCCATAATTCATAACTTTACGTTCTTAAGTATCAATTAATATTTACATATTCACGCAGCACCACAATAATAATGCAATTTTGTCTTTTTTATAGTTGCTAATGATCGTTGTGTACTCGCAGCACGCCTTCCTCAATTTAATGAGATAAGCTAAATACTTTTATTTATGAACCTGATACGAATACAAAACTATTGGTTACTTCCTTTGAAATTGAAAATTAAAAATAAGAGATGGGAATTTTAGAAAATTACCCTTCTTATATACTTTTTCCTTAAAAAAAAAAGAATGTAATGCAGAGCATTATACATTCTGTTCTCTTGTCGAAACGCCTTACAGAATAAGCGAGTGTCGAAAAACAATTAAATTAATAAAATGTCAGTTACTCGTACACAAATGACTTTGTTTACGTAATACACATGGACATGCTAGTGAAGGAAAGATTTTCTTGATAAAGCACATACTCTTCTTAGTTCAATTACTGTTATTTGTTTACACAACAAAAATTAGAAGCATATTAATGTAAAATTAATTTAATTTGTATGGAAATTGAAGTTTATATTTCGATTTAATTCTGTATATTTAGTATTCATAAAAATACTCGCTGGTGCTAATTTCATAAAGGCTGCTCTCACGACAGGTGTTTACGAAAGTAACCGGTTTCTTACGTTTAGAGAACAGCGTTCGAGTAGCCATTTTACAGTTTTAGGAAGTTATTTACTTGGCACAGTTCCTAAAGGTGTTTGACACCCGTCACTTGTAAATGTCACGGCATTAGCAGACCAAGAGAAAAATGATTCATGAAAAGACATTCAATTACATAGTGACGCACAAACCTTCAAATTTAGGGCTGTATAGATTCCTTTTTTTCAGCTCCAGCTTAAGCTTTCACACACATTAAAAGTTTCCTCTCTTCACTACCCATAAGACACACTACACTAGATTTCGTCCTTTCAATCCTCTTTCCTCCAAAATTTGTAACTCACCAGTTTCTCTACCCAAATAAAACTCTAGATAATTGCACGATTCTATTCTTTTATATCTTTATCATAAACGCCTTCCTTCGCGTTGGTTTCCTTGCATCTCGATTAGGACTTTATCCAGCCTTATCTAGCGTAAGCTCCTCTCACAACCTGATTTTGTAACTCTCACTTCGTCAGTTTCTTTCGCTGTATACTGCACTGTTATTTATTTTAAATCTGTGAAATTTTTGTGTTTTAAATTCTTGTCTCAAGTGACTCTCTAATTGACTGCTCCTATATGGTTTGACGTTAAATATAGCGGAAAGAATATTTGTGACATTCATTTCGTAATGGACTCAGCGACATAGGGATTTAAAAATACTTCCCGTTTTCTTACCCTGACGGGACAAAGAATTTTCAAAGAGTGAAAAATGTAATGTTTTTGGTATGTAAAAGAAATCTGAAAATTACTTTCTATATTTAAATTCTTCGAAAATTCTCGACCTAACGTCATGTACCATATTAAGTTTGGGAGGAAACCGGAGCTAAAGATAAATATGACCATTGGTGTTTCGACAAAAATTGAGAGTGAAAAATACTCGTAACAATAATTTCGAGATTTTTGATTGGTGGCGGTGAAAACTTTCAACAATCGGCCACGGGCGCGCGGGACTAACGGTTACCTTTCCAAAGCTCAATTAGGCACAAAAGTAACATCGGTTTTCTCGTCGTTTTGCACGCGATTTCTCTTCCGTACTTTCAGGTTTTATGACATGCAGACGAATGTGTCGTCCGGACAGCTTTGACGCCCTGCTGCAATTACTCACGTTTTCTGGTTTGCTATGTTGATTAATGTTTCCGAGCACATCAAATATCATAAATCTCGTTAGTGTAATGAATGTAACGAAATAGCTCTTAGCAACTTCTGTGTTGTAGGAGAAAACACGTAGATGAGTTTGGGAGGGAAAAGTCCGTTGATAAAGTTAAAAATTAATTCTATAATAAGCTATATTAAACATAATACACATTTTGTACATGCCAAGAAAACCATACAATATGCTTGCATGCATTAACTGAGAGGTGGTAGTGATCTTTCCCCGACGGATAGAGAGAGCCAGCGTCGACTTAACCATCGGCTTGCAGGGTTTATCCCCTCAGCAGAGCCCTCACCACCCCAGCCGGGACGTGAGGTATCTGTTATTTCCTTGTGTTTGAGGGACTGTGAGAGATATTACGAAATGTAGGTTTATTTAGAACAGCAACATTTCTCGCCATTTTACTTCCAGTTGAAAAAATAGGAAATGAACATGGGAGGGGCGAAATATTACCAAGAAAACCATACAATATGCTTGCATGCATTAACAGAAATGTTTGGTCGTTTTCTCACTAAAAAGCTTGGCCACCACACCCACACATGAATGTATATCACAGCCATATTTTTTAGAAGACATTTATATTGCCTCTGATATGGCGAGGATTGATAAGCGAGTCAAAATTTCCCTAAAATTCCAAACCCTGAGAGGTAAATGAGAAGAACCATTAGCACTGGGAGAATAATGCAATCAATGTTACGAAATTGAATTTATATAACTATTCCCAGCAATTTGTTTTCAATCTTTCAAATGGGAATTCAATATCTTCTATCTACGTGAAAGTTCAGAAACTGTGTTTCATGGAGCATAATGCAAAATATCCAAATATATTTGGCTTGAAAAGCTGTTTTCAACGAAGAAGAACAAGAAGAAACACACACATGCGCGCGCTTATTACATTCGCTAATCACTTTGGGACATTTTAGCTTCGTCACGATAAAACGTGTGTAATCCGATCTTCTTAGCTTTCATAGGCTTTGCTTCAGCTTTCAATCAACAAGTACATCGTATATTTCGAAGTGAACAATACTTAATGCATGTAATAACTTTTGAAGTACGCATTCATACAAATTTCTGTGAAATTACCATCGCACATCGTGAACTCTGCAATGCAATATCTTTGGAAGAGAAAACGGTAAGTTGAGGGGAGAACGGGACTGTCCTCATTTACTTTATCGACGCCTCATTATCTTCGCAATTTCCAAGCTGTGCTTTTTAAAATTAGCCGACGCCCATTAACGGTTATTAATCCGCGGCGCAATTACGCCTCGCTCAGAGCAGTTAGCCGTGGCGCCGCGAGGGACGCTAGTGGCACGCTCAAAGGCAAAGTAATTGATGCAGTAGAGTAAAACCATTTTCCTTTCAAACACCATGCATTATTTTATCCATTAGCTCTAAGTAAGCAAAAGCGAGAAAGTTAAAAAGTATAGATATATGGCTTGTAATGGAACACATCTTCTCCCATGAGGAAGAGAATGTGGATTACGGGGAAGTGAACAGATTGAGCCATTACGCGTCACAGGTGACTTGTAATATGACATTTTTTTCTATTGATATTTTTAATTCGTAGAGAATAAAACCGTTGCTTGACTGCTAAAACAACATAACATAAGAGGGTTTGCAGAACTGTAATGAAGAAAATCATGTTATGGATTTTCTCTTTTCACTGAGATGCCGCTACACCCTTGGCCAGGTCTTGGCGTGAATTCCGTATTCTCGCAACACTGCCCGAGTCTTACAATATCATGGAGAATGAAGAAAATGTGTGTGTGTGTGTGGGGGGGGGGGGCGGAGCATCATATGATCGCGTGATTCTGCAATTGGGACATTGTAGGGAAGGAAGGATCATGCAGTCCGTAGCTCGTAGATTAAGTCAAACGAGTCTAATTGTTCGGAGACGTTTTCGGAAAAAAGCCATCAGAAGAACCGGCTTACAGAATTATCATCTTCGTAATAGTAAAAAAGCTAGTACGTACTTATGAGATAAAAAGTCCTCCGACATTGGCACTTTAATCAATCACCGATCCATCTATGAAGCGTAGTTGTAGTATATGGTTCTATATCGCACACGGTATTATCACTTGCATCGGATTGAAAAAAAAAATCACTATTGGGCAACGACATCAGGCCGTGGCCACTGATCATTAGTGGCATCATTAAGCACAAATTATGAAAAATAAGAAACTTCCTATTTGATTGAAACTCGCAGATCATGGTGCTCCGAGAGTGAGAATTAGAATATTTCATCCCCCTCATTTAGATTTAAATAATAGGGTGAAAACATCTTATTAATTTTTGCATTACAAGAATTGAACATGAAACGATAGTTTTTTTGAACTTCTTTGGTTACAAACACGTTCAGGGACGAAGACTAATAAAGCTTATTAAAAATGGGCTATTTTTTGGCAAGAGATCTATTCAGAAACAAGTATTGCTATAGCCCAAGAATTTTGAGAAATGTTCTTAACCGTGGCGAGTACTAGTGCTATGGCTGCTGATTGTACTAGCTACTGGTGCCTATCTGTTTACTGCACAACCTTTAAGAAGAACCTTCTAATTTGAAACTAAACAATGCATTATTAGAGATGTAATTAATATTTTAAAATGTTCGTTGTGTTACAAAAGAATTTTCGTTGTGTTAAGGGGTGGTGATATTTTTTTTAATCTGCTCTCTTGTGATTTAAAAGCTCCATCAAAATTATTAGCTCAACTTCTATTTCTAGGTAAAATACTTGTTAGCCTCGTCTAGCGTAAGCTCCGTCTCACAACCTGATTTTGTAACTCACTTCCTCGTCAGTTTTTTTACGCTGTATACTGCACTGTTATTTATTTTAAATCTGTGAAATTATTAAGTTTTAAATTCTTGTCTCAAGTGACTCTCTAACTGACTGTTCCTATATGGTTTGACGTCAAGCATGGCGGAAAGAAAACGTGACCGACATTCATTTCGTAACGCACTCAGCAACATAGGGGTTCAAAAATACTTCCCGTTTTCTTATCCTGATGGGACAAAGAATTTTCAAAGGGTAAAAAATGTAATGTTTTTGGTATGTAAAAGAAATCTGAAAATTACTTTTTATATTTAAATCCTTCGAAAATTCTCGACCTAACGTCATGGACCATATTAAGTTTGGGAGGAAACACCGGAGCTAAAGATAAATATGACCATTGGTCATATGACGTTGTGATTTAAAAGCCCCATCAAAAACAATAGCTCGATTTCTTACTATTCCCAGGATTAATACTTTCTTCTCCATATCATTCAGTCCCTTTTGATGGAGGCGTCCTGGAGGATAGGGCGGCACGAGCACGGCCTCCGCTGCGCCCGCTGAGAGCAACGTCGCGGCGCGGCGGCCGGCGGGGCGAGCGGCGCAGAGTCTGGGGGATTCGTGGCCGAACAGATCGACCGAGGGGGAGGAGGAGGGCCGGAGGAGCCGACAAGAAGCTGCTCTCCATTGCAAATGCCCCGCGCCGCCTCCGGAGGGCGCTAACAAGAAGCGCATTAGGCCCCGCGCCTCGCGAAATCACGTCCCACTCGCAGCCGCTGGCGCCAGCGGGAGGGGAGGGAAAGGGAGATGAGAAGGGCAAGGAACCCATGCGACGAAGAACAGAGAAACATTAAGTTTTAAATCATGTTTCGAAGTTCATGTTTTTAAAATTTACTTTATTTCATACGCTTTCATACGGGATCTGCCGACTTTTTATCAGCTGACTAGAGTTTTTATCAGTTGACTAAAATGAAGTAAAAAAAATTTGGAGCCATTTTTGAGAAAAAATTGAAGGTGTTCTTGAAGTTGCATGTAAAAATAAATTTTACGTTTCCAATTCAAGGGTCCGCGACATCTGTCACATCGTTCGGGAAATATCAATTTAGGTGAAAATCCTCCTTACATTTTAGTCGCTAGCGTTGTCCACAGACAGACGGCCAGCCATCAACAAATTTTTCGGTATAAAGAAAGTTTAATAGCAGCATCCTCCTAAAGCTCGTGTGACATCGAATCAATATCCTGTATGAAATTAGGGAGGAACATTAGTGCCCAATTGAGGAGATGAGCTCACCTATAATGTCAGTCACCATTTACATTGTTTCCTTTTCGTAAATTTCGGATTCATTTTGTCAAAATATAGTGTATATTGTTTCTTATAGCTTGATTATTAAACGTAGAAAAATCGAACTTTTTAAAACTAAATATGTGATTTACAAAATAATTAAATAACAATAAAGGCAGTTGACTGAACTTAGTTTTTATGTAAATATTAACAATATGCTTGACATATTCTAGATACTTGAATAAACTTCCAACATCATAGAAATCCACGTAGAGTGTAAACGCAGAATATTGAAGCTAGTGTAAACTGAATGTGTTGATACACCTCCGCGAATGCGTTACATAGAAGTGTCTTGTACACACTCACGTGTGCAAATGATTGTGAAGGACGCATTTGCAAATCGTTCAGGGTCGTTCTTTCAATGAAAATGTATCGTATCATTCTAAAGACGTGCCTGTTGCTTAATCACATGGGGAGGCAGATGTGTCATCCGCAAATGACTGCAAAACGTTCGCTTGCCAGACTATTCAAATTAATATTCTCAAGAGAGCCACGTATTTAGTCGTATATAAGAACAATCAACTAAATTATAATATCTAAAGTAAAAATCAGGTTAACACAAGACGCGTCACTGCAGTAATTAACAGAATCACGAATACATTTCCACATTATAGACTTCATGCAATTTTGCTTGCATATTCCGATGGTTGTTAAAACATACGCGAACGCTATACAGTTTAATTGAGAATTAACTTATTACTTACACAACAGGTCTTTAAGTTCTGTATTAAATGAGAGCATACACATTCCCTCCACCTCATCTCTTTTTCTTTTCCTATTCACCACTTGTTTACATAAATCAATTCATTTTTTTAATTCATCAAGTAAAAGTTTAGAGTCTTCATAATACAGTCGTTTTATACGTCGATATTTTTACATTCCCTGCACCTTTCGTATTACTCTGTGACAACTTACTCCAAGTCAAATACTGCATGACAATAAACAATTTCGTGAATGTTGCTTTTTTGTCGTACCGTTGAATCTCAAGGATGCTTATTTTCTTCTCATTTTAAGTAAAAAAATCATGTTATAGCAATGGAAACACCCCAGAATACCCTAGTTGAGGGATCTTCAACCTTGTACCCTTTTGTAGGAACCCATCGAGGTCGTGGTTTTTATCAGTGAACCTCAAAAATAAGAACATTTTTATTTCATCTTTTAATTCGTAAAATGTTGCTGACAGTTTTCCATGAGATAACTAACAGACGTCTATGTGCAACAGCAGTGTTTTACGTAAACATACCTTACTTTCACACAATAATTTGAAAATTATTTTAATTTAATGGCCTTAATTTGATAAAATCTATAATTTTAGCACAATCATGCAGTATACGTCTTTTTGCTCTTCTGGCATTAAGAGCTTTTTCACAATAAGAGCTTGTCGATGAAGATAACAATGAATACTTCTCATGTGAAGATTTTTTTCGATTCAAGCGTGCTACGCCATTCAATTTACCAAGAATTGCCTTGGCTTCATCAGTCATACTTGAAAACTAAATCCCAATATATATATATATATATATATATATATATATATATATATATATATATATATATTGTAACACCCACCGGTCGTCTCGTGAGAGAACGCCCGGTAAGCGGCCCTTTGTAGCTCAGTCGGTGATGGAAACAGATACTGGTAACATGAAAGAAACACTTGGATCACTGGTAAAAATCACTTTTATTCCTGGGCAAAATAATTTAAAATGCCCCAGGGAAGTTACACTTGTAAATAGAATAAGAAATCTGAAAATTAGGTGGAAAGAAAAGAAGATGGAAAGTTAGTATTCAGAGTAAAGCTTAAAAATTAGGAAGACTTATAATTAACATTACAATGGCAAAATACAAAAGTTACAAATCGATGCGCCATAGCGCGGCGCCGCATTACAAAACTTTACACGGGACGAATGCCCATTGAATAATACTGCCTGGAAAGGGTCTCTGCGCGCCTGGGGAGGGCGCGGCGCGGGCGAGGAAACGGCTGCCGTCCTTCGGAAGAATTCAGCAGAGGTCGGTGGCCTCTCGGGCCACCAGCTGGCGGTCGGGTCGTGACGTCACCACAGGGCGGCGACGCGTGGCTGTGTTGACGGCGTCTAGTAGTGTTGTCTGGTTGAACTCGAAGCGGGACTGGTAGACTGGTAGTAACTGGTAGACTTGGAGCGGCCGGGCGATCTCAATCTCAGGAACGTAGTAATTAACTATGCGTACCTCTGATTCTCATTATAATAATTGTCGAACACAACTTCGGACAGTTTAGCAATCCTTCGGAGAAACGTTCGCCTCTCATCGCGGCGAATTCCCACCCCAGAGAATTTTCTCTGTCTACTGCAGCCGGCACAATGCTCAAAACTCGCAGCAAAATAATAAAATCCCACATAGGCACATTCGCCCGAATAATTCCCACCCCAGATAAGTTTTTCTCCCAACTGCCCTCAGCCTAGAACTCAGGCTCCTTCCGACGAATAATTATAAGTTTTTCAGAGGCACACTGGTCTCTCCCCGACGAATAGTTATCCCCCCAGAGAAGATTCTCTCCCGACTGCTCCCCGTCTAATGCCCAAGCTCTTCTGATATTCTCTCCCTCGAAATTGTATTAGGTCAACTTTTACCCCCGCTCGTTTTCTCGTATGTTCCAGCTCCTTATGATAGTCGCGTCGCTATTGGCCAAAGGTAGTTGCGCATTACACTATTTCCAACCAATCGCGACGGGGAAGCCACGGAAGTTTCAACTCTTTGCGTCACTGTGAGCGTCCAGAATTTTCCTATTCCTTCTAGAACACCGGTCATGCTTACACAAGGCAGGCGTTGTCCGTGAAAGAATTTATCGCTCTGGGATTCCCGGGATGTCGATTTCAAGAGCGTTCTAGAAGGTTCGCAGCTGGCCATGCGAACACGTGCCTCTCAGTGAATCTTTCGACGACTGACCCTTGTAACGACTTTCTTAATGTGCCGGGGGCGCAAACGGGTGTCGCGATAAGCGAGGTTGCACGTGCAACGCCGTCTGTTCATTTCCCAACTGCCCTCAGCCTTATGAAATTTTGGATGAGGAAATTGGTATCGCTACAATATATATATATATATATATATATATATATATATATATATATATATATATATTGATTTTTTAAATATGAATGTATCAATTTAAAAATGTCTGCGGCAGTTGTTATTGTTGACAGACTTTAGTATTATTTCTTCGCATTTTAAGCACGTAACGAATTACTAGATATTATTTTATCCATAAAATATTTATTTGTTAATTTTTTATAATCAATTGCCTTTATATATCGAATTTGTATTAATATCATAGTTTTCACATAAATATTATATTAATATATTTTAATAAAGTGTCTATCACCCCTGTTCTTACATGCAAAATTCCTTTTAAAGATTATTTCCATTTTAAGTTTCTTTTGACCGAGCAAATAATCACTTGATCACTTGCGGAAGCCCTGTTAACGTTACAGGGAATCTTAGCATTCCGCGGATCCCAGGTTGAAGACCTCCTGCCCTAGTTGACAGCACTTGTATGAAGCAGTAATCTTGAATGTAGAGCTGAGGTAGTTTATAAAGGTAGTTTATTAGCACATCTCTCCCAGCTAATACTGTAAACCAAGATGAAGAATAAATCGAACTCAAATTTAGACCAACGTAGTTTGCCTGGTTGTTAGAATTCCGAATTCAGAACACACAGAAAATTATTTCAATTTTTTAAAATCAACTTTTAATTCGCAATTTATCTAAAACATGACCATTTGTTGAATGGTAACAAAGTGCAATGAAACAAAAGTGAAGTGTTGCCCGGTGTCAGCATTTTTCATTCACAGAATTGTTTCTTTTCCCATGCACTCAGACGATGGGTGTGCTTCACACAAAGTCACATCTCTGCGGTGCATGCCACTCTTTTCCTCTAATTCCTGCTAAAAGATAGGCTATCGTTTACAGTTACGGTTTTTTAAATTTATTTATGTTAAACTTTTACTCATCTTTCAAATATTTATAGTTAAAATGACTGGAAAAGATTCTGGAACTCAAGAAAACGTGCGAAGATAATCTCCCCCCTACGTCACATACAGTTTTTACTGTTTTTTGACTAAATAAATCTAAAGCTCTCATTACATAGACCTATGAAAATCTTAAATATAGTGTGCGAAATCAATATACTCTTGGCACATATGAAAAACTAAAACTGCTTGCTAACGGTTTATAATATTTAGAATATCAACAGTATAAAATAATTACTCAGTAAAATTCTTCGCATTTAAATGGAAACGGAAGATGGGAGACAATTTCGCCAGTGAATATTGTGAATGTCAATCTCACTTTTATTAATGTTATTTTTATTCCCGATAAGTCGAACTTTGATAGTATATATGAAAGATATAATTTTCTCTTTGTATTTCGAAAAATTTAAATTCCTCTGTGAACCATCTCGCTCTTTCTCTTACTTAGCTCACACATCACTTAAATAAAAAATATTTTTATTCTTCTGTTTTAAGCACTTCTTATGGGTTCCCCCTTGGATTTCATCATCTGCAAAGCAATCGGGAACATTTTTTCTCAGCACTATCAGAGATAACAATTCGACAATTCTCAGCACTATATATCGAGAGGTAGTGAGAGTTCCTAAAATGTTCAACACGAAGATCCCGTGAGAAAAACCTATTTAATACAATGTGGGTAGGATTTTTAAATTTCAAATGTACTGCTAAAGTTGGAAAATACTCACAAGATTACAAACTAATTTATTTCGTAAAAAACAGAAAGTATATCCTTGGCCGATATCCTTAATGATACAATAAAATATGAATTGACTGAATATAACGTTTTTAGATCGTCTTTAACAAGATGTATTGAAAAAGTTGGTTAGCACATCAAAATCAAATTTCTTCCACAAAACTGAAGACACACAAAGCTGAGTCAAGTGAAGCAAATGTGTCACTGGATTAAAAGTTGAATAAATAGAGAATAGATTACACATTATTAGCTCGGATATTTACTGCAAGAGGTTCTGAGGATGACATTGAGAAATAATCACAGATTGCAACGTTCTCCTAGCTCACGAATGTTACAGACCTATGGAGAGGACACTTCAGAACACCTGGAGCCCTCGCAAACTGCAAACTGCATTTATGTAGCACTGCAGCGCCGCTTCCTCTTTGGTATCTCCTCAGTCTCATGACCTGGTTTCATCTCAAATGACTTTACTTCCTGACTTATACATCCTCCGCTCCGCCTCCGTTGTTCCTAGACGACGGTGCTATTCAGCATCATTAATTCTGATGATCTGCAAGTCTTATTCTAATGTTATTGTTATCTGGTATTTTTTATTGTTTTTATCATATTATTCTCTTATGTTACAGATCTATATTACATGTATTCTCCTAAAAGTTATCATTTCGCCAATATACACAGCCCACATAAAATGCTTGATCTTCATGATTATGCAGTTTCACTCTACATCTCATCGTACCATGTCTTTAGAGGACCAAAATATATCTAACAGTTGAGAGAATAATGTATACCAAGAAAAATCATATTTACGTCAATAGGAGGCAAAGGCGTGTCAATAAGCTGACAAGGAGATTGATTCGAGTGGAGGTTGATGGTGTAAAAACGTGAGGGACAACAATGGAGAAGTTTAATGACGGAGGCCAAAGATAATATTGAGCAGTCTTACCATAAAAGAAAATTATACAAAAACACTATTTCAGGTACTTTATTAACCCGTTATTATTTATTATTATTATTATTATTATTATTATTATTATTATTATTATTATTATTATTATTATTATTATTATTCTTTCATTTCCAAAATATTTCTCTGAATCTTCTTGAATTCAGCTTAGCATCTAATGCAATACAATACGAAGTTTGTACATGGCTGTTGGTCTTTACACCTTCTATTATGGCATCTTAATTCGCTTCTTCTGGCAGAATTAAATTTTGTAATCTGGAGAAACACCTGTTCTGAAATCATTCCCGGAAATTATCGAGTCAATTTTATTACATTTCATAATCTTTCAAATCACTGATGTAATTTTTCATTGTCGAAAGTTATCTTAATTTACATCTTGTTTTTAAAAGTCTCGTATATTTTCTTAGGTCTTCAGAGATACCAATGTCAATCCTTTAATTTGTTAAATTTCTCTTTTAGTGACCCCACTATTACGTATCCAGCGTATATGGCGTCTCTGCGTCATAAAGTGTTATAGATAGAGTTTCTCTTATAATCGTTTCAATCCCTATCTTTCACTTTAATCCCACGTGAATGAACCAATTCTCTATTAGTTACATGAATTGAATTGTATTGAATTTGCCTTATTTTACGTGGCGAGACTCGGGCCATCAGGCCCGCTCTTCCGTCTGACCACGCAAATTTCGCTACGCTCCTTTCATCAACTAGCAGAGAAAGGAGGTATTTCTTGGGCGAGAAACAGGCGATTTGAATTTAGCCCAGAGGCGTCATTTAGGCTTGAGGATCTTTTACATGCAAGTAAATCTACTAACATGGGACAGCCGGATTTACTTCCCCTCCGAAGGAAGGCGTACGAAGGACTGCTTCGATCGGGTTTGAACCCGCGAGCTTGGGTATAACTGTCCGGTACGCTAACCGTCACGCCATCGCCGCCGCCTTACATGCGCAGTTTTTTTTCGAAATCAAACTGAAATCTCAACATTTAAAATTTCCGGCTTACTCTATTCTTTAGTCTCCAACTACCAACTTAATCTGCATTACGTAATTGGAGCATGGTGATGGGCGCGGGATCCAAGGCGGGTTTCCCCCCAGTGCACGAGGGTGTATTTCCGTGCCCACTTCACGTGATCACGTGAGTGCACGAATGTTTGCGTGCCGCCGCGCCGCGCCGCGCAGCGCCGCGCGCCCTTCGCTGCTTAAAATACAGCTGTTTGCGTCTGTGCATTGTGCCGCTGGGTGCGGTGTATTCCCAGCGCCGACTGCCGCTCTCAAAATACACAAAGCAGGAAGCTCCGGCGCGGGGCACACACGAAGGAATCGATAGCGTCTGATAAGAACTCACACGGCGCCACGCTGCTCCAGAGCCAGGATGTGGAGAAAATTGAGACGATCGTTATACTTGGTGGAGATGACATTTAGACGACATTTATTTTCACTAATATCAAAATCGTAATGTTGTGATAATTTATTATTATTATTATTATTATTATTATTATTATTATTATTATTATTATTATTATTATTATTATTATTATTATTATATTATTATTATTATTATATTATTATTATTATTATTATTATTACTCTAAATTAAGACTAAAAATGTTATGAGATGGTTGAGTGTAAAATCTTCTCCGAGATGCCAGCTTCAGGAGTAAATTTAGGGACTGTCGGTTCCTCTACAATAATTTTGGATACAATTGGGGCTGTTCCCAACAACGCAATATTAAGTACCTCTCAGTCTTGTGACTAGCATGTGGGTTTAACCAGTATCTTACAGAAATTTTGCGGTACAAATCCTTTTGTTCCGATAACTATAGGGAACACCTAAATTAGCGTGATTTTGATTTCCGAATTTTGGTGTTTATTAATTATTATTATTATTATTATTATTATTATTATTATTATTATTATTATTATTATTATGAAAGGACAGTCTTTTGAATGACCTGGAAGTGTTCACAAGTTCTTACAAAGATTTTGTGGATCGAATCCCAGAGCTCTGATGACTGACGCTACGACCATTTTATTACATCCCTCTTCCAGCTGATGTCGATTTCCAAATTCTTGTATTTAAGATGTTTCCAAGCCTCAGTGGCCGCGACGTTCATTTCGCGTTGCAGCAACAACTACTCGTACTAGTAAAAAGTATTTGATCACCAAATGCCTAATAACATAACCGATTTGTTTGCTGTGTGATTTTTCATTACTGCTGTATTATAAATTAAACAGTATAGTAAGTAGTAAAAAAATGGGGGATTTGGAGAGTATTCATACCACTTGTGCCATGATGTTTCCAACTTTGTGACCGTTACAGTTCTGCTAATGATTTTCATCTCTAGCCTTATTCATTAATTGGTACTTGGCTAGAATTGGGCACACTTTCCTGAGAAATACATCATTGGTCATCCCGGGAAGTTTATAGAATCGCTTCGTCGTAATGTCGTTTCTATTGATTTTGGATTGATATTACAACTGCTTGCTATTCTGCCTTAATACTCTCCTTTTTAACCACATATATGATCGATTCTTGTTGATTTTAATCTTGTTCATCATTTTTGGAGACTGTGTTATGGGTTGTGTTAGGTATTCAGAACTGAAAAGAATCAGTGTTTCCACGATTTCGCTAACATTTTTGGTGTCTCGCATTTCATGTGAAATTGCATCAACAGTGTTCTTTGCGATGCAATTTCCTACACTTACAATGTCTCTATTCTCAATACGTCAGCCAGATGTAATGTCTGAAAAATCATTATTTCACATACTTTCCCAACCCATCCCGTGACTGATCACCGCTAGCGCCCAAACCGTAGGCAGGGTTTTCCCCAAAATTGATGTTCTTCATTTGATCTGAGTGAAGCAGCTACCCTTGAATTTGAAACGACTATTTCCTCACACCTTTATCAAAAAATTCTCCAAATTCGTAGATTTTTTTCTAGAATATAGCACAGAACCCTTATAATGGCCATGATACGATATTCATTATATTCTCTTAATTTGCGAAAATTGGAAAAGCCAAAAGCAATTTGGCGTTTTCCTATACCTCTAATACTGAAGATATTTCTTTTTCTTGCGTCATATATTCTTAAAATTTAGCTATTTTAATAATATCATCAATTAGTTTTTTTTATGATTACTTTTATACTAAATTTAAGCAAAATAGTTGTAAGATTGTTTGAAATCAGATAATATTTGCTTAATATTTTCCCCCTCAAACTAAAACAACAAACTCAAACTCAAACTAAAATCTACATTTCTCTCTCAAATGGAAATGTCTCCGCTCATGTTTTTTAGATACTCTGTTTTATGTGAGAGACATGCATCAAATTAATTAACAATGTCAATGTTCGTGTCCGGTCACAATAGTGCTTCATTTTTACGTGATTTTTTTATGAATTGCAAACCAATTGGGACCAGCAATTCGATTAACATCAATGAAAAATCTACTTTCATTAGCTACATTCAATGACAATACGAAATGAAGCAATATAATGAATTCATTTCCAGTTATTAGAAATTCATGAAGTTGTAAATAAATTGAAATGCGCTGTTATTAACAGCTATTGAATAAAACACAAATATATAATTAAATACACAGAGTTCTTGTAGTAACCCTAAAAAGATAATATTTTCTGAAATTTAGATTGAATAAAAGTGCATGATTGCGATAATATTGTTACAATAATAAGATTGTAATAAATATAAACTAGATTAAAACTACTAATATCAGACGAAGCTTATCTGTTGTAAAAATTGGTAAGCTAATCCTGTTAACTTTAAGACCTGCGCCCAAAAGGAATATGCGTAGATTTTCTAGAAATTCTCTCACAATTCTGCAGTTGTCTAGTATTACTGCGTTTTTGCTTATGTCCGACTCACGAATTGGTAATTCCAACACTTGCACTGTGTGTTTTTGCGTTTCCGTTTCCTTTGGTGGTCATAAATATTGGTTGCATGCTGATATTTCACGTCTCAGTGATGACGTAGCTCTTCAACAGCAGTATACACTTCTCAATTTTCTTATTTCTACACAGAATCTATATTGTTATTGTTGACGACTACAATCTCTGTGATCATGGCTGTTTTCCAGAGCTTCTTTAAAACTATTATATCTGGACTATTGTTAGAAATTGTGGTGTCAGTACTGATGCTTCTGCCTCGGTATAGATTCCATTACTCAATTTCCAAGATTATACAAGGATGGTATTTGTAACATGGGATATTATAAGCCTCAAATCCGTATGTTCTACTTAATCGTACTTAAATTATTTTACCCACATTACTGTGGCTAACATTTTAGGCGGTGGAAACCAACACACAGTGAATATTTTCATGCTGTGCTCCGTATCTTCTACATTCATCGCAAACAATAGAAGTGTTTCTTTTTATGTCATAAGTCTTGAAAGTATTTTGGAAGGATAACTTTATATTTGATGGCTACTATAAATGCTTGTGTTTCTGGATACAGGAAACCATGTCTCAACAGTCTGATATAAGTTTTAAAATTTCCGTGAATGTTCTGAACCTATAGTTCATTAGGATGCCCACCTTGTAGGTCGTTTTTTTGTCACCACTGTTGCATCATACTTTCATTGTACGCTCTGGTTGAAAACTAGCATTTGAAAGATTTAAGAAGGTGAGCCTGAGCCCCTGCCATGGCCTTGCCTAGTAATAATGTTGATGATGATGATTATGACTATTATTACTATTATTAACATTATTGCAAGGAAATCTGAAAATCGTGGTTTGCATTTATACACAGCCTAATCACTATGGACAAATTTAATCAGAATACAAGATCATATTTTTTGGTTAATGAATTTATTGCATTTCTTTACCAGACATCTCTTTTCGCGGAAAACAACGAATTTTATGTTATATCAATTTTCGATTGGTTGTAGCTGCAATCCCAACAGAGCAACTTTTATTCACTCTGTTATGCTACTAGTTTTGGGGCGAACTACGCTTAGTTTCACCAAAATTACTTAAACTAAATTTAACGAAACTAACAAATGGTTGTGAAATTACTATCTAGAAAGAAATCAATCTGCGTCACCCCCCACCCCCCAACGCAAATGTAATAGCAGTTTTGAAATTTTCAGCTCAATGTCCGGAACGGTATATTCTTAAGGGACGTCCCTCATCGTAGCTCTAATAATTTGCAGTCGCGGGCATGAGAGGGGGCAAAACGTAGCTGTAAACATATGGCGAAATCTTCCCCAGGGCTTGGCTGCGGCGGCGGGACGCCAGCGGCGGTGGCGTGGGTGGGGGCGGCAGAGCGAGGCTATCGACCCGGTCGCGGCGCCGGCGGAGTCGGGGGCGGTTGAGCGTCTTGGGAAGCATGGTCGGCACGACTCCCCCGCGCTGGGTTGACCTTGGCCCGCCCTTCGGTGCCACCCCTGCCACGGGCCCTGCTCCACCCACGATTACATCTCCGCCCACATTTTGCACGCGTCTTCGCCCAAGTCCTTCCACTTGTCTTCGCCCACGTCTCCTCACATTTCCCCGCCAACATCAACCCCCCACTCTCCGCCCACGTGTCCGCTAACGTCACCGCCCACATCGTCGCCCACGTCTCCTTCAACGATTCCACAAACGCCTTTCCAACGTCTCAGCCAAACGGACTCCGCCCACGACTCCGCCCAGGACTCCGCCCAGGACTCCGCCCACGACTCCGCCCACGACTCCGCCCACGACTCCGCCCACGACTCCGCCCACGACTCCGCCCACGACTCCGCCCACGACTCCGCCCACGACTCCGCCCACGACTCCGCCCACGACTCCGCCCACGACTCCGCCCACGACTCCGCCCACGACTCCGCCCACGACTCCGCCCACGACTCCGCCCACGACTCCGCCCACGACTCCGCCCACGACTCCGCCCACGACTCCGCCCACGACTCCGCCCACGACTCCGCCCACGACTCCGCCCACGACTCCGCCCACGACTCCGCCCACGACTCCGCCCACGACTCCGCCCACGACTCCGCCCACGACTCCGCCCACGACTCCGCCCACGACTCCGCCCACGACTCCGCCCACGACTCCGCCCACGACTCCGCCCACGACTCCGCCCACGACTCCGCCCACGACTCCGCCCACGACTCCGCCCACGACTCCGCCCACGACTCCGCCCACGACTCCGCCCACGACTCCGCCCACGACTCCGCCCACGACTCCGCCCACGACTCCGCCCACGACTCCGCCCACGACTCCGCCCACGACTCCGCCCACGACTCCGCCCACGACTCCGCCCACGACTCCGCCCACGACTCCGCCCACGACTCCGCCCACGACTCCGCCCACGACTCCGCCCACGACTCCGCCCACGACTCCGCCCACGACTCCGCCCACGACTCCGCCCACGACTCCGCCCACGACTCCGCCCACGACTCCGCCCACGACTCCGCCCACGACTCCGCCCACGACTCCGCCCACGACTCCGCCCACGACTCCGCCCACGACTCCGCCCACGACTCCGCCCACGACTCCGCCCACGACTCCGCCCACGTCTCCGCCCACGTCTCCGCCCACGTCTCCGTCCACGTCTTCCCCCACGTCTCCGCCCACGTCTCCGTCCACGTGTCCGCCCACGACTCCGCCCACGTCTCTGTCCACGTCTCTGTCCACGTTTCTGTCCACGTCTCCGTCTACGTCTTCCCCCACGTCTCCGCCCACGTCTCCGCCAACGACTCCCCAACTCTCCACCCACAACACCCTCCCCCGCCTGTTCACCCTCTCAGCCATCACCTCACACCTCCGTCCGCGCTGCCATCACTCCCACGCCCTACATGAGTGGCCATCCTCTCCTACATACATCCTCCCGTCTCACCCCCGCCTACACCCCACCTCTGCCCGCGTCTCGGTCTCCTCCCCATTTTACTTCCGCCTCTAGCGTGTCCCCGCCTCTACCCTCACTCCACCGGCGCCGCCGCCGCCGGTTCGCCCTTGGCGTGCCCTTCGCCGCCGCCGCCGCCGCTTCCGCGCGTGCCTTATCGCGGGCGGCGGGCAATGAGCGATGGCCGCCCCCGCCCCGCGCGCTCCTAATGAAACCTAATGGCGCCTGCCTCCCGCCCGCACCTGCGACCCCGCGCCCGCACCTGCGCGCCCCTTTATCTCCGCCTGCTTCCTTGGCGCGTTGCCCGGCCGCGCCCAGCCAGACGTCTGAGGCGCCGGGCATCATTCCTTCCATCCTTTTCTGTTTGTTGTCTACATACGATTACGTTCGTACAGTACAACGGCGATAATTCGGATCAATTGGGCCCCGTTTGCTTCCGAATTATCAAAATATCCGGAATTTATTAACGAACCATTAAAACTGTTGCAGGTCTTAATGCGAAAATGTCGAACTCCGGAAAAGTCGGAAATGACACACAACTAATGCAGTCTATTTTCATAAAGAAATGTAAACTTTTTGGGGGGAAAGGATCATACAAGTTATTGATCGTATAAACAACAACTTTATAATATGTTTCTTTAATAAAAATGAAACATTAAATAAATGCAGCAACTTATACGTAGTTCAAGATATACACATGTAGCTCACTGAATAAAGTTTGTGTACCAATTGTAAGATATGTTTAGGATTGGACATAAAGGCATATATTTTAATAAATAATGCTTTTGTAGAAGTTCCTTATTGTATATTATAGTTCGGCAAACAATAGTTTGAACAAAGATAATGAGACATACTCTGCACACCGTCTGCAAGCAATGTGTAGAAGAATACTGTCTTTTTTCTTCGTAATTTCGTTTTTCAAACTTTACAACCCCATATTTTCTTGGAGATAGCCGTAGCACCCACATCTAAAACTCGAGGACTGATTGTTGTTAGCCTTTCAGCGATGTTTAGCAAACAAATATCTCCTACTAATTTTCTTACTTTCACAAATTGAACAAAACTCGATCACTAATTCCACTATCATGGGATTTGGTCAAGGTAGACTAATAAAATACATTGTATAATGTGTGTCTGCCGAAGTTTTTGAATGTATAATTCTCTTCTCACATTTTAAAATACAAACTGACAATAACAAAACTGTAAATAGTTATTGGAATTCAAACTTATATTAAAAGCCTGATAGAATCAATACAATTCTATTTACGTAGAATAATACAGTTGTGCCAATCTTTCTTATTAAAAATCAATATTTATGTATCATTTCAACACCTGCAATATACTGATTGGGTGTCGATAGATCAACAGAAAATGTCTGTTTTTTACTGGTAATATCAGTTTCAGCGTACAGGACAGATCAGAGGAAGTGGAACTAGATATGCTACTTCACATCAGAGATTGTCAAAAGCAGTGAAGAAATTCAAATTATTACTTCAAATACTGTATACGATGTTTACTGTATACGATTTACACTGTATGCGATCGTATTTTGATTTCTTTTCAATGTATTTAATTTGTATGTTTTACATACAACATGTGCTGGAACTAATAACATTTATTTCAGCATTCAGGTTAGAGGAACTGAAGGTAAACCTGCTAATGTGTACATGCACTGATTTGTACGTTTTAGATGCATTCTAGGTTTCTCTTGACAAGGAATTTTAAATTACATAGCACTTGAAGACGATGGTACTCGCCAGAAATGCTCAAAGACAATAGTAAGGAAACCAGTTACTGTAGCAGAAATAAAAGGCATCAATCAAAACAGCAAATGCTTTCCATACATTGAATGAAATACGTCGCTTCTGATAACATTATGATACATTTGAATACTGTCACTGCAGTTGTGATTTAATCATGATGCTTTATATGTGGATAAGAAATGACAATAGTTCCTGGCCGTCAGAGATCCAGGCTGGAACTACTCGGGTCGGTTAGGAATTATTCGAGTTATGCGCGATCGCTGAAGTGATAATGAGAGACATTTGCAACAATATAATATTACCTAAACGTTACCAACAATGCAACAAAGTGTGAGCTGTTGAAGTACCACTAGCAGCTTTTATGCGTATTATTTTCATCTGTGAACTTGTTAAGCCATTCACATAGTTTCCATAAAGAATATGCCTATATTGATCGCATGCAAGAGTATTCTGACGTTTGAATATGGTAGTAGGTGAATATGTTAAACGGTGTTTACGCTTACATTATGGCTTTTCGCAGGAGAAATGTACGAATTAACGAATTAATAAATAAATGTACTGAAAATTATGTTTTATTTCATGTTCAAATTAAAATCATACGATTACAGAGAGGTTATTACAATTTCAGAGATCACTAAAGCCAGTATTATTTTAATGCTGCTACCAGTAGTGAATGTACAACTGTATAAATGGGTTAATGAAGGTGTTGACTCAATATTTATTTAAAAAAAACACATGAATTATCTGAAAATGCTGATTATCTTCAAGAGGTTTTTAATTTTCGAAGTACTATTTTCGATTTCTATATAGATGCCAAACATTTGTGATGTGATTTTTGATTTGTGAAACTTGATTATTCCTAACAGGGAAATGTGCACGTATCTCCGTACTCTGACACACCTGTGTATTTATGGCATTACCTAAATCTACTCTTTGTCACTTTCAACTCTGAAAAATGAAATACTTTGATATTTCAAAGGTATCCCCTCTTATATGGTTCGTTAAAGTGTGCTTGATTTTGTATATATAAAAAAATGCGTTTGACGTCCTACAATGTAAGAGATTGCAAGTTTACCTTAGGTCTGTGCCCAATTTTCTTGGCGCTATTTTTCAAAGCAGCTTTATAGTAATAATGACCAAGAACACAGCTCATCTACAGATTCACAGTTTGATATTCTATTCTCTGATTTAAATTTTATAGGTTCTTAAAGCAAAAATATGTGTTTTGAGCTTAGAATTTACGTATGTTAATTTATGTATTAATTGAAAAATAGTAAAAACTCTTTGTGACGAATGCTATTTGTTAATACATGAAATGGTAAACAAATTTACATTGCGAGATGATAAAAAGGAAAATAACATGCCAGTACACAGAATCCGGAGATTGTGTAATTGTTATTTTTCATACATTCAACTTTCAAAGAGCATATCTGTCCTTTTCTGTGCAATGTAATATTCCACATTTTGCTAAGATTAATTTTTCTCAGAATAAAAATAAAATGTTGCGTTTTCAATTGACGCAACGCACCTCCAAACCCCTGGGTGGTCGTTGAGCGCTTTACGCTTGGAAGTAATCCTCCATTAATAGTGCGCGTGCCCGTTAGAGTAATCCTCCATTTTCTTGGATAAGTCGTCTTGTCACGTCTCGCGGTAGTCTGTTGTTAAGAGGACCGCCACGCAGCATCTCCGCGTACGCGCCTCCTACCACGCGCTCCTGCGTCACTACCCAGCGGCCAGAATTGGGAAGGAATGAGGATAGGGATAGGGTTTAGAACACCTCGCAAGGCTTGAAATAGCCCTTGTGAAGCAGACCAACTCGTTTTGCTAGAACGAATTTCACATGAGATTGTCCGGGGATCGAAACCGGGCCTCCTCGGTGAAATGTGAGCGACTACGCTCTGAGACTCAGACTCCTCCTAGATAGTACGTAATTTCGTAATTCTATATATCCTACCAATATTTCCTAAGATTCACTCAATAAGAAATGGTAATTGTATTGTAAATGTAAAGAAATTGACCATATTTTATGAGAATTCATGCAATACCCATATTAAATATTTACGGGATGTTTCATATAATGTTATTACTTAGTTATTTGTTACAAATGTAAGTGCATCGCAAATGCATAAATGTTATTTCTAGAATGGTCTTAAGTTGTTCTCTAGTTAATGAAGAGTTTGTGCGACAACCTGCTCTTCCATGTTCTTTTACTCTATTCAAAGTCTATTTCAAAGTATACCAATCTCCACGATTCATTGTATACTACCGCGATCTATTGAAGCATGAAAATAATTATTATTTCAATAGTACAACTTTTCTATGCCATTTTGTTACCTTTGTTAATTAATTATTTTTAATAATGCTCGGTTAGTAGAGAGGGAGGATTACTTTTATGTGATTCACTGTCCTCCATTTCCTCAACTCCAAAAGCATGACGCTGCATGAGAAAGCGTGGAATTGCCGACGTTCTTCAGAATGTCAGGGGCCTTAACACCAAGCTTTCATGCGAGACACTTGGATGACCTTTTCAAAATGCTGATGTGACCTGCCAAGGCAAGTCAAAACAATAAGAACTGTAGAAATGGAGAGATTGTGATAGATACAAGACTTTTTGAAAAATGTTGCAATATTCGTATTGGTCTTGTCATGTTTAAAGATTTTCGATCATTTCAAATAGTACTTTCTTTGTGATCTTTAATTTTACATTGTCATATAAAATTAATATTTACACAACTATGGAGAAGGTCAATACAAAAGAAATGAACTGTTTCATTCTTTAAATATTTACATTAGTTTAAAAAGTCTGGCGAAATACACCGATTCAAAGTTTAGCAATATTCTTTATCCTTCGCTAAAAATGTTCTTTATTTTGTCACGTAATATTTTGCTACCTTGAAAGGAATAAAAATATATTGTAATGAGATTGTATTCATAATGTTGAATTTCAGAATATAAAATACTGATGACGGAATAACCTAAAATAACAATAACAGATTTTTCTTATACATTTTTCATAATCGTATCTGTTGAGGCATTTTTGTGTTTTATTCTCTGAGTACACATGGATATTTATTTGTTAAAATATGGCTTTTATTCTCTGCATATTTACCGTCCAAATTATTTATTCAACATTTACAGTTTTCGAAAGTATTTAGACATGTATCATATTTCAATAATCCTTTTTCACATTATATTGAATATTAAACTAATATGTCTCTTCAAACATTTACTTCACAATTTTCATCAAATCCAAAAGAGTTCCTACACATAAAACAGCAACTCATACTTCTATATGTTATAGTTTCTGTATGAAATATTAGTACGAAGACAATAAATACATTTTAATACAGAATAGCCACACCTTTATTAATATTACAGAGCTACGAAACAGCGAAAAAAACAAACCTGAACTTTTAAATATTCAAGCGTATTTCCGTTTTAGGTGACACACATTCTACTATTAGAATAATAAAATACGACAGAAAATTATTTGTTTGAAAATACGAGCAACATGGAATGAATGCAACGACGTAAAGAGCATCATGCAACACGCCAGCCAACCAACCACCTGCACACTAAAATTTTAATATCTCTCATTCCGCACCCAGAATGACTTCAAAATATTGCATGGCGGTTTAATTTGGCTATTCGTTACGCCTTCCCATCGAACGCGCCATATCAAATAGGGGGGCGACCAGTAATTCAAATGCCTCGCGACTGCGAAATGAACTGCATTCAATAATGCAAAGCCGGGACCGCTCGGCCGGCGGCAAAATTTATGAGTCAATTGCAGGCGCACCTTATGCGCATACATCACATGTGCATCGCGGCAGGGAGCGGAAAGGGAGATAGCGACGGAGGGGGCAGGGCAGCGCAGTGGGGAGACGGGTAAGAGGACGGGTAGGGGAAACGACCACGGCGGCGACAGGGGGCGGGCAATGGAGATGGGCAGGAGGGACGGGCAGGAGGGAACGGGCAGGGGGGACGGGCAGGGGGACGGGCAGGGGGACGGGCAGGAGAGACGGGGAAAAGGGACGGGCAGAGGGACGGGCGGAGGGACTGGCAGGGGGATGGACAGGGGGATGTTCAAGAGGAACGGGAGGGGAGTGGGGTGAAGGACGGGCAGGGAGTCGGGCAAAGGGGAACGGACAGGGTGGACAGGCAGGGAGGACGGGAAGGGGGGAAAGGAGGGAACGGCAAGCGGGAGGGGCGGAAGTCGGGCAGGGGGGAAAGGCAGGGTGGACGGGTGGGGGACGGGCAGAGGGAGGAGCAGGGGGAGCTGGTAAGAGGGACTAGGAAGAATGGCTGCCAGGGGTGAGAGGCGGGGCGACGGAGAGGGTGGTCAGAGGGTAACGGTCAAGGGGGACAGAGTGCATGGGCAGGGGAACGGGCAGGAAAAACAGTCCGGGGGGCAGGCACGGGGGCAGGAAGAGTGGTTGGTCAGGGGTGACAAGCTAGGGAGATGGGCAGGAAGGATGAGCAGGGGGTATGAACAGGGGAACTGGTGGTGGAGATTGGTAGTGGTGATCGATAGGGGACGTGGAGGGGGCGAGGGGGAATGAAGAGAGGACTTGCGTTGGACGACGGTCGACAGTGCGTCTCCTGCAAGGTTGGGAAGGGGCCAAGTGTCTGAGTGCGAAGGACCGCGGAAATGAAGGCGAGGAATGAATATAAAAGTGGCACGTTTATTAAAAAGGTGATGGAAGGAAGAAATGGGTTGGTGGAAAATGAAAAGTGAAGGTGAAGTAAAGATATAAATTTCCTCTAAATTGATAGACAAAAAGAATGGGAATGGTGATGTGATGGTGAGGTGTCGTTGGTTTGAAATAAGAATGGAAGTTCATATCGTCTATAAAAATGTTTTCAAATCTAGTCTAATGTGGTGTAATTGCTGATCTATGAGGAAGGATAAGTCATCTCTGATGATGGATAAGTCATA
Source organism: Gryllus longicercus (assembly GCA_038098605.1). Classification (NCBI taxonomy): domain Eukaryota; kingdom Metazoa; phylum Arthropoda; class Insecta; order Orthoptera; family Gryllidae; genus Gryllus; species Gryllus longicercus. The sequence goes on along the minus strand of JAZDUA010000312.1, from coordinate 836,897 downwards.
TAGCACTTCTTGACACTAACATGATAAAAAAAGTGTTGGGAAATGCTAGGTCACGTAGTATTATCAAAAAACAGAAACTTGCAATTCTATGTAGTATATAAACAAAGTGCTTTAAACAAATGTGTCATGCTTACCGTGGGGAAAATATTATTTATAATATAAAATTGAAAATAAAGAAGAAAATTGTGAAAAAATAATAGATTGCCTGGAGGTATCAACGAACCTAGAAACGATATTATTTGTTCCCGTTTCATTATTTGTTTCACGAGAGCATATCGCAAGATACGAAGCATTCAAGCAGTTCTTTTACAACGTAATGTAAATATCTTTAATTTTCTTAAATTCCTTTACATTTTAATTAAAAAAGATAATACATTTTCTACATTCCATTTTAAAATTGAAGATGACTATTAACATTATTGTTAATTATGACGTGCTCTCGTATTACATCTATGTAAAATATTTATTTTCAAAAGTAATTAAATTTCCTTTAAAATATCGGAAAAACTTTTTATCTCAATACGTAGAGAAGAGAAAAAATAAACAACATGAAATATACGAAATTAAACTTGTCGAAGTTACAGAATGGTACAGAACAAATATACCATTTTTCTAACGCATATATACAATATTTAAAAGCAGCCATCACTACACACAATCTTACTTTTCAACAGAAAAGATTAATTGTATGAAGAAGCTTCCGTGTATCTCCTGGATATATTTCGAAAGAAATACACGACAGTTGAATGTGAAGCTAAACGCAACATTAGCAGCTCTTACGGGTCTCCGTCCGCTGCAACTCAGCGTACGGGAGCAGAGTTGCAGCAATAAACGTAGTTGCTCCTGCTCGGATGTAGAAGTTGTTGCTTTATTAGGGACGACAGCTCCGAAGGCGTCGCGAGATGGGGAAATGCAGGTGAACATCAGTGTCAGCGCTGGCTTAGTGATTGGAGCGCACCGGGCAGGGATACGAGCTGGGGGCATGAGAGGCACGAAAACCGGGACGGGGACGATGGCAGAGGCGGCGGATGTGCCGGGGGCGGAGTAGGGCGGTGGCGCAACTGACGCGCGCAGATAAGTCAGACAAATGGACAGCAATATCGGGCACCGGCGAGGGGGCGGGTAAGTAGGCAGGCGAGCGGGAGAACGGGTGAGTGGATGGGCGGGCGAGCAGGAGGAAGGACGGCAGAACGGGCAGATGGTGTGGCAAGCGGGGAAGGGAGCGCGAAGGCGAGTGAGAAGACGAGTGGGTAGGCGAGCGTGGGCTGCAAGCGGGGTGGAGAGAGGGGAGACGAGCAGGGAGGTGAGATGGGGAGGCGAGCGGGGAGGCAAGCGGGAGGGCAAGAGGAGGCGAGCAGGGGGTGGGCTGAGTAGAGAGGTGCGAGAGCATGCAAGCAGTAAGTTCAGCGCGGAATCTAACGGGGATGAGAGCGGGAAGGTGATCAGGCAAGCGGGTGGGTGAGCGAGCGGGGAGGCGAGCGGGGAGGCGAGCGGGGAGGCGAGCGGGAAGGCGAGCGGGGAGGCGAGCGGGGAGGCGAGCGGGGAGGCGAGCGGGGAGGCGAGCGGGGAGGCGAGCGGGGAGGCGAGCGGAGAGGCGAGCGGGGAGGCGAGCGGGGAGGCGAGCGGGGAGGCGAGCGGGGAGGCGAGCGGGGAGGCGAGCGGGGAGGCGAGCGGGGAGGCGAGCAGGAAAGCGAGTGGTAGCCGGGGGGAAGCGAGCGTGAGGACACGAGGCCGAGCGCGGCGGAGGGAGCGTTAAAAACTGCTTCCGTTTTCCGGCGCGTAATCTTGCGGGCGCTGTCGCTGTCAGGTGCCTGTCGAGTTTCCGCAGCTCCCGATAACGCCCGGGAGCGCCCTGCCCCGCGCCGCCCCGCGCCGCCCTGAGCGCCGGATTGGATTCGGTTCCCGCCGCGGGCGCGAGCTGCCTGTCATCCGCCCCGCTCTCGCTCCCGCCCTCCCTCCCTCGCTCGCTCAGATGCTCCACGTGTCACCGACGTCCGACAGGCGCTGTGTGACGTTGTTCAGAAATATAATGGCGGGGATATAACTAGACGAGCAGTATACACAAAAATTAATGGAGTGACGAAACGAACAAAATATAGAAAATAATAACTTACGAAGAGATGTAGAACCTGTGAAAATAGGGAGTTTATGAGCAACCGGTTTTTAATTTTGTGCGATTTAGTGTTCTAAAAGACAGAGAGGGGGCACTGGCAATGAGATCTGGCCTCAGCGCCACTCGTGATTTGGAAGACCATGAGAGTAGATGAGCGTGATTGAGTTTCACAAAATGGCGGGAGGGCTGGGAGGAAAAGTTCTGAATGAGGGTCTTAGAAAAGCTTCTTGTCAGATGCCACCACACGCATCAGATGATATAATGATACATCTATCGTAATTTTACTCGTATTTACAGGTCCACAAATTTAATTAGATTTGAATAATAGGGAATGGTAGAGAATATGGTTATGTGAAATTTGGGAGAAACGAATTTGAAGTTTCGGAACAGCTACAGTCAGCAACAAGAAAAAAAAATACACAAAAGACTTCTAGGATCATTAAATGTGGTGAACTGCCATACATAATTATAAATATGCCATTTCCATTTTATATCAAACCTCATGTACTTTCTTTAATTCTTCGGAAACGAACCTGACAAACACATGTAGGCTTAAAATGTATAATTTAAAATAAATCAGGATTTAAAAAAATGTAAAAGCTGTTACATGGAAAGAACAAAATACAAATATTTTAGAGTAGTTTCTCATTACAAACTTTTAAATTTTACTAATTGGGTAAACGGCAATTGAAAATAGTTGTAAAACGAAAAAAACAGTAGTTATAAAATATAACTAACTTAGGATATTATATGACATAACTTCTACGCAGACAAATTGTTTCGTCGCCAAAAAATAGTACAGATAAAACTAGGTTTTTAACTGAATTTTTCATACTTGAAAGAGGTCCCTTCGTATTGAAATTGTTAATAACATTAAGAACATTGTTAAGAAGAGCGACCACATGATATTATAAAAATGTTTCAAATATTCTAGTAAAATGTATGAAACCTTTTGCATTTTACCACTTAGTCAATGAAACACACGTAAAAACAGTTTTAAAAACCATTAGAGCTTTTTCATTTCATTACAATTTAAATCACATTATAAAATCGTCCTTTAATAACATTCAAAACTCCACAACAAAATTTATGTAAAAAAAGTATCAAAGGAATGAATAATGACAAATTGAAAAACCGTTGTACGCATAAAAAAACTGCAGAAAACGTGACGAGATAATGAAGAGAACCTATATGCAAACGCTGCAACAAAGGCACACGCAAAGAAGATGATATTTCCTTTTTAAAAACAAACTACAGTGTTTATTTAATATTCCTCTCTTGTTTCACAGCGTCCAGAGTGAGTACTCACGCTAAACATTAGCTTCTACAAATGTTACTTCAAAGCTTTTTGTTCTGAATGTAATTAAATTGTTTTAATATACAAGACAAGGAGGTCGAGAAGGAGCGGCGCGCGCCCTGCAATATTTACTTTCCCGGAGCGCGAGGCGGCGCGCAGCCGCGCCGTGGCTCGCCCGTTTCCATCTTTAATATGTTTTATCCCCGAAACCCGGGCGTCGGAGACTTCCAGGCGGGGCGGGGCGGGGCGGGGCTTGGCGGGTTCCCGGATGCGACGGGCCGCGGCGTGACGGGGAGGGGACGGGGATGTCGAGGGATGAGGCGGGGCGGGGACGGGTGACGTGAGGGTGGGGTCGGCAGTTAAAGGGGACCTTCGACGGTGGGGCTGTAGCGCCGCGGCGGTTTGTCGTCGCAGCTTGGGTGACATTGCTGTGTGGCTGGTTGGGTTGTTGAGGATGGATGAAGAATGTTTGGTCGGTTTTAGTTTTTTTGTAGTTATAAGTGGGGTGCAATCGTACACATTTACTAAGGTAAGGTAATTCGAGATACTGTAGCTGTGACACTATAAGACTACCTACACTACCTATTTTATACAAATACTTCATTCTCTTTTTGCCTTATCTGTAAGCTAATTAATTATTGACTTAATAAATACTTGTTCTAGCAATCGTTAATTCCTTTACTATTCGGTTAATCCTCAGCCTCTAATTTCATCTTTTGGCATGATTCAAATCATAACATCATCACCATCATAACATTATCATCAACCATCCAGGAAAACCTTACATCCCAGGTATAGCTGAAAGAGCTAGATACAGCATCACAATAAAAATTCATTGTTCACCATTGCTAGTTGGCTATTCCAATCATTTCAAAGCAGTTGGGTAAGAAAGTATTCGTTGTCCCCGATTTTCGAACGGTTTCTCATATATAATAGTATTCTTAATTTGCTATAAATAGTGTAAAACGTTGAGTGAATAATTTTCTATATTAGTTGTCGTATTTTAATTTTTTTTAATTTAAATATTCGTATGAGATGCATTCACAAGTATGTACAGCACAGCTGGTCATATAATTATCTTTATTTTATTACAAAGTAGTACTAGAATTTTTAGCAGCCATCTATTATTCAAAATTGGAATAGTTCGAACGCACTAAATTTAAAGAAAGGAAATATTAGTAATTATTTAATTTATCATTAATAAGAGTTTCTTTATTTAATTGGACACAAACCTTTAAGTAAAAATGGCCACATCAAGTATCAGTACATTTTTACTCAATGAGAACATATCAAAACTAGACTTGAAATCATCTTCTTTACGTTTCTTTCTTTACAAAAAAACCTTTACTTATTATGATTATTATCTCAAGTTTAATATTTATTCGTAAAAAGAAAATTATTTTATTAGTTAGTGAGGCGACTACTATTTTCTTTTGAGTAGTGCGTAATTTACGTGGTTCCAAAACGCCGATTGCACACCACGTCTCCAAAATGTCGACACCTACTATCAAAAAACCGACTGGCGGAGAGTGTTGAGTTCCTACTTTCGATCACCCATGGCCATCGCACTTGCGCAAGCGGTCGGTCGTTGCTTCAATGGCTGCATCACGCGGACGGCCTCGCAGCGACCTCCCACACTCGCGGAGGTGACTGTGGCGCACACGAGGGATTCCGGATGTGGAAGAGGGCGTGTGAAGTGCTCAAGGAAGTCTCGAAAGCATTCGTTCGTCACGGTGCGCATTCGGCTAGTTCCATGAAGGTCACACACAGTTTTGCGACGTTAAATACAGAAATATAGCGCTCAGAATGGTGTTCGTATTATCCTCGAATTGAGAAAGAAAGTAGGAAACAATCTCAAAGGTTAAGTGAAAATGGCTCCAAGAAGCTAGTGATTTATTGAAAGTTTCCTGACTGATCATTAAAAATTAAACGTTACGACAATAAGAGTCTTAAATGATGAAAATGTACCTAATCGAAGGTATAGGAAGAAAACATCTAGCCTAAGCTAGGGCCGACAGTTTACCCCCTCCCTCATTGATATTCGTCTGTTAAACACGAGCACAAACTACTAAGTCATTAAATGAGTCGTATAATATTACAGAAGTTTTATACTTTCAAGTAAATATCAACAGTCCACAAATTATTTATAACTAGGATGCAATGTGGAAGAAAAGAGAATATAATAAAGTATTTATATATAAAGAAACACAAAATGCTCATTCAGTTTATTCTAATCGACGATGATGGTCAATTCGACAAGACCGACCAATAAGAACACCACATTATTAACACTTTATTATACAATCGGAACAATCTAATTTATCATATGTTGTTGTTATTTCACAAATAAATGAGGTAAGCAGGTCGTACACTTAAGGAATAAATAGTGATTAATCATTAGTGGAATATAGAAAAGATACGAAAGAAAACAGTAAAACATTACCACTAAACGTCTTTAACGACAAATTACTTAAACAAAATACCACCGGAATTGGAACGTCATATCAAAATCAAGGGTTTTATTAGTCCCAGTTAATAAGTCAATATGATTTTTCCCACAGGTTGCATCAGCATCTTAGTTCATGTATGGTGTAATAGTTCGGCACTGTAGGTGGTCCACAGCTGCGTGCTGGTATGTCTCATCCGAGTGTCCGCTTAATTGCAGGAGACGGCCTTATTACATAGTACCGGTTCAAAATGTCCCAATGTTTCCACTCACTCACTGAACCCCTCGCTCTCTCTTCACCTCGTCCGCACGTTCCCTCTGACCATCCATCCAACCGCCCACCCTCACACAGACACGAGATCGCCTTCCCGCTCGCTCGCCCCTAACCCACCCCACATCGCCCCCTTAGCCCCTCCTTCGCGCACTCCCACGGACACTGCTGCAGCATCACCGAACGGGGTGGTCCAAGAATTCTCGACAGTGGCGGCCTTTCAACACTAGCTACTTAGCTGTGTTGAATTCAACCACTGTCTGGAGGAGAAATCTGGCGGCAGGTTGCACTAGTAGGTAATGTTCCACTGTTTCTCCGATCAAAACCAGGTGAATCTCGGAGCAGTACCCTAACAAACGGGCCATGGACCGCGCACGATATTTGCTTCCTCCTCCTTATCCTAACCTCTCTACTTACACACACACACACACACACACACACATGTACTACACTAACACACGAGTCAGGACACCTGTCTGCAGCTTTTCTCGCCTGAGGCGGTGACGAAATGGAGATGCTTGAAGGCGAATGCTCTGCCAGCTGACGTGAACTTCGGCGCCGGATCTCACATTCCAATAGGGTAGGAACACCGCCACCTCCCGGCTATGAGCATGCACCATGCTCATAGCGAAGCTGTTGACGCTTCCGATATCACGAGATTCTCATTCAGTTGCTCCTCCCCCAGATCCGCCGCTTACGCCCGTCTTTACCTGATGAAACGTTCTGCTCATAGCCCACAGCAAGAGTTGGACGGGAAGAAGCATGCATACATCCGGAACCACATAAGGATACATTTAATTCCAATCTACGCGTGTCTGGTATACTGCTCAAAAGGCATCGAAGGCCTAGCATTACGTGCTCAAACTTCATGCCACTCTTTAGATGCCGTCACTGAGGAGCAAAAAGTTGATGAATCATATGAAGGTTCGAAGGATTTCATGAACGGTCGTGAGTTGCTTAATTGGGACGATATAATGCAGCCAACATTCTCGTGCTTCTAGTAGAGGATAAAGCTATCAAAGATCATGAGAAACGAACACGTTCGTTTATTTTTTAAGCGTTCGTTGAAAAATAAATATAGATTAACGTTGCGAAGCCGTGACTGATTTAATGAAAGATTATGTCTTGCTTTGGGATGAAGTAAGGTTACACCATTAAATCTCTTGATTATGTATGGGAAAATATCTTACGAGTTTTGAAACACTTTACGATTCAGTACGAATACGCTAAAGTTCAAATTGATCTTGTCATCTTAGAGAAATATAATGATCTGCTGTATCCGATGTAAAATGTTTGAATTGACATGCTGTATTTGATACTGTATTATCTTAAGAATTCAATATAGAAGATTCTATTTCCATGAATTGCTATCAAAATACCTACAATTATCCATCGAAAATTATTCCAAGCCCCTGCAGTATTATTCATAATGCAGACAACAAATTTACTATTTTTATGTAGTAAAACACAAGAAAGATTATCTCCAAACTCAAGCGTTAAACCTCAGAATTCCCCGATTCAAATCTCTCTATACTTGGGGAGCCAAACCAGGGGGAACTTTCATCCATTAAGGAACTTTTTTTTAAACAGAAGGAGAGTGTCAAATGTATACAACTTCATGCGTTTTCCCACTACTGATACCACCTGCATCGAACGAGCGAATATAATCCATAATAATATCAACATCCCTGTTCGCAAAAATGCAATGCCCAGGAATGGATGGGTGGGTGTGATAACGTGAATCGGTACAGATTATTCGCTACAGAAAAAAAATGTTAATATTACTTATTCAAATGCCCATAGCTTCGAATTCCAGAAAATAAATCAGGTGGCATAACATAAGTCATTTTCGTATTTGGAACATCTATATTATTTATCATAGGTTAAATGTGTTTTACGAGCATGATAAAAATTTTAAATGCATACAATAATTTTACGACAAACAAAAACATGATAGAAAAGGGACATAGTTACAGGAATGCATTCGTTAATAAGCAGTAAGTCTGATGTTAAAGGCTTGTATTAGATGAGGCAACACAAGATAGCGAAACGTGCTCAGGCCTCCTCCGGGAGAATCGCTGTTGCAGCGCAACACGACGCCCTTTCCATTCGCTTATTCATCAAGAGCGTCGGGGCAATTGCTCTTTGTAATCCTCAGCTTACACCTGCAAACGTCCGAGCGCGGAACGAGCTTTGCAACGACAGAGATAACACCGAGCGTGTAGATGGACAATGAGCATTCATTCCAGCGCGATAAATAATCGTGAATATACATATAATGCGTCACCCAACGAGCAGGCGCGTTGATATATTTCGGTGCCGGCTAATGGAAACGGGGGTGAGAGAACTATTGTAATTTACGCCCGAACGAAGCTTTTGGAATTTAGAAATGAACGCGAGCTCGATGAAAAACGCGTGACTGGGCGAGGACGCGTGTATTTATGGCGCAATCAGTTACGAGCCAAGTGGTGAGAATGCACGCGCCCGTATATCGTACAGCTGACTGTATTTCATCGAAGTCTACTTTGTTTCCCAGGAATGTCTGGCCTCGAAATATTTTTTTTTCTCGCAGTGCAAACATTATGCTTAGGTGCATGCAGTACTTAAATCAACGAAAAATACAAATTAAGGCACGCGTATTAGATTATCAGGTAACAAATTTATATACGTGAACGATCCTACACCAAGTACATACATATGTAGATGATGCATTAGGCATTTTATCTTGTAAAACAATTTCTTGCGCTTGAAAATTTGAGCAGAAACAAAAATAACAAACTCTATTTACTTAAACCACAGAAACTATAATAAGTGATTATTTAGAAAGTTAAACATTGAGAACAGAATCGGTTAATTGTTTTTTCAGTTAAATTGCATGAACTACATGATCAAATGATTGATATTTCTGAGCAGGTCAACTACTATGGTCATTGGTCCCACTAGTGTAGTGATTTTTTTTTTTTTTTTTTTTTTTGCGGAAGATGGCGGTGCACTTCCCTTGCTGGATAGTGAGATTCCACGCCGATCTCGTTTCCGGGGTTCCTCCTCCAGTTATCTCCCCCAGCGGGGCACCACCCCAGTCAGGAAAAGCTCTAAGATGCCGACTGGTTTCCGGGTGTGAATGGTAGTTTAGTAATTCATGTGGGTGTAAGTGTGTGAGAGGAAGGAAAAAGGATAGGACAAAGAGGAGGAAGGAAAGATCTCGCGCAGTCCGTGGCCCGTTTGGTAGGGTATTACTCCGACATTTGCCTGGTATTGATCGAGAAACCACGGAAAAGTACTGCTCAGAGCAGCCGGCCGACAGAATTCTCCATGAATTCAACCTAGGTATTCAACGTATTGTCGAAAATGCGCCACAGTCCGGACTCGAACCCTAGGACACTCACTAGGACCTCCTAGCGAGTGTCAGTGCATATACAATGGTAATGATGTTTCTAAGCTAAACTCAGCATTATCTCACAGAGAGTGTCACACTTCTTATTCGTTCCATTTAGAGCCAGTTAAAGGTCTCCTGCTCGGGCAAGGCAACGACGCAGTGAAGCTGGAACACGCCTTCTGGCTTCAGTCGTTAAAGGAAGAAGTAGTTTTTGAGCCCAAATTACCTATGATTGACTATGCTTCCTCGCAAATTACCAATTACCCACTTACCTGTATAATTGAACTGCAGCAGAAGAAATACTAGGGTATATCCATTAGTTTTATGCCTTCCTAAAAGAAGCAATCTTTTTAAAAAAATATATCAGAAGGTCTATTAACACGACGTTTGAACCACTACTCCTCTTGAACGTGACATTCACACGTGGTGCATGTCGTGAATGGTCGGTGCTCAGGGCAAATGCGTTCCTCGATCGAGTGACGACTCTTATCGGCTGCGGGCCGTCGACGCATCGCCGACTTGTTTGTCGTGTAAATGGCTGCACAAACCTGCTGCGCTTCTGAAAGGGGTCTGCTGCCTAGAAGCGATTCTCGGCTATCCGACCACTGCGTACATTATATCCTCGGAGATGTAACGGGTTTGACCAACAACTATTGTGGTTCACTACGACACATCTATGTGGTTTTAACAGTATTTGTAATTATTGTTTTTCTCACTTATGTACAAAATGTATATGGTTGAACGCATAATAAGGCTAATGAAAACTATTTTTCTCAGTAATGCCAGGCAAGACATTTTAAATTATACAATTGCAAAGCTAGGCCTTATAGTAACGATTATCTACGAATTTTTCTCGACTTACAAATTCGTAATCGATTAGATATAAAACAAAAATAGAACATAAATCGATCGCTTTAAATATTTCTCTTAAGATAACAAATAATTACTTGGTCACTTCAGGATACGGTTTTCCGTATTCTTCAAATTCGTCGCAGCTTTTACCCAATGAGTGCAAATTCCACGCCCTTCTTTTAGCAATGACACAAATCACAGTAGTTAAACGCGAGAGGCCATTTTGCGTGTTCAGAAAGACTCACTACAGTCCCTGAACATCGAGCACCGACTACAGAATATTTGTTGCGGTCCGGTTCTGTAGAGCACTGTTCCCATTCACTCCCAAATTACATCACTCCATACATTTGCCGTTTTCGTACCTAAATAAGATAATTTTTCCCGTCAGGGATATTTATCAGTATATGTACTTATTACATTTACCATAAACACACATAAATTTCGTCGATATTCGTGCACGGCATAAGCAACTTTCTTTCATCACATCGTATAAATCACATTGGTGTTGCTCTAAGTCATCCAAGGTAACTCAAACTGCATGCATTGCAATACGACTTCTCACTAATTTAAATCGAAGTTACCAGGTGAAAACATTTGAATTTGCTGCCACTATTGAATAATTCTGCGACTTGAGAAATCCTTGAGAACTGAACAAACTGAATAACTCTATGCCGTACGAAGCTCTCCCTCATCACCAACAAGTGGCCGTGTGACCGACACACTTCAAAACTTTCACAAAATGCCACTTGGAAGCACCTTATGAGAGTATAAAATGTCTTAAACTGCAGTTTTGTCAAGGTAACGGAAGTTGTTAGAATGCTACCTTCTTATAAAGAGTAGAAAAATGTTTCCAGAACTTTCATCTACTTGTTTTATGGTAGAAATTTCAATTGCCGCCAAAACATTGACTGGGTGGGTAAATTTACTTCATCCATAAATCGCGACAACCAGTTTCCTGTAAGGAAAGATAAGTTTTTCTCTGCTAATAATATCATGGTTAAGAACTTGGCTCGCCTCTGTAACAACAAATGCAAAACACAGCCGTAAAATATTGTATAATATCGTTTCGCATTTGAGAAATAACATTTGTAGATTACGTGAGGACCTATAGCTATTGAAAAATTATCCACATTATATATTTACTTTTTAAACAAAAGTGCGAAACCTGGAAAGAAAAATATATTTGATGATTTCATATTTTTGGAGGATAAAGGCAATATTGGTTTGACATTACGTTCTAATTTGAAGCAAGACAATAATAGAGAGCGAGATGATCATGTAATGACATCAAACACAATAAAACATTGTCGTTCTTTTTTATTCTTTCACAGAAAGTACATCTAATCTCTTCTGAGTTTTCATCAACGAAACAATCTTGCTCCCTTCGCCTCTATTTTGAACGACCGTATCCATTTTGGTATTTAACTTTTATTGGTATTTTCTAAATATTCGTTTCTTATCAGGTTTTGGGCATATTCATTTCTGATATTTCCAACGGGTGACCGTGTAATTATTTACTACGAGCCTTTGTTGTGACATTCTTATTTTGCTGCCAATCCAAACTGTCTTTACAGTATTGACGACAATCTTATTTACACTTAATTGATTTCAGAATTTTTTGTCTTTTCCCTCCATTTATTATTCACCCTTTTTCTGTTTCGTCTTTCCATTGTTAAATTTAACTGAACTTTTATTAACGTTACTTAAGTTTGTTTAGTTAACTAAATAAGCTCATTAATTCTATGAAAACTAATTATTTCTACGTTAATAGCACGTGTGCAATTAAAACTCTACGTCTGCCAATCAAAATTTAAAAAAGGACTGAATAAGACCCTATGGCGCAGACGTCACCATCTGTTTACAATCGGTACATAAAATATTGACAAAAATGCATATCCAAGATAACGTGCTACCAATATAAATTACATAAAAACAATGAATGAATGAATTAAAGTAAAATGTAAACGTTAGAAACAATGTTACTAATGGAACAACAACATATTTAACATAAATAAAATGTTTATATGTAAAATAGTTGGTCAAAACATTACAAATATCAGTTGTGTTAACCCGTTCTAAAGTGCGCTAGCAAAACTGTGTCGAAAGTGACTAGTTTTGAAATTCCAAAAACTTAAACATATTGTAACCCCTCTCATGCCTGTCTTAACTTTTCGTGGGAAGTAATGTTATCATGGCTTTGTCAGCTTCTTCTAATATTTCATCCGAAAATGTTTAATATTTTCCGTTTGTGAACAGTTTTGCAAATAACAATTCAAGGTCCACTAAAATATATCTTTTTCAAAAGCAAGAAGAAGACATCATATGTGTGCCTTGAATGATAAATGAGGATATTCTTGCGGATGGTTCGTTGGTTAATGTGTTCGTTTTTAAGAGCTCCACCCCATGTTCTATTTCCGGCCGAGGCAAATTATAACGTGAGGTTTCCTTAAAATGTCCCTGAATCTATTGCTGTGTGACGATGAGAAAGCCTAACCTAAGGTTAAGAAGACCAGTATATATGGTGAAGGGATGTCTTCGTGCTAACCACATGAGTCCCCCATACCATGATGTGTCACCGTTGGTCGTCTAAGACCCGTATCGGGCTGTCGAGTCAAAAGCAGGAACAGAATATGTGGATAAAGAGGTTTAATTGCAGTCGTGGTAAATTAAACTTGATCTTATCATCGCTAGTTTTCTTCAACCTTCCACTCTTGCAATTATAACCCTATTTATTCACTCGTTTCTATAACTACTATAACTAGATTGTTGACTTAAAAGTGTGAACTATAATTATTGTAGACGTCAATTTATTTTTTAAAAAATGTCATTAAATTATAAACTTTCCAAAAATGATTATTTCCCTAGCAAATAAATAACGAAATAAACGAAACGTATAAGAAAAATGGAATTCATAGCTTGGAAGTCACATCGCTCACGCTCGCTGCGTTCAAGAGCATCGTTCCTAGCTTGCGCCGCCGCGGAGACTTGGCGAGCGGCGGCGGCGGCGGCGGCGCCGGAGGGCGACGAAGTTGTGCGCGGTGACGCGGCGTCTTCTCCAACTTTCCAACCCTCCGCCCCAACTTTTCACTCGGGGCGCCGACGCCTTCCTGCCTTTTTGCTCGCGTCTGCCGCCGCCGCCGCCGCCGCCGCCGCCCACGAGGTGAAAATGCTGCATTCCTGGATGGTTCCAGAAATAGGAACGTGGAATATATATGTATGTTGTTTCATACACACAGCGAATTTTCTTCTGATATTTTTATATTGGTGTACAAAATATGTTGATCCGTTTAAATAGTCATTTAGTTAATATGAAATGATTACGTCTACAGTTACACATTTAAAATTTGATTACAAAACAAACTACAAACTTGTTATTGTATTAACAAACTGATTAAATCTACGTCATAATACTGTCTTTCGACTATTGGTTATAATCTTCTTCAGGTACTTACCAAAGTTTTTAAAAGAATCAAATTAATAACATTACATTTTTAATTGAAGTTTCTCGTTCTAGGCAGGTAAAGACTTTTTTCTAGACTGTTTCGATATCTGCATCATGTTACGCAGAACACTGTATAAGGCGTAATGTGTTATAATACGCAGAACACAGTTCAACATTCAAGACAAATAATGATTCCTAGTGATTACGCACTTGAGACAATGTTCATAACGTTTACATTTAGCACATAAAATGAATTATTGTAGTCACGTAAAAAACATTTGTTGTCGTAATGTAGCATAAAGAGCTGGATTACGAGGTAAGTACAAGAAAAATTGCAGGTACGCATGCCGGTCGAAATGTGATTGAATTTGACGATCTTTTTTCAACCGCAGCCAAGAGACTTCAGGCTTGGAACACTAAATCCTTTTTGTATACACAGTGTAAAATAACATGTTTAATATACAGTATTTAAGATTTAATTAATGTTTATCGTCGTTATCATGTGTAACAATGTTCACAAGCGTCTGCACGTAATGTAAAGTGTCTGCCACTGTAATCTGGGGCTAATAAATGTCGGCAGCGTGTGTCAGGCGGTGAAGGCGGAGGATCAGTGTGGCTGATATACGGCGGCGGAGGGGCGCCTCCCCGCGTTTTAAGCTAACGAATCCTTTTCAGACTCCTCCTACGTGGAAGCGGAGACCACGGCTCCAGCTGAACGTGGCATGGCGCGGTATAGTGTGCGTGAGTCACTAGGAGATATATGTGGTGATGATGCGGGTGGCGGTGGCAGTGGCAGCACCGATGCTAAAGGCACAAGTGATGCCAAAGGCGGTGAGCTTGGGCTGAGGCACCAATGGCGATGGGTTTGAGATTGATGTGAGGGTAGTATTGATGATGATGATGATGATGATGGTGGTGGTGGTGGTGGTGGTGGTACGGTTGTGAAGGGGTGGACTAGTACGTTGGGGTTGGTAGAGCAGGGGTGGGGGTAGGGGTACGATAATAGCGTAGGTGGTGGAAATGGCTCTCGAGGCAGAGGTTGTGGTAGCAACTGTAGTGGTAAGAAGGCGACTGTGACACAAACAATTCAGATAGAAGCTGCTATGCCAACGCTGACTGTTGATGGTGAAGTAGCGTTGGTGAAGCGGCGTTGGTGAAGCGGCGTTGGTGAAGCGGCGTTGGTGAAGCGGCGTTGGTGAAGCGGCGTTGGTGAAGCGGCGTTGGTGAAGCGGCGTTGGTGAAGCGGTGTTGGTGATGACGGCTGTCATGGGGGCGGACGTTACGTACCTGACAAAATAGCAAATGGTGGCACATGTAGCGATGGTGGAGGTATAGTTTTCGAAGGCAATGTTGACGTATACAGCAATGGTGATCGATAGCAGAGTCAGTGGTGGTGATAGTGGCGGTATTGCAATCGGTGAAGATAGGGGCAGCAGGATTGGAAGTAGAGATGATGAAAGAGACAGCAATAGCCCAGATTTTGCTGCAGTGATGATTGTGGAGGTGATTGTGACTGCGGTGGTCACGCTTGCAGTGATGATGATCGACGTAGTGGTGTTGGTGGTGACGTTGGTTGGTTGGTGCTGGTTCTGACAAATGTGCTGGTAGTAGAAGTGGTGATGTTAGTGGTAGTCGTGAAGGTAATCTTAGTGAAGGTGGTTGTGATGGTGATCGTGGCGGAAGTTGTATATGTGTTTGTGAATTAAGTAGTGGTGGTGGTGATAGATGACGCGGCGGCGGAGGTGGTGACAATGGCTGCGACGGCGGCGGAGTCGGTGCAGGGGGTGTTGGAGGCGGGGGGAGGCGGTGGCTGCTTG
The DNA here is from genome assembly GCA_038098605.1 of Gryllus longicercus. Classification (NCBI taxonomy): domain Eukaryota; kingdom Metazoa; phylum Arthropoda; class Insecta; order Orthoptera; family Gryllidae; genus Gryllus; species Gryllus longicercus. Next base: position 821,283 of record JAZDUA010000312.1, on the reverse strand, counting down.
ACAAAACCGCAGCGGCGCACTCGCAGCGCGTAATTCTATTCTTCCGCCTTCCCGGAGGCGCGGGCGGCAGAGCGCACCCTCCTAGAACCCATCCCATTAGGAACCGCTATTGTGCCTCGCTGCCTGCGCCCGCCCTGTCGAGGGTGTCTCGTGCGTTGGAAGGGGCGGGGTGGATGGCGCGGCTAAAGAGAGAGGTCTGGCGAAGAGAAGACAAAGGGTAGGTAGGGGAAGGGAGGGATGAGAAATGGCAGGTGGCAGGAAGTCATGACGCAGAGGTATTGAGTGTTTTAAAGAGTTGCGATGTTTTCTTGGATTAAGAAGCGAAATGATTTAGGGTTTCAAAGATGGTTGTGGGAAAAATGAAAGCGAATGGTGAGTGGTATTTGAAGTTTTGAGTGGCAACGATGTGCTAACTTTGTAACTTCAGCATGGAGAAGTTACAAGGAGTTCAACTTCAGAAAAAACGCAACCCAAATACACATAGAAAGCAGGGTGAGAAACTTAAGCTTTGGAAGTTTTCTACTGAAAAGTCATTGTGTTGAACGTAAAATATGCGGGGTAAATGGGTCTGCGAGCCACAACTGATAAATATCTTGTGGTCTTTGCTCCTCGCTAGAGCGAAGACTCTTCCATTGTTTTACCACTGACAATAGGTGTAATGCTAATAAGTTTACTTGCGGTGGCACAGGGAATTGTCACTACCTCAAAGTACGCTAAAGCAAATGTAGGACAGAGTCTAGTGTCAGGCATTAACGTTTCAACGAAGTGATTGTGACGTTTTTCTCTGGTATACTCATGTTTACTCATCAAAAGTAATATTCAGAGGTTACCAAACACTATGAAAGTTTTAAAATATTGAATGCCACTTAAAGTCCCTCAAAAAAATAACACTTCTTAGTTCCTTATTAAATGTTCAAGAATACGCCAAACGTAAAAGGACCAAACCACGATCATCTTGCTACCAGTTATGTCAACAATATTAGAGACATTTATGTTCACTGGGCTGAACAAAAGTATTAAAAGAACAATTATACCTCCACAACGGTTTGGCTGCATATCGCAGTATCCTATCAGCAAAAATATTTTCATAAGTGTCATTTGCATTTTCACTTTCCCAAACCACACATTAATTAGACTCAAAGATATAAAATATTAAAATATATTGTGTTAAATGTTGATACTCGACTCAGTTGGAGTCAACAAAGAAAAAAAAACTAAACCTAAAATAAAATTATCAAACTGTACATTCACCATCATTTGCTCTATGTAATGTCCATTCTCTATTAAACATTAATCTGGTCAACTATACTCTATGACTTGGACCAATTCAATCCCAACAAAATCTAAGTGGTCCAAAGTAAAGGGTAAATTTATTGATCACTAAAGCACATTGGTTCGTCAGAAACTAGCAACTACAAAATGAGTTGATAATAAACACTATAGCAAACCAAATAGATCACGCACATGAAATCTCACATTAACCTTCTCCAGATAGTCTTATCTACATACTCGGTAAAAATTCTAACTATAAAACTACAATAAAAAGGAAATTTCCTCTTCATTCCAAAATACGTTGGTAAACGGAATAATCTTGCAGGTGCATCTTGATTCCTCTTCCTTTCCAACTTTAAGTTCTAGAAATTAAGGTAAGTATGAATTCAATCATTTCCCAAACAAATTTGAACAATGCAAATTATCAAAAAATAAATAATATTAAGAATACTAGAAACAATATTACAATAATTCCAGTATCAAGCTTTGGCGTTTAGAAAGTTGAGCTCCGATGATGGTGAACCTTCATTAGTTATCAGTATGTGCCCAGTGAGATATGTGTCAGGGTTGATTGAAAATGTTGGTCAGCTCGTGATAAGGATTTTTATGGTTTCCTGTATTTGCATTCAGTATGTGATAAGCGGTTTCGAAATAATATCTATCGTACGAAAGTGTCCATGGCAAAGAAATATTTCCCATTTTCTCACGTTTGTACTCAGTTCATCCAGTTATATTCTATATGTTAAAAAATTGGCGAGTGTTGGTATATTTTACTATTATCTAGAACAAGACGCCAACAAGACGGATCAAAACAAAATGGCGCCTACGATGCGATAAACGGCCAAAATCGTGCTGCAAACATTGCTACAATAGTAAGAAAAATCATTTTAATTTTCACAGGCGAAGTTGTGAGAATGATTAAGAGGTGGGATGCAATTAGGTACCCAATAACGCGTTGCCCTGTAGAGTAGGGTTTGCATCGTAGCACTGCAGCTTAATCCACCATCGACTACAAGAATACTTTGTTTCTTCGAGAACTTTATGTAATTATAAAATGCATTTCCCATTCCAAAGAAGACTCTTCCATTCATGGTAGGTAATGTACGCTCCGTTTGAAGAGTTCCATACAGTACATCAGTATTATGTTAGTATGTATAACATAGTACTCAGAGTAAATTGCGCGGTTAAATTATTTTTTGAATTGCTATTTGTTGTTACTGTATCTCCAAAAGTCGATCATACACAAAATCGAATGTTCTATACTATTTTCAGCTCACAAAACTAGGTTAATTCAGATTCTTGACAAAAGAAAATCGAATGTGTCTGTTGCGCTCAAGGTTGGCAATGCCGCCCAAGTACGCTTTAGGTTCATACCAGGAGGGATTTTATTGCCATAAAGCGAACATCTTGGTCTTTCAGCTCTAATCCACACCCCCTTCAGGTAGAACTAATTCTCAGTCAGACTGCCAGCGGGACATAACGACTTGCAACGCTCCAAAGAAACGCCTTTCCAATTAAGCCTGGGTCCGCCTCCCCGTCGAATCGAGGCTACCAGTTTTACACACTGGCCAGGAGTCGAATAAAGTGTCACTCACAATACGCCGGGGAGATAGCCCATTCTCAATTCCCATTACTATCGGGCATAGGATGAAGCCAAGAACTCAATTTCGAGCCACCGAGGCGGATGCCTGGGAGGCCGGGAGTCCCCAACCAGTCTCCTCACTTACGACATGCCACCGGAAAACAGGATTTCTGAACGGGAGATATGTTTCCCACTAGGACTTCTGACATGAGTTTGTGACTGAAGCCACACCCTTAAATCTCCCCCGTGGCCTGCGGGACATAACTAGTAAGCTGCCCGAGCAGAGCCCATGCAGAGACCAAAGCTTAGCATCGCCTAATCACAGCACCCACTTTGGCACTAACGACGTGAGTGATGCCGAGAAACTCATGGTCCGAGTAACCGTTTCCTATTTCCACCAGAACCCCAGGCCAGGACAAGCGACTGCCCACCCCTCCTCGCGGGTTGAAAACTGTTCAGAGTGTTTTTATCATACAGTGTTATTTTCACAGTACAAAGGGTCTCTCGCGGAGCTAGCAGGATGTGGTATATGTGTTGCCATTGGCTTCGCGTGGGCACTCCAACCGACTCCCTCCCCTCCTCGCGGGTTGAAAACTGTTCAGAGTGTTTTTATCATACAGTGTTATTTTCACAGTACAAAGAATCTCTCGCGGAGCTGGCAGGATGTGGTATATGTGTTGCCATTGGCTTCGCGTGGGCACTCCAACCGACTCCCACCCCTCCTCGCGGGTTGAAAACTGTTCAGAGTGTTTTTATCATACAGTGTTATTTTCACAGTACAAAGAATCTCTCGCGGAGCTGGCAGGATGTGGTATATGTGTTGCCATTGGCTTCGCGTGGGCACTCCGGCTCCGTTTCCGGTGCTCTCCTGGCTTCGCGTACCACGACCCGTGCCGCGCCGCACTACGCCGCAGGAATTGGCCAATTTCTGCAGCGGGAAACTTTATTGCATCTGCGGCGGAGGCGGCGGTGGTGGTGAAAGTTGGATGCACGTGCACTGAGCCGTGTGTAGGCAGTGGCCATAACGCAAGGCGAGAAAGGGGCGGGTTGGCGGGCGCCTGCCTGCCTCCGAATGATATCGCTCTCCTACGAGCAAACCCGCGCCGTGTGTCAATAACCCAGGAAAATTTCTCTAGAACGCCTAGACACGACTATCGAACCCGGAAATACCACTGTACCTACCCTGCAACCCACCAGCTGGGTTTCTTTTTTATTTAACGTAGGTTACATCTAACCTACAAGTCCAATGGTGTATATTGTAAAATAACAGATGCCTCGGATTCAACGGATATGCCATGACACCGGTCATGAAAGTTACAAACAACTATTAAACAATCTAGAATTATGTGTTGATACGGAACCGCTTGAAAGTTCGTTTTCAGTTAATCGGCAAAACATCCAGATCAATGAACTGCAGCCTATCGATCTCGTAAACCATTGCAACTGTCTACAGAGTGTATTTTCTCTCTGACGTTACTGTAGGTTCAAAATGTATCTTTACGTATTCAATACGTATATTGGGAAATTAATAACAACATTTAGTTTGACACTCATTATGACTACACTGAAGATAAATTTAAAACTACTTTCAAAAACCATTATACTATATTGTTTTGCATCCTACTAAAATGTACGAGTATTTTTGTCGAACTCCACAACCTCTAAACGCGTGAATTGAACTTACAAACATCACTCCAGTAATTTGCCTAGTGTTTTTTTCAGTAGTGTGTTAAACTATTTTAGACACCACATTTTAGGTGTTTATCTTGCCATTCTGAGAATATGTGAGAACACGGAAAATAAATTTAAATATTTATTACCGTAAGATATATAAAACGAAAGGTGATATCCAATACCGTACCATTTGTCCCGTTATTTATTTATTCCAGCAAATATGCAAACGAATTCATATTTACATTAAGTGATAAAATACCTACTTGCAGTAAAGCAAATAATTTACGCTCATATGTGCACATAATATTTTGGCATGAGAAAAAATTAGTATTTAGAAGCCATACTAAGTATTTAGTGGCTTCTTAACGCCCTATGGGGTTTTTCGTATAATGCACCCTTTAAGATTTCGAGGTGTAACAAATTATTAGGTTCACTTTTCATACCATATTTTTATTATTGTATATTTGTTATTATTGGAAACATTTTTACGTAGAGTACGAATTTGTTTATGCAGGAAGGGAACATTGTTGGAACAGAAGCACATTCTGCTTATTGCTTCAGTAGAGTTACATCTCTATTGGAAAAGCTAATATCTTGGTTCTGTACTAGGCGTAGCTGCCTCCAACGTGTTATTTTCCAATTTTTCATTGCCATTGACTTTGTTATTACCTTATTTTCACTAGATCATAGACGTAAGAACTGACTAATGTGTCGTATCTGCTCCCGCAAACTAAAATGTATTAGCGTATATGTGCTTTGAAATAATTCGAAATAAATTCAGTGGTGGTAGCAGATATTTGTACTTCATGATATACTCTCCCCTTCGAGATATTGCACATTTCCAAATTCAAGCTATTGCACATCCCACACTTGCCATGAAGGGGAGTAACAAGGAGATCTGAATATTAAAATGTAATATTCGACCGAAAACATTTCATTTGATAGATTTGGGCGCAATAAAATCGATTTGAACGTGTCGGCATCGAAAGGAGGGATAGGACTGACCGTATTTTTATGACAAGGAAACAGATCATACGCCTATCGAATTTAGACGTATTTTTTCAAGAAATTGCATAATAAGAGTATATAAAACGAAAATACAATTCGTCTTATATTCATATAATTCTTATTCTTTCGAGTTCTCATCTGTTCCAATTGGCTAGGTATGAGACCCGCAAAATTTATCTGTAATTCAGAAATAATACTGGGGATTATAATTATAACTATTTCTATTAGTGTCAAAGAAATATGATACGGTTTTAAATGGCTGAAATATGGTATTATGCAGCCAGAAGCTAGAAAACATGCTTTCGAATCCCTCTGTGCAAACGCAAACTGTTTCAAGTGATCCGCTTCCAACCCACGCAACAGGAGCCACTGCCTGCGGGAGCGTAACGCGGTAGGACTTTGCCTCGTCCCCGCCCTAACATGACCCGCCCCTAGCATCCGCCCCTCAACCCACCCCCTTCCCCATACCACTCTGCCCTCCCAGCCCCGCATCACGCCGCATCGCCCGCTCAACCGGTCCGCCCCGCCCCGTCCGGCCCCGCCCCGCCCCTTCCTCCCTGCCCCGCCCCGCGACATCACACGGTCCACCATCATCTCGTCATTTCGGTCCACCCTGCCCCGCCTTGCCCCGCCTCGCCCTCCCCGCCCCACCCCGTCTCGCCTCTCCCAGCTCCGCCCCGCCCCACCCCTCCACGCCCTGCTGCATCCCCCGCTCTATCGGTGCGATCATCGGCGATGCGAGCGTGTGCACTGGGCGGGCAAGCACCGCCCGCTCGCGCATATCTAATCGCGCGCAGATAGGCTGCCCATTAGCCAGCGGCTCCTACGTGGAAAAGCTGCCGCCCTCGCTGCCGCAGTCGCCACGAGCCCAGTTGCAACTCTCCCTCCACTTTACTTGCTACAGCGGCCGCCAACCTTTCGGACTGCACAAGCCCCTAATTTCGTAATTTTAATTCCCTCCGATATCTAGTAGTAATTTTCATTAAAAATAAATACATTGGCAAGTGAAATAGTGATCATTACATTTTACGAAAAATAACCTCACACATGTTTGTGAATTTATCTGTAGTTTTTAATTCACGAATGGTATTTGAGAGGATTATTTTACGAAATACAATAAATATTCAAGAAAGTTTTTGGATTAATAATTTCGTATTAATTAAATAATAATTAATAATCGAAACTACACAAACCTTTAGCCAGTTTATAGTGAAAAAAGTGCCCTTTTTGTAATAAAATCTATCTGTGAAAACAAAATTGCTTTGCAAAACGTTTCTGGTTCTTTGAGATGGAGAAAAATATTGAACCGCAGTAGTTCGAGTTCATACATAGTTCGTGGGTGAAATAATCCGAAAACTTTCAGTTTGATGAAAACGAAATTCATCTACTGAGTATAACTAATGAACACAGTCTGATTTCATTTTAATTGCAAATAATTATTTAATCATAGTAAAAACTTTAAAATATGTATAATTGGAACAAAAGTGTTTAAGTTTAATAATTACGGAATTTTTGGTCTAGTTAGGTACATCCCACACTTTGTAAATCAGTATTAAAATTTATTTTTGAGTAAAAATTTAAAAGTGAAAATAGCTTCACCCTGGAGCCCAACTTGGAACCAACCGAACCTGGCGTTACATCGTAAACGCCCAATTCTAGACCCTGTACATGGAAACACATTATAAAATGGCTAAGCATTTATTTTAACAAATAAAAATCACTACCTCGTGCAGTTAAATTGCATAGAATTGTACTGACCAATTTAATTCGATATGAGTTTCATGATTCTGCTCTTCGTTGACAATTCCTTCCACAGAGTGGGAGTGTCATGAAATGCTTGCGCTCCCGAAATGTAATACGAGTGGGCCCAAAAAAGGCTAATTTTTTGATAACGGCATCAGAACCATATATCACGGACCATACGCAAAATTCTGTCATTTTGTTCATTGTAATGTTCACGTAATATTCTATATGCCTGTTTTGAAAATTGTTGTAATACGTCGTCCATAGTCGTAGCTACGATTAAATATATTTTAACGCAATTCCAGATATATTGCCAATACATTAAAATCAATAAATGTATGATATTTAAACTACCTGATTACCCGATGTTCAAGTACTTATTTATCACAAGTAGGCATAGCTTTGCATCCACTTCACCCAGCAACAATGTAGATGTATTATGAAATGTATCAAATCCACTTCACCCAGCAACAATGTAGATGTATTGTGAAATGTATCAAACTAAATTTGTTATAAAAATAATATTTGATGGTAAAATTTGAAGTGCAAAGTTTCCTCTGTCGTTCAAAGATATTAATGCCAAATTTGCAGCAAACAGTCCAGAGGTCACACATAGGTGAAACGCTGTGAATTATTGTACTTTATTTCCGGCTTTTAATAAACTATTACTAGATTCTTTAGATTGACTATAATTAAACCTAATTTTGTAATGAAACAAAAACATAAATATTTTAATCGATACATTTTCGGGTAACTTTCTATGCCTTAAAATGGGCGATCCGCCACGGAAATATGAACACCAATTCAGTTATCGTTTGTGTTAAGCAATCGCTTATTGCTTAAAAGCAATCGCTTATTGCTTACAGCTTTCTTAGTTCCTTAAGTATCGACTATGGATTCAGCCCATAGATATACACTAATAAAAGCACTTTCGTGAGTGAACATTTTAAAGGTAGTAAGGGAACGACAGTGTAACTCTGCCAAACCTTTATACGAGTACATTCTGAATAAAGGTTCGAAGTGAGTGGTTGAGAGGGAATCAAATGTCATTCACTTTTATATAATGAAATTAACCAACTATCTTATCGAAAGCTACATTTATGCACACTTTCTTCTTTCTGATCAAGATTTAACACGTCACTTCAATGAACGACGCTAAAATTTGCGTCATTTAACGCAAGTATTGAGAACGTAACCTCAGGATTTAGGTCCAAGCTATGTCTAAACGGATTTCCCAACTGGCAACACCCGTCTACCACCAGAGCTACGTCTTCCAGGAGACAAGAACTGAGTTGATCCCACCGAACATCTTTCTCTTATCATTACTGCCGTCTTTGGAACCTTGCAAGACCCGTTCCGGATTCAGCATACTTGAGCAACATGGCAAGTTCTGCAGAGTAGCCCAAGGTTTGTGGGCGGCTGTTGTGTCAAGGGAAGAGGAAAAGATAAAGTCTCGTCTGAGTACTCCAAGGCCGTTTGCCAAGTGTCGAAACTGACGAGGGCGGTAGAATGTTGAATGACTCCCATGAACTTCAATTGTTGCATTAGAAGAGACATGTCCATGATTTGTTGTTTTATGTTATTTTTAAGGTCTCATCAACTTCTAGGTCAATAACGGCCACTATTGCATGTAACGGAATGGTAGCTGTGAGGATGACATGATATGATGATGATAGGGGGTAAAAGGACGAACACAATACTATCATGCCCGAGAGGGGACTCGAACCCGGATCCTTCGGTCAGAGATCGCTACGGCACTACTGCCTTAGCTGTCTCGGCCACCGGATCGGCCACCATTTGTTGTTCACTACGAAATGCAGGGAATATGGGATTGAATTGTCCTAGCTGAATATATTGTTTGAACAATTGCGAATTAATTATTATAAATATACTGTTGACTACTATTTAAGGAAGGATAAGCTTTACTTTGGGTGACATCACAAAACGAATTTGGACTTCTTACCAGGGCTAAGGCTTTTGATGACATGTTTGCCTGGTTATCTCAGAATAAGAAATAAAACTGTGGTGGTAAATAAAATAAGGATAATTTTTAAAATATAATATTTTATTTTATTAGCTGAGGAAGTAAGAACGATGCTCTGCAAATGTATGACAAATTATGAGACGTCACCAAAGACAAAACTGCCGTCCAAACAGGCTAACTATGGTTTGTCCTACTGGCTGCCACAATTTTCTCACCTATGCGCCTGGAATAACACACATGCATTTTGTAGTGTTGTGTTTAAAATTCGGAAATAAAGTTTCAAACTTCAACATTTACTACGCTTTTAAAAGTTTTCAATCACTTTGGTGATATCAATTAAATTTAAACGAATATGGGTTGATTATTATGTCAACGGGTCAAGAAAAAAGTGTCTAGTTTTATATAGATTCAAAAACGTTCATTAATATTGACATAGTACATTGATATTCAATACCGTAGCCCGGCAGTGCAGAGAACAAGTTAGTTCACAGAAAACAGTATAACGAAGGGAAAAAAACACTACATATTCTATTATGATTCACTTATTGCATATTGAGGCAAATATAGAAACGTAAATTATCCCTAATTGCTAATGACGCCCAATACATCCACCATGTCACTACTAACTAGAGAGAACATGGCAGTAAGCCGGACGACCAGCGGTGAGACTATGATGTAGCTTCCGAAATCCCGCGGCGATACAAAGCTTTGAACAGAACAGAACCACATCACACGCGGCGAGCGTTGGCGAGGGGTGGCGGCGCAGTAGTGGTGGTTGGCGGGTAGCGGTCAGCAATGAGGCCGCTTCCCTTGAGGGCGCGTTTTAGACGCAGTTTACTCTGGCGTCTGTCTTTGGCGCGGCGAACGGCACAGCCCAATAGGTCATTTAATGTCGTCAGTTAATATCATCTCCTAGACTTGATTGATTGATTTGAGATTCCACGCATGTCAACTGCTAAGGGCATTAGTCCCGGAAATGTAGTACATGTTTTATCGCGGGAGGTTGCAGTGAACTTTCCCCGCGGGGTGACGAGACCTAGCGGCCACCTACGTTGGCTTGTGGGGTTTTCACAACCAGGTATCTCTCACCACCGGGCACCGCCCCAGCCGGGATAAGCTGTAAGCTCCCGACTGGTCTCCCGGTATTTGTGGTAGTGTAGAGCATGTGAGTGTAAGTGTGTGTAAGTATGGGGTGAGGAAGGAGGAGGAAGGAAAGATCGCGCGAGGTGCGTTTATTTCCTATTTCCATCTATAGGCTTTTCATTGACCTGTGTTTCAAGTTGGCTCATTCAAAGGGGAACTGCACGTCACAACACTGATAAATAATACAGTTGCTATTGCCAGATAACGCTTCATCACATTTCCCAAAGACAAATGGGAACAAACGTCTTGGGACAATTTTAGAGATATCTTGCCGCTTCATTTTCAATTACATCAGATAAAATGCAGCACTTTTAGAAGATTTAGCATATACATTTTTCATCAGTGCCCAAAAAACCTAATGTTAGCTTATCCTCAAACATTTTAATATTTATTTCGTTTCAATTGATAAATACGCAAATGAAAAGGTTAAGTTTTTAAGAATTATAATGTATGCTTTCATTTCTAAAACTAGATGCCTATGATTCTGCGACTGTCATTGTAAATGATATTAATTGAACCTTTTAATATTTAACTTTTATTATTTTATATTAATATTTAACTATTTTTAACTTTCAACATTTTAAATTGTAACTCTTATATATATATATATATATATATATATATATATATATATATATATATATATAATTTACACATAGGCATCGAAAATAATTATAACTTTTCCCCTAACCTCAAAAAGAAACAATTATAACCTCTCTTTCGTATAAATAGAGCTAAGGGTGTGAGTTTCAAACGTGCCACCTTTGAATTACTTTTATTGTCCCTTCAAAAATCGTGATTTTCAGTCCAAAGAAGAAGCAAAACATTTCCAAAGAATACGCACTTCAGAACACCTTCCCGGCATTCCAACAGATCGCAGCGTTTCCTTGCCGGCGCGAGCAGTCGCGAGGATTCAACACAAAACGTTGACAATTGTTACACTGCCTTAAAACATTAAGGGCGACATAAGATATCTTATTCTAGCACATCATATAATAGAAAAGGGTACAAAACCTTCGTCTTCCTCTTAGTTTATAGATATAAAATGAATCGATATCGAGTTAAGTTTAACGAATTTCCTGTGCGGGTTAAAAACATAAATTATAATATGAACAATGTAAGAATTTAAATCAATTGACATTCGTACAAAGCAATTTAGTGCATGTACCAGGATTTTTGAAGGTTGTACTGAGATATACATTTAATTATCTGGCAACGCTGGACGGAAGATATTCTCGCGTATCTCAAAGAAGTTAAATGATTTATTGACGATCGCTGCTTTGCTTCGAATTTCCTTGGCGATGTGTTCCCCGTGAGCTAGCTGTGCTGCGTGGATAAAAGCGTGATATATGCCCGCTGTAAGTAACGTGTTAAGAAAGGTAATTAATTAATTCCAGGACTGTTAACACATTCTCTTTACATTGTGTGCTGCCAGTCTTAAGTTTTCGTCATTTCAGCAATCTCTATTTCAAGGAACAGAGAAGGCGCTTTTTACAAAGTCGTCCATCAAAGTTCTTTCTAGTTCTCCCACCGCACTAATGTAAAACAAAGCTTTTCGAGTCCCTCAACGGCATTTATTCCTTTGTTCTTTAGATGAATTAAGTATAATCGTAGAAATTAAATACAATACCTATGTAGTTATAATATTAAACATAGGGGGCGTTTAAATCTATATAGTTCTAGGAATTTGAAGGGTTGTTTTGTGTTTATAATGTACATCTAGTTGGCGGTTGGCCAAGCACGTGGATGCGAGTCAAAGAGAAATACCGCCTGTTGGGAGGTAACCCGCAACAAAATCGGGATTTTTCTCTATTTTTTTTACTACAAACGAAAACACCTAGCGTAGGTTGCTCCAGCGCCATTATGGAACTATTCTGGCTTTACCAGGTTATAAGCCGTTACGTATCTGTAGTGCTGGGTGGATTGCACAAACATACGAGTACATTGTCCACGTCAACAACACTATCCTCCTTTGCGATCGCGCAGCCGGGTAAAAGTAGAACAGCCATTTTTAGAAAATGGATCTATTCAGAAGGAGACGTACTAATTTGTCAATTGAATTGTTTATAATGAAAGCAGCACTGCAGCCGAATAATTTTGAGAAAACTAGAAAAATATTATATATGGTCGCTACTGGAGCATTTAACTTAGGTATGAATAGAAATGTCAGAAAAATTGTTTCATTTTTTGGAGAGGATGGCCTGGATAGCAGTGTGCCAATCAACTTCAATTGCAAAGTGCCCCATACTGAATTCCAAAGAGCTCCGAAAGGAATTTCTGATTAATGATGCTCGTCGAGGTGACAAGGGAACTGAAAAAAAATCTTGAACATCAGGGACTTCATTGAGACTCAATCAAGAGCTTCTTTGAGTGTTACGTTTAAGAACAGAATAATCCTGTTAAACTGAGAATTCTTTATCATCTTAAAATCTTGTGAAGTAAGCATTAAAATGTTTATGCAAATGAATTTGCAACACAATACGCTAAGAAAAATGAAATTTCACATCTGCCTGACGTACGAAAATGTTAGTACAAAGGGTGATTGTACATAAACGTATTATTTCCTGCTGAATTTTGTTTCCTCAATATACAATTGTAAGAAGTCAGAATGAAAATTATGTAATAACGTTTTTACATTGAAAATTTTGGAGAAGGTTGAAAGTTAAAATTGAGGTTCTCCTTGCATTGTATATTACATGTGTTCGTAGTGCAACTTCCGAACTCGCTGCAGTCATGCGTTCAACCACCTTAGCTCGCTGACAGGTTTCTTGTCATGGTTCGTCGCCCACCAGAGCAACGAGCTAAACTCACTCCCGTTAATCAAATGGTTTGGTCCGACGTAGTCTGACACAGAGAGACAAGAAAATTGCAAACGATGAGGGTTTGAAACATATTGAGCACCAGAAACACTTCAGCAATTGTTATTTTAAAAATAAATCCAGAATTACAATAACTTGGTATTTTTTTAAATTAAGGGAACATTTTTTGTTCGTTAAGCATGATATTCTGTCTCATTTTATGGAGATTTTGTTAAACAGACTTCTTTGAATGTGTCGTGTTTATTCAAATGTTAAGAAACATTGTTTAGGACATTGCATTGTTAAAACTTTATAGCAGTTTACTCTTCATGCAATTCAAATTTTGTGAAAAATATTATCCTGGGCAGATTTAGGACCCACACGGAGTATTTCAAATATGCACGTGCGTTAGTGTGCACATGTCGTGACTGGGCGCTATACATCTACGGGTTTGAAGGCGATGAGCCACGCCTGGCGGGCGGTTCTAGGGCCCCAAACCTCGTCGTCCACCCGCTTTAATATTCTTAATCGCGGAAGAGGCTGCTGCGGGAGGTGCACAGGAGAAACAAAAAAGGGGGAGCGGCCTCGGCGGTGGTTGTGGAGGGGCAGAGGGGAGGGGCAGCGGCGGCGTGCGGTCTGTGCCGAGCGCGGGGGTTGAGGCACACCGCCCGGAAGTCTACGGGGAAGGGTACACGGTAGAGGCCTATGCTGACTCCGTTGCTGAGCTGCCGTCCCCGCCACCTCTCCCTCCCCGTCCCCACCATCATCCCCACTGCCGGTCTGTTATGTCACTTCTTCCGTTCCTGCCACCCACGCCTCAACTCCCAAGACTCCACCGCCTTCATTTCCACTGCCCACGTCCCTGCCGCCCAGGTACCCGTAGCTCACTGGGCGAGAACCGTCCCTACCGTAACCACCCTTGCCACGACCGTCCCTACCACAGACGTCCCCGCTACTACAGTTCCCATCACAGCATTCCCACCACAGCAGTTCCCACTGCCACTATCCCCACCGCAACCGCTCCGCCACAATCACTCCCGCCACAACCACTCCCGCCACAACCACTCCCGCCACAACCACTCCCGCCACAACCACTCCCGCCACAACCACTCCCGCCAAAACCACTCCCGCCACAACCACTCCCGCCACAACCACTCCCGCCACAACCACTCCTGCCACAACCACTCCCGCCACAACCACTCCTGCCACAACCACTCCCGCCACAACCGTCTCCACCCCAGCGGTCCTCGCCCCAACCGTCCCCGCTACAATCGTCCCCGCCACAACCTTCCCTGCAACACCCGTTCCCACTCCTACCATTCCACCTCGTGTGCCCCCCCCCACAACCCCCGTCCCAACAGTTCCCGACATAACCTTCCCCGGCACAACCATCCCCGTCACAACCGTCCCCGCTACTACGACCCCTGCCACATCGGCCCCTGCCACTACCGTCCCCGCCATAACCTTCCCCGCCACAACCGTTCATGCCACAACCGTCCCCGCCAAAACCGCCGTCTCCATCGTCGGCTCCAAAAATAGCATTTGTAGCACTCCAATCTGAAACGCCTCCGCCAGACAGCGATCCCAGCCCTAGCTCCCCAACCGTTCTCACCAAGCCTTTTCAGGTCATCCCCCAGCTTCCACCCCCACACACGATACCCACACACGAGATACCCACAACCCTACGTTTACCACTTTCCAGCCACGTACTCCAATTCTTGCCGGCTCTTTCCCATCCTCCACTTCCCGACTACCACTCTCTGTCCTCGCCCCTCCGGACCGGGGGACCCAAAAAACCAACTCTCCTCCTCGGCTCCAAATCTCCGTCTTCCACAGCGGCATCCACAACACGTGAGGCTATTTATCCCACCCTCTCCTCTCCTCATTCCTCCTCCCGCACGCTCTCCCCTAATGTTAATCCCCCTTCCTACCGCACCTCCTTTCCAAGCCTCCACCTCCCCCCGCCGCCCTCTAAACTCTTCCCTCCGTCGATGAAAACCCTCTTCTCCACCTTGAACTCCATTGCCATCTCCCACCACAAATATGTTTCTTTACCTCGCCACCGAGCGTCCACCTCCACCGTCCGCACCTCACAACGCAGAGGCACCGCTCGGCATCTTCTGCGTGGTCCCTCTCTCTCGCGCTTTTAACTCCGCAGCCGCGTCTCGCCCCAAACCATCTTCCTCGCCACGCCTCCGAGTCTCCACCTCCGCCGTCCGCATCTCGCAACGCACGCGGCACCCCCGTCGCCGCTCTGCTCTCCGCGGATCCAATCCCTCAGTTTACATCCCCCCCCTGCTCGCACCCACCGTCCTTCAGGGAACGCGCTCCTCCTCCTCCTCCTCCCATCCCATTTCAGTAGACCTCCAACGGTGTATGTCGTCTCCTCGCGCCCACTTTTCGTTCCGCAGACATCACCACTCTACGTGCACACTCTCCCCGCCAACCCTCTCCTTGCTCTTCGTCTTTTATAACACCCACTCACCCCTCCCTCCCTCCTTTCCGTCAGCGAACTTCGACTCTCCCCGCGGGGACTATGTAGAGCACATTCTCTGGCCCCGCCCATCCAGCCTCCGTTCCGCAGATCTCACCCCTCATAATACAGCATATCCCCGCCAACCCGACCGTCTGAGAACACCCACTCGCCCCTCCCATCCTCCTCTCCGAAAAAAAACTCATCCTTCAGTGATCACCGTCTCTCCTCACGTCCGCCATCTCCCAGACCGCACCCTCTTTCCCCGCCCTTCGAGTCTTCTTTCCCCAGTGCTCGCCTCCTCAATGTTCACCATCTCCACGGCCACCTTCTCCGCCGCCCTTCCAGTCTCCTTTCCCCAGCCCTTCTCCAGTACACCGTCTCGCCTCGAGGCCGCCATCTTCCAGAACACAACCTCTCCCCCCGCCCTTCCAGTTCCTTTGCGCACCCCTCATCCCTCAATGAACACTGTCTCTCTCCACGGCCACAATCTCCCAGAGCACACCCTTCTTCCCCGCCTTTCCGCAGCCCTCAGTCTCTCTCATTCCTTAGTCTCTCAGTGCGACCTCCATCTCCAAGAGAACGCCGTCTCCTCCGCCCTTGTAGCCCATCCCTCAGTGTACAGCCTCTCCCCCGCGGGCGCTCGGGGCCGGGCGCGGCTGGCGCCGTGCGGCGCGGCGGTGGCGGGTGGCGGGCGGCGGGGGCGGCGGGGGCGGCGGGGGCGGCGGGGGCGGGGCGGCACAGTGCAACGCTGCGCGCGCGGGGTTCGCTCCCGCAGCCCCGGCGAGATCCATAGCGCTCGCGCTCGCGCGGGCGGGGGCGGGGGTGGCGGGCGGGGCCGCGGGGGCGCGGGGCGCGGGCCGGGCGCGGGGCGGCCCCGCCCATCCCCCCGTGCGCGCGCCGGGTGCTGTGCAAGTGCAGCGCTCGTGGGGCCACCGCGCACCCGGCGCGCAGGAGGCGGCAGGAGCGCAGCGAGGAGGCTGGAGCGCCCCCGCGCCCTCGCCGCCCCCGCCGCCGCCGCCGCCGCCGGCCCATCGATCGGCCCCCAGCCAGCCAGCAGGAGGTGGTGGCGGCGGCGGCGGCGCCAGCCCAGCCGCGCCAGGCGGCCTACCCCCTGTCCGCCGCGCGCGACGCACAACAGCCACGTTCATTTCCAACTCGCCCGACTAGGAAAATCACTTTTCTAGCACGGATAGTCTCTCGACGTACTTGAAATCGACAATTTTCAACGAAATATATGTCCTAGCCTGCTATTAATCCGCTGCCCCAAACTCAAATTAATGAAGTTTACAGGATTCGTCATAAATATTAATTAAATTCATTGGCAATATCACCTTTTCTCGTATAAGTTTTGTAATAATTGTTCAATAATACACACTAATTAATTATTTTATAAGTAGAAGAAACTTTAAGGAACACTTATTGTACATACTAATAGTACACAAATCTTGCACAAATTTCTTCTTAAATTCATATATTCATTCTTCAAAAGTTCTTCCATAGTCTCGGGCCATTCCTTCATACCAAACGAACAGCAAAAATTACAAATCACGAAGGAAAATTCGCAGAATTTGGAATGACAATATTGTGATTATGCAAGTGTCGTTTAGATTTAAGTCAAATGTGCGTAACAAAATGACATCTTTTCCTATAAAACATAACTCAAACTACAATTGCATTCTTCTTTATCTTCACCCACAATATATGTCAATATATAAATAAATGAAATTTGTGGGTGCTTTTGGAATATAAAGATTACTCTAACGCCAATATACTTGAGTTTCAAATTTTTACTGTAGATTATTTTTGTATAAGCCACACACTGCCATGAAACAGGACTTACAAGTTTGATTATACCATTGCATAAGTAATGGACACGACCTAACTTAATGAAGGATGATAGAACAATGACAACATGCAAGAGGTTGTTACACGCAAAAGGGTGTTACTGGATTAGAAGAAATAAATACTTTAAAAGCAATTAGAAAATATAATTTGTTGCCTTCGCGCACTGATACATCTATTATACGAAAAACGAGGCATGGGATAACCGTGGATTGTTATTCTTTTTTATCGCTTGTTTTCTATTTTTTAAAAAAGGAATAGCTTCTATCGACATTACTACCCTTTTGCATGGGAACAGCTATTCCATGTAGCACTCTGAAACAAATAAAGCTTATCCCGTTACTGCACTTTGAATTATTCGTACTGAACTTATCAAGATTATTCTACCATCCATCATACGATAACGACCAGTGAAAGGCAAAGGCAAATATCCACTGTGATCTCCTGCCGAGGAGTAGGGCGAACTTCCTGGCCTAAGCCTTCTCCCTTGCCGACTCTGAGAAATGAAAAGCATAGATATGTATGTTCGGTGTAATTGAAGCAGCCTTAAAAATCTGGAAAGCTTCCCTGGACAGAAAGTTTAGAAATTCACCTTTTCAATAAAAATTCTGCAACAATAGAGGCTGACACAATTACCGTAAGGGTTGTATATGTGTTGTACCTTGGGCATATTTTGGGAGGAGGGGGAAATCCCATGTAAACCATGTAGGTCGGCGAAAGTTCACCATACACCGGGGAAAGAACATTGCCATCGACCTAAGTTAATCATTAACTATTGTAGCGGGATTAATGAACATAGCACTTAGCGTATCCGTGAAAATAAAACAAAAAGGGAGTATTTTTGAATAGTACTAACGTTTTATCAACAAAATTCTCACGGATCTGATGTCTCTAAAGTGCCTCTGACCGGGATGTCTTAGTGTAGGAGTCGCGACGGTGGCAGGAATTTCGACACTTAAAGACACCTAGATCAAATTCAGTCGCTGCCTAGAGGGGAAATCCAGTACGCGGCTGCGCTGATCGGTAGTTTCCTGTGGTTTTTCCTATCCAAAACCAGGCGATTACCGGAGCGGTACTCTAGCAAATGGCCACGGACCGCGCGTGATATTTCCTTCCTCTTCTTTGTCCCATCTTCTCACCTTACATTCACTTACAAGCACTACACTACCACCGTGTCTGGAGACCAGTCGGGCGCTTAGAGTTTGTCTTGTCAGGGGTGGTGTGGTGCTGGTGGGAAATACTTGGCTGGGGAAAACCCCGCAAGCCGACGAAGGTCGGCAACGGATCTCGCCAACCAGCGGAGGAAGATCTCTGCCACCTCCCGCGATAGAAACATGCTCTACACTTAAGGGACTAATGATCTTAGTAGTGGCGCGCCAGGAATCAGCAATAAAAACTAACCTTTGGATCAAGTCCATGCCATTCATGTTGTTTCTTTCAAGTACTAGTTAAAAGACATAGAGTTCTGAAATAAGCTTGTTAAAAAAACATTCATTTGCTTGATGTCAAATGTTTGTTTCGCAGCCCTGAAAAGAAGCATTCTTGTGCGTTTGTTTTTATTTTTGTGTGTGTTAATGTTTAGTCAAAAAGAACAATGGCAGAGATCTTCGATTGTCTATAATATTAGAGATAGTATTAGAAGTAGAGATAGTATTAGTAGTATACTATTAGAGGTAGAGTATTAGGGTCAGGTAGTTTATGAAACTTAGTAGAATTTATTGCCAATTATTTGTTCGCTGACGTCTTCAAAAATGTATTATATAATCTGAGCTTTACATATGCACGATCAAAAACACAAGGTGTTGATTGAAGTCTAGACAATTTTACACATTAGTATTTTTAAAATCAATAAAAAACAACACTCAATGTTATTGAAAAAATATTATTGATAGACAATACGATATAAATAACAACAAAAAAAGGAGCTAAACACAGAAGTTGGTTGGTAACCATATGGAATATGTAAGCCATTTTTCTGGGTTACAAATCATTTCCAACACAAATTCGAATTCCAATGCTTTCTTAGACAACATATTTTGTTCACCAATCTTACAGTGCTTCGCATTAGTTCCTCGATCGGCGAGCTTGCTTTTAGAGGCGGGTTTGCTTATATAATACATGTAATAAGACTGTAAATGCGAGGCGTGTAATAAGACTTTAAAAATTTATAGAATGGAAGGGATTTCCTTCAAAAATATTTGTAAAACTACTGTAAAAAGTTATTTTCTTAAATTGTCTACCAAAGACAATTACAAAAATTGTACCGCAAATTTTCGTCTTTTAAGAACCTCTTTTATTCACGCACAATAGCATATTTTATATCCTGAAACCGGAAGTCTTCTAACCAATCAGCTGATGTAACAAAATTAGCCAGGTTATTTTAATCGCGTCTCCAGCCAATAGTGGGGCGCTTGGAGGCTGTTCATTAGAGGCAGAGCGCCCCGGCGGCAGCGCGCCGCAGGCGCGGAGGATGCAGCAAGGGGGGTTACGCAAAGCGCCCCGGGTCGTCAGCCCCCGCGTCGACGAGGAGGCGGATTGCACAGCGCCGCCGGGGGGGGGGGCGGCGGGAGGCCCGTGTCGACACGCACGCGCCGCTTGCCCCACAAAGGGAAGCAGCTCGCGCGGTGGGGAAACCGCTTATCGGCGGCGCTGCGCTAGTCTCCGACGCCCCCGCGCGCCCGCCCGCCCCCCGCCCGCCTCCGTCCCGAGGGAGCTGCCGAACGCGCCGGCACGCCCTCTCGCTGCGCCGGCCGCCGTCATTGCGCCCCGACGCCAGCCCGTCCCCACGGCCCCGCCGCATAGGCATGAGGATCCTCTAGCCGCCAGGACTGCCCGCAGAATCGACCCCGACGCTGTCCCAACTGCCTGCGGTATCGAATGTCACCGCCGCCGGCTCTACAATCTGACATCGCTGCGAGTATGGCACCACTGCCGCTACGTCACCGCAGCTACGTCGTATCCGCTCCCACATCGTCCTCGCTGCCACGTCCTCCCCGCTGTCAAGGCGTCCTCTCTGCCATGTCACAACTAATAGGTGGTCGCCGTTGCCACATCATCCCCCTGACACGTCACTTTCAGTGCCAGGCTGTCGCCGCCCCCACGTCGTCCCGGTTGTCAAGGCGTCCTATTTGCCACGTCACAGCTGACACGTGGTCTCCGTTAGCACATTATCCCCCTGCCATGTCGTCTTCCGTGCTACGTTCCTCCTGCCGCCATGTTCTCGCTACCACGTCGTCCCTGCTGCCATGTCATCACCGTTGCCAACGCGTCCTAACTGCCACGTCTCAGCTGATACGTGGTCCCCGTTGCCACATTATCCCCCTGCCACGTCGTCTCCCGTGCCACGTTATTCCCGCTGCCATGTCCCCGATGCCACGTCGTCCCCTCTGCCATCTTCGCGCTGTCATGTCGTCCCTGCTGCCGCGTCGTCACTGCTGTCACGTCGATCCCGCTGCCAAGGCGTCCTTACTGCCAACGCGTCCTCACTGCCGAGTCACAACTGATACGTGTTCCCTGTTGCAACATCGTCCCCATACTACGACATTTCCCGTACTACGATGCTCCCTCTACCACGTTGTCCCTACTGCCACTCCCTATCACGTTATGACGTGTTCCTGCTTAGGTATGGCCTGTGATATCTCTTTCCTGCTGCCATTCCCTACCCTCGTAGTCTCAATCCACCAATCTCCTCAAACAGTCTAGATCAATGTTCCGTCTAAAAACTGAAATTGTTAATTGTTGAGCGTTCAGCATTGCTTCAACAACGAGGCTTCCCAATCATCATGATGGTTCCACCGTAATCAGTCCAATTTAATTTGCAAGCAATAAAGAAAAGAGATGCATGTTTTTTGATATACCAACAATGTAGTAAAAAAGAAGAGAAAATCAGCCTAAATGATTATCATAAAAAAACTATTCATCATTACCATAGCAAAACTCGCTATTCAGATGTTCAAACCAAATGTAACTATGTATTATTATTACTATTAAACTTGTTCTAATCACCTTGGATTGCTTTATTTCTATGACTCCAGGGTGGAAAAGATTACTGTCCAAAAATATTATATTTTATTTACGATCCATAAGCTGGCGGACAGTCAATTCTTTTCAACCTTATTAACACGTACACCTTGGCTCGAATCTGACCTTCTCCAAACCACACCGCAAAGAATTTTCAATTTTTTTTCTTCTTCTGTACTTGTCTAACCTTTCCAGCCCAACTCTTCTTCTCATGTTTGACTTCTTTCAGTATATCGCATCATTCACCTTTCACCTGGTCGCATCACTCCTGCATCTAATTTTGAACTGTCGTGAAAGCCAAATAAAAAATATGAGAACTATTCCATATTATCACAACATTATTTTATTCACGTAAGGCATGTTCCTTAATATTAGATGGTTCTAGTTCATATATTTCGTGTTCTAGCATATTTTTGAAATTATTATCTGTCAAAGCCTGATCACTTTCTCAAGCCTCACACATCCTGGCCATTCACTGGTTTTCATTAAAACACTCTATAATGTAGACTGTGCTGTTTCCGCTCTTTTTGGCTCCTTTTCCAATAAGCCAACTTCTTTGCTAATGTTCTTTTCTATATTTCGGAATTAATTAATTTGAAATGCACTACCTGTAAATTAATTTACATAACTGTAATTGAATTAGAGAAACAAATGTGAGAGTGTGCCAATCGCACTTGATCACACCGCCGTAAATAACTGTCATTTAAAGCAGCTGGATTTTCCGTCTCTTAATTCCCAATTAAAACTGTTTTCATGCACGCTTTTGTGTCACGTGGGAACATTGGCTCCACGCACGTTCCGCGCTATCTCCGTTGCTGGTTCTGCGAGCCAGTGCAACTGGCTGTCGAACGCGAGCGCCCTCGCGCCAGTCAGTGGCGTTACGTGCACCGGAAGTCGCTCCATCCGCGATGCGCCTCGCTTCCGGGATGCATGTTCCGTGGATCGTGTGGGCGATCGACTCAAGAAACATCGCCAGAAAAAGGAAACGGAGGTATCTGAATGAACGATAGGCATATCAAAAACGACCTAGATACCGTACGGTTATTGGTGTATGAAAGAGGTAATCAAACCACGATAAGTAAAAATAGTGCATTTAACACATTATACGCATCAGTGGTTCTTCAGCAACATTAATACCAAAATGGTATTTGATATTAATGTTCCTGAAGAAACACTGAAGATCTGGAAAGCTCCAAACTAGTCGAAACTAGTATGGCACGATGAATGTATATATGTGTAAAATGCGTTAAATACACCATTTTTATTTATTATGGTCAGATTACCTCATTCATACACCTAATATGAACTCCCACAAGATGGTTGAAAGCACGAACGTATGGTTAATGGTTACGTCTCCAGGCGGTTCCAAGTGGAATTTGTGGTGGAAAACGCGGGTTGGTGGCAGGTTTTCTCGGGGTACTCCCGTTCCCCGTGCAGCATGCATTCCACGGGATGGCTTCTTCAATCATTCTCTATCCTATGCTGTCGTTAACAATCATTCCCCTTCGGATTCACACACAGTGGGGTCTAGGTGTTAACGGGAACTAGCTGAGAATGTTTCGCAGGTACATCAGCGGATTATCGATGAGTAGGGTCCCGGCCGGTGAACTAGAGAGAGAGAGGATATGGTGAACGAGTAGGGGACACCCCTTCCCAAGACCCTAGATACGAATGGTAGAGAATGGTTGTAATGCGTTGTGGGGTGAGGAGTACATATTGATGCTGGCCCCTGACGGAAAAAAATGTTTAATTTTAGTATAGTTTTTTTAATGGTTACGTCGGAGAATCTAGTATGGTTTTGGCATCAGAATGCTTCGGAAAGATATTAATATCACAAATGCCGTGTATTCAGAATTTAAAGATTAGAAAAAATAGAGGAATGCAAAATATTGAAACTACAGTCGAATTCTTTTAGACTATTTAATCTTAAAGGGATGGCTTCTATTTGACCTATACTAATCAGGAGCTTTGGGTATAGGGTTATCAATGATTTGCATGTGTTATTTTTCAGATTTTTTAGTAAATTAGGCGCTACTTTTTACTTTGTGTTTGATTGAAAGATAGTTCAATGCTTTCATTAATTTTTACAAAATGCGTAAGAAAAATTTTTATGAACGTTAAGTTTTTCGTCAACGTGATATATTTCAGGGTAATTTTGCATTTATTCATTTCAGTTTAATTTATTTCAACAGGTTACACAAGAAATTTATTTAAGGCAAGTACATAGTGAGTAGGTAAATAATAGTGTAGACTTTTGAGTTTTACGGCAACTAATTCTACTCAGTATGATATATTTTATGTAGTAACATGTCACACAATGTTACGTAATATTAAATATTATTAAGTAAAGTCACTAACAAGATTTAATTCATTTCGTTTTAAACTATTTTTGTCGACTTCAGTCGATGCACTGTTAGATAGAATTCCTTTTACTCTACATCGCCACATAAAACTAGCATACAACCATGCACGGCGCTTCGCTGAGTACCATGAAATGCGCACGCACATCAAAGAGACTCTCCTCACATACGACCTCAACCACAAGTTGAATCTGGAAAACTTCATACCCACAATCTCACACTCACAGACCGATACCCATATCGACAAATGTACACAATCCCCTTCAAGTAACCAAGCACCCGTATGCCGCAGACATTGCACGAATGAGCAGAGCATGTACTCACGCCAGTGCTTCTGAAAATCGGACATTGGCGATACAGAACACTGTCCCCGGTTGCCAAAAACATGGTCAAAAGCCTTTCAAATGAACATTCAGTCCGGGTACTCCTAAGATCCAAAAAGTTAGGTTGGCTTCTTTACCGTTGAAAAGGACCGTTGTTGAGAAAGTTACCTGACTCTCGAGAAGCTATTTTCATCCCAGGGTCCAGTATTTTCAGTCAAAAATACAAGCTGAACGTAAGAAGTGTACGTAATACTTTTCCATTTCCATTTTCTGGAGTTTCACTTTCTGACATTTTTAATTATTTTAATTTCCTGGAGTTAACAACCGAAAGAAATTAGGTAAGTTTATCTTTGACTAAAAAGCAGTATCATTTTATGATTATTCAAACACTAAGGTATATTTTGTTTAATATTTCCAGTTTATAATTGAATTTGGATATTTCAGACTTTTACTTCTATTTTTTTTTCAAACAAAGATTTTGATCTTTTTAATCGTCTTCATTTTTTTAAAAAACTGAAACAACCTTCACTCATCGTCATATTTTATCTGTTTTTCCTGTGAAGTCTTAATTTCCACTCCCCTTTATCAGTCCTACATTTTCCCTACTTTTTCGGAAATAAAATCTCTTCGGAAATTATTTACCTTAAAACAGCCCGTTATCGATATTTCGAACGAAGAGTCTTTGCGTTTGCTATTTTCGGCCTCATTTTCAGCAATCGAGATGAATGCGGACGTTTAGGGACGCGCTTGGCTTAACTGTAACTCGTCGTTGAGGGTGTGCCACGCACACGCGCTCGCCGCTCTCAAAGAGAGAGACACTTCAAAGAGAGGGACGAGAGCGCGGAATGGCGCGAAGCGGACGGGCGCGGCGCTTCAGGCGCCGAATGCGCCCACCGAGGGCACAGCCCGCCAAGCGACTGAGACTGGAGGAGGAGACCAAGCGTTCTGGCGCAAGCGTTTACAACAACGTCGATAACCCCCACTCTATGATGATTTCACTTCCTACCCAGAAGCCACACCCCCCATTCATAAAGCAACAAAAGCTGGTTCATGTGTCCGCCTTCGCAGATGATGAGCTCAAATCTAGTTAAATACGGATATTATAACTACGAGTAGGACGTTTTCTGAAATATTGTAAATGTCGTTGCCCGAAAAATAATTCTCAATCAAGTTTGGAATGGAAGGTTTGGAGTGTTCTAAAATTGTTTTGAATTAACCTTATCATTTGTAATTTTTGTTTTTCAAAACAAGATTTTAAATAAAAATAAATGTATTAAATTTTATTTAGTATTTTTGGTTCATGATTTAGCAGTAAATGAAAAAAAGAAACATATGCTTGACTTTATCGTACATTTTAGAAATATATGGAATAAGGGAATCGAGTAGAAGATAAATACATTCAATGTATACTCTGATATTAAATTTCAAAGAGATGCATTAAATTTTATTCAACGATAAAGATAAAGAGCTTGCAAATTTACGTTCTAAATTCGAAGGAGAGAGGAGTAATGTAGTTGGAAGGAGATTGTTATCAAATTGCCCCGAGGCAAAGGAAGAAAAAATCTCCCCAGTTCAGACGCGAATGTGCGTTTGGGTCGGAAGCGCTGCGCTCCCCTTTCGCGGCCGATGCGAGCGCTCCTGGCGGAGCTCCCGGAGGTATTCCGATCTCATTGGGCCCCGCAGTTTATCAGGCGGATCCGTTCTCCGCCGCCGCCGCCACCACTGCCGCTATCCGATATCGGAGGTCTCAATCAGAAGAGCCATGGGAACCGGTGCATCCGCCGCAACCGGGCCCGCTCTCGACCGCCCCCGCCCCGCACCCTCCCACCCACCCGCACCCTCCCCCCACCCCGCTCTGCCCCTCCCCTCTTCGCCTTGCCGGCAACCGACGACCTCTGCGGCCATGCAGACCTCGCCCGCTCCATCGCCGTCCCTCCGTACGCCGGCCCAGCCACCTCCGCAGCCCGCCCCACCATCCCGCCTCGCCCCCCGAATCGCCCCCCCCGCCCCGCCCCGCCGATCTCTAGGGCCCCTCGCCACGCCGCCTCTACCGACGCCACCAACCCTGCCTCCCGCGTTATCCCTGCCGCCCTCGGGCCCCCTCTGACTGGCAAAAGTAGCTCCGGGTATGACTAGAGGACAATTTTAGCGGCCGAATTCAGCTCTGATCGGTAATTTTCCGTGGTTTCTCCGATCAAAACCAGGCGAATGCTGAAACGGACCATGGACCGCGCGCGATCGTTTCTTCCTCTTTCTGCTCCTTCCCTCGTCCCTTACACACACTTACATCTACATGAACTACACTACCACACATGTTACGAGA
The DNA here is from genome assembly GCA_038098605.1 of Gryllus longicercus. Classification (NCBI taxonomy): domain Eukaryota; kingdom Metazoa; phylum Arthropoda; class Insecta; order Orthoptera; family Gryllidae; genus Gryllus; species Gryllus longicercus. The sequence goes on along the minus strand of JAZDUA010000312.1, from coordinate 794,735 downwards.
CAAAGAGTGGAGCTTAGCGCTTGTCCCGGGTAGGGCGCTGGTGGCAAATACCTGGATGAGGAAAATCTCCGCAAATTCTATCGCCTCTATCGCCTATGACAGTTACTGCTCTGGGAGTCTCGCAGATCCCTCTCTTCCATCGTTTCAATTATCCCAGCTTTTTCACGCTATACATCGCTCTCCGCGCTGTCGCTCAGCTTGTCACGGCATCAGGAGAGCAAAAACACCCGTCCATGTCGCCCCACAAACCCCTCAATTTTCTTCACACGACATCTGGATTTAGATCATGGTGTATTTGTGCTCCCTGTCACTCCCGTCACCTCCTCGTACTCGTGTATACTTCCGTTCCTTCTACGCACATACGTAAACATGCAATAATATGTCCCCTTGCACTAATATCCCACAACACACGACGTCAAGCTTGCCACAACTACGTCTTCAGTGTGATCATCGCAACACCCTATCTATTTCTAAATCCCCTGTTCCTGCCAGAGAACCAGTTCCCATTCTCCTACCCTTGTTTCGGAACGTCGATGCCTTCCTGCCTTATCAAAAAGAGATCTCAGAGTTTCTTCACCTTTTGCGTGTCAATTTGAATCTTATTTCTGTGTTCCAACAGATGGTGGCAATCCATTGTGAAGAATCCTATAGAGTTATTTGAAGTGCACATATTGAGATTGTATTGCATATGACTTGTTTATCCTTTCTGGGTTTTGGGAATGAATGTTTTTGCTTGTGTTTGTACGGAAGCTTTTTGACAGGAAATACATCACTGTAACAATTGCAGGATACACAATCATTCGCTATTGATATTGTGTCTAAACAGTTTCACTCAACACCATGGTAAATTTTACCTTTCCGTTATTTCATTCTTTTTGTCTGTACAGTCCAGGCAGTACAGTACAGTCCTATGATGTATGTAAATATTGGCAATACACTATTAAAAATTGCGTACTAATTGCAATCTATTAAAAATTGCGTACTAATTAAGGAATACATTGTGTGTAATATATGTATGCATTTAACGTCAACAGCGCTGAATAATCGAAAGGAAAACATGATCTTCGCAAATTAGAGAAGCAGTACTATGCAAGGAAACCCTCCCACACGAAGCCAATGACAAGTGAACATTGACGTGCATGAAGCTACTAATTGACAAGTAAGATAAAATCAAAAATAAAACTAGAAATGTCAGTGTTTTCCTGGTCTTATTACTGAAGCCATATGTATTTAAATTAATAGACACACGACGTCAATGATACGTAAGATAACTGCTCCTCGTGTTACTCCAATGAAATGTGTTGACTTAAATAAAAAAGGCAAGTGGCTTTATCAAGTCGTAATAAGCATGCACAGCGGCCATGAAAGCGTGTGTCTGCCAACGAAGTATACTTCGAACTTATCTGGCAGTTTACTTCGAACCTTGCGCGTCCCGTGATGTACGGTCAAACGGCTAGCTTTCCACAGTTTGAGATAAAATTTGATAGAAAATTGATTTCGTTAAAACCGTACGAGACGTTTAGGGCAGAATATAACCGAAGTACATTTCGCAGGGCTTCAGAATCTCTTCTCCAGCCTTTTAGTACACACAGTTGAATGATCAATAAAGAAGCCAACAAAACAATGATCGAAATATTTGAAAACTATTTTCGCTCCCAATGGTCATTTTCCCAATCCATGTGGAATTTAATGCGAATCAAGTATATCTGCGGTGTGTTTTCAGAGTTCTCCCGTTTCCACAACTTCTCTATCCATTGTTCCATTGTCATTCGTATTGTCATAATCACTTATCCATCAAAATCATTCACCCATTTCGAGATATGGTTGTAAGGTCTAAGCATTGATATCACAATGAAGAAATATATATATATATATATATATATATATATATATATATATATATATATATATATGCGAAGCTCGCACCGCATTTTCCCCTCTCGCCCCTCCCCTCGCCTTATCCACCCGGTCATCGTCGTCCCGCCCTCTTAGCCGTCCTTACACCCTCAATGTTTTGACAAACATCCTCCGGCTCCCTCTCCACCATCTTCATCATATTGTATCAAGCCACAACTACCTCTTCACGTAAGCAGTTGTTACATTAAAGATATTGTGTAAGCCCTACCCTATTCAAGTAACAAGAAGACTTCAAATGGTTCTGAGTCGTCAAGGCTACTTGTTATTGCAATTGTTTGTTAATGAAACGAATTGGTATTAGTATTTACCAACACCATCATCATCCACACCACAACCAATACCGTCGTTTTCTCACCCCTACCTATTCCTCCGCCTCCGTCGCCTGTTCCACCAATCCCTTACTACGGCACCGTCCGAGAACCCTTCCTGTTCAAACGATTTCACGTGCTATCTCCATCTCCCTCACCAGCGTCTCGAACTTTTCTTCCTCCATCACCACACTACCACCTTCATCGGTTCCTCGTCTTTTCAGCCTCTTCGCTCCCCGCCGTAGCCTTTTCCATCACGCCGACGCAACGCCCGTCCGACAACCCTCTTACTCGTGTGCTCTTCATCCCTCTTCGCTTTCCCCCTCTCTATCTTCACCACCCCCATCGGTTTCTCGTCTCTTCCCCCTCTTCTGTCTTCTCCGACGCCTGCTGCGCCCTGCCAACGGCACCGCATTCGTTCCATCAAGTATATCCTGTCAAGTTCTATATCCTTCCCCGGGCCGTCGCCCGGTCCCTCTCATCTGCCCGTCCGCCACTCCCTGCGCACCCCCCCCTCGCGCCCCGCTCCGCCCCGCCCCGCCCACGCCGTCGCGACCGCGTGGCGCGCACATCCGGTTTCCTCCGCGTGTTGGCCCGAGGCGCGCGACGCTGTCACAACGGCGCTGACGTCTCCAGCCAGCTTAACGCGACAGCCAGAGGCACAGGGTGCCCCAGAGGAATGGGAGCGAGTGAAATCCACCAAGAATTGACAAAGTACTATCAGTTAATATCTGATGCGCATTTGCCGCACTATATGTGTAACTCATAAAGTGTATTGGAATATTGTTGTTATCATTTCTACAGGGACAGAACAATTCCTAGATTTCTACTGGGACAGAACAGATAGAACGAACTTCAGTATCGATTTGATATTTGTATGTTCCAAAAGGCAGACAAATTGATCTTATTGATGCATCGATTACGAACAGATAAATATTTTACTTGTAATAAGCTAGCAAAAAATTGATCTTTTATAATTTTCAAATATTCGGAGAATTTAACGAAAATTATTCCAGCGCCCTTTTAAATGATAGGTTAAATTTCTCTATCCATTAAAAACATTAATCCAAAATTTTGAAAGCATATTTGAGAAAAATTGAAAGTGTTGAGGCTTCATTCAAAGTAACTCCCAAAATCTAATTATCTGTTTCAAATTCGCAAGCCATCTAATTTGGTCTGATCGATCGGAGAATGCCAATTTTAGAGAAAATCATCTCAACGGTTTAGGCGCTAATGTTGACCACAGATGGACAGAAAGGCCCTTTGCTGTAAACTAATTTTTCGGAATGAAAGACCCACAGAACGTACAGTCTGCCTACAGAAAGTGTTAGAGGAAAAAATAAGCCAAAAGAAGCGATATTTATCCGCTTATTCCATACCGGGGATCCACAACACACGTTTTTCTGTTAAAAAAGTGCCTATTTCCGCTGCAGAATTACTAGACTTTCTTTTAACTACGTAAGTACGTAGTGCAATAACAATAAAACAATATAATAGTGCAATGGAAAACGGAGCATGGAACTGCAGCAGCATTAGCCGGTGTGCGTGTGCACTGAGAGAGACTGTCCCCGATTCTAGATTTTTATGTGTTGGGACTTACATAAATTTGCCAATCATTGAATTCACTCGTGAAACATTTTCTTTATCCCAATCATCCTGTTCGTATTGTTAGCCTATCTTTGACTGAAATAAGTGTTTTCATTCACATACGCTGTGTTCTGTACTTTGTTTTTTTTATATTCATTCATTTACCAACTGATTTGCAGAATATCCGGCTATTTTAATATTCGAGATAATTTCAACCTCATTTATCATGGATAATCACGTGTTTACTCTACTGCTGTATACTGTATGGTTCGGAATAAATGTTACAAACTTAAAGGGTATTTAGGAGGTTCAAAGATGATATCCTTTTACAAATAAATGTGTGATGGGACATCACAAATGCAGAAATTACACATGTGAAGTGTCAAACATCACGTCCCTCATTGGTATAGAACTCTTCCTGTTCCGACGATTGGCAAGTATACATAGTCTCAGAGGCCTGCCAGCTCACTGGCAATGACGAAATCGAGTTATTTGTCTTTATTCTCCAACTTCAGCTGAGACCGAACGCACGTCACCGTTACCACCATCAAAGTTTGTCACTTTGAGAAACTTGGGTAGTCAATATTTCATGTAAATTTTGGTAGTCAATCATTTTTGTAGTCAGAAAGTTTACGAATGTAAGTTCGTTCATGAGATTTCCCATCTCATGTAACTCGTGTAACGGGGGTCAGCTAGTGGACCGCCTCCTCGTGGTGACTCCTGGGTAATTCTAAAGGTCCACAAAACTATTGTAGCACTCCTTCCACTTACTTATGCTACATTTCTATAATATTTCCTATTTGGTCTCTCTTGATCCCTTGTTATATCTTCGACCCCGACGCTATTAGGTTTCGAGGGCTAGGGTGTCATTCATTTCTTAATCTACACTGTTCTTGACTTTTAATTCTTTTTCTTCTCCTCTTCTCTACAATTTATCTGTTTCTTCTCCTTCATTCTCCTGGGGTAGTATCCCTACCCAGCACAGGGTATGTGTAAAGACTACAACGGTCCAAGAGGCAATGAGGATCCAGGCGAATATCACAGTGGCTTGAGGAGCGGAAGTAGCAGCCCTCTCTGCAGGGGTTTATACGCAGAGAAGCTGGGATAGAAGCTTTAAGATGGCAGCCCCATTACTATCCTTACCCTGCGCAGCGCCTGCAACGCGGCCAGGGGACATCACTCCGCTAAATTTCTCAAAGATTCATGCCGGACAGATTCCTCTATGCCAACATATGCAAAGAAAAAGGAAACGAATAAACGACAACTATCGGAAATATTAAAGCTGGGAATATGGAATGTTAGAGCTCTCTCAAATAAAGAAGCTGAATTAGAACAGGAATTAGATAAAGCTGGGATTGATATTGCTGCAATTACTGAAACCAAAAAAAAGTTACAGGGCTCATCAGAATTACAAAATTATATAATGATATACAGTGGAGTACCTCAAAAACAGAGGGCATCGGCTGGGGTATCTATTTGGATCAGAAAAACATTGAAAAACAGAATAATATCGTATACTTTCATAAACGAAAGAATAATAACAATGAGATTTAAAGTAGATAGAGGTTACGTTTCAGTCTTTGCCTTGTACGCACCAGAAGAGGGGAGAACCCAAGATGCGATAAAATTCTACGAACAACTGCAGACAGCAATAAATAAGATTAATAAAAATGACTATCTTCTTTTATTAGGTGATTTAAATGCAAGAGTAGGGAATACCCCTGTAAAAGATATAGTGGGCACAGAAGGTGAATACACACTTAACAATAATGGGAAGAAATTAATAGAATTTGCCACGTACAATGAGCTGAGAATTACTAACACTTTCTTTAAACACCGAAATATTCACAAATTCACATGGACAGCACGTGGATCCGCCTCTATAATTGATTACGTCCTTGCAAACAATAAGACTTGGATAAATATCAAGGATGTAAGAGTATTTAGAAGTTTTGACGTGTCATCTGACCATTTCTTAGTTAGATGCCACATAATGTTCCCAAAGAGATGGAAGAAAACCATCTTAAAACCCAAACCAGAAATAGAAACATTTAAAGTTCACCTTTTACAAGATTATAGCATAAGACTTTTATACCAGAGTAGACTCAACCAGAAAAATCTTATTAACCCTGTAAGTAACAATATAAATGAAGAATGGGCAAACATTAAAGAAATTATAACACAGGCAGCAGCAGAAGCAATAGGGTCAAGGAAAAAGAAATTCTCAAAACGAGGGCTAAGGTTTTGGAGTGATAATATCAAACAACTAATTGAAGAAAAAAAAGAAGCGTATTTAAAGACTCTCTCATCCTCTGGGAATATGAATCATAGAATAGAATATAAAAGAAAATCTGCTTTAGTTAAAAGAGAAGTCCGTAAGCTTAAACGAGAAAGTTGGAAAAGATATGTTAGCGAAATTGAACATGACTTATTTGGAATCCAAAGTAAGGCATATAAAATTATAAAATATTTAAATAATCAAGAAAGAGATAAAGTCCAATTAAATATAATTTCAGAAAGTAAATGGTTAAATTACTTTAAATCGCTATGGACCTCTGAAGACGAAGAAGAAGAGAGAGGAATTAAAATTGATATATGTAATTCTATTGATCTGATCTCTATGGATGAGTTGAAAACAGCCATTAACACAACCAAAAATAAAAAGTCACCTGGTACTGATAATATAAACATGGAATTGATCAGATATGCATCAAATGAATTTACGCAGAGACTTCTTAACTTTATTAATATCTGCTGGTCCACTGGATATGTGCCAGAAGAATGGAATGAAGCCCTAATTTACCCACTATATAAAAAAGGCGACAAATCTGAATGTTCAAATTATAGAGGTATAAGTCTTCTAAATTCCTGTTATAAAATCTATGCAAAAATTATCAATCAAAGATTAGTGCCTATTGTTGAAACTCAAATATCTGAAACACAACATGGTTTCAGAAAAGGTAGATCATGCTCAGACTGTATTTTTGTACTGACACAACTTACCGAAAAGCGAAGGGAATTTAAACTACCGACATACTATGTCTTCATTGACTACGTAAAAGGATTTGATAGCCTTAAAAGAAGATTATTATGGGAAACACTGAAAAATATTGGACTCCCTTCCCATCTTATTACAGCAATTCAATCCTTATACAGAAATAATAAAATCATGATCCGAATGCTAAGAAATGGAACAGAATCAGCATATATAAACCAGGGAGTAAGACAGGGATGCCCGCTCTCGCCAACGCTTTTTAATATATATATGGACGTGATCATTAAAAAATGGTTGAAGACTTTAAATGATGTTTTTAAGATTAATAATGTCGAGATCCCAACATTACTTTTTGCCGACGACCAGCTTATCATAGGAAAATCTGAATATGAAATTCAAATAGCAGTCCACAAGTTAAGTCAGGTTGCTAATGAGTATGGTATGAAAATCTCACCCAGTAAAACAAAAGTGATGGCATTTAAAGGACTTGAACCTTTAAGAGCAAAGATAGTTATATATGACCAAATAATTGAACAAGTAAATGAATTTAAATATCTTGGGTATCATTTTAATTATATAAAATCAAGGGATATGGAAATAAAGCTGAACAACTTCACATATTTCTGTGGAACGTTACAGCGAACTCTACATCATAATGCGCAAAAGGAAACTCTTCTCAGATTTTACAAAGTTATTGCTTTGCCATTACTACTTTATGGAAGTGAGAGCTGGACATTAACATCAGATCAGCTGCGCCGAATTGAATCTGCAGAAATGAGATTTCTTCGTTTTGTGACAGGATATTCACTATTAGACCACAAAAAAAGTGTAGATATCAGAAAAGAACTAAATGTTGAACCGGTTATAGATACCATAAAGAAATATCGAGAAAACTGGAAAGGTCATGTCCTGAGAATGCCAGAACATAGAATAAGTAAAACTATTCTTCAATATGTACCTAAAGGAAAAAGAAGTGTAGGACGTCCCTTGAAGAGATGGCATGAACAATTCTGAGACGGAACAGACCAAGAGGTCTAATCCTTGCTGTCGATGATGATGATGTAACTCGTTATATGTTTCCCATCTCATAGTCATTGGCAAAGAAAATAATTATCTTTTAATCTTCCTTTAATCTTTTCGTTTCGTTTCTTCTAGAACCAGAAACTTTGGTAGTCAATATTTCATGTAAATTTTTGAAGTCAATTATTTTTGTAGTCAGAAAGTTTACGAATGTAAGTTCGTTCATTAGATTTCCCATCTCATGTAACTCGTTATATGGGGTTTCCCATCTCATAGTCATTGGCAAAAAAAAATATCTTTTAATCTTTCTTTAATCTTTTAATATTTTCTTTTCGTTTCTTCTAGAACCAGAAACTTTGGTAGAAAATATTTCATGTAAATTTTTGAAGTCAATTATTTTTGTAGTCAGAAAGTTTACGAATGTAAGATCGTTCATTAGATTTCCCATCTCATGTAACTCGTTATATGAGATTACCCATCTCATAGACATTGGAAAAAAATAATTATCTTTTAATCTTTCTTTAATCTTTTAATCTTTTCTTTTCGTTTCTTCTAGAACAATAAAACATTTATTAGGAGCAAACTCTATTACAGTCTCATTCAGCTTCCCAGAAATTTAAGTCGTCTTGCTGAGCGGCTTTACTTGGCGAGGCTCGGGGAGAGCGTTGTGCTGTTCGGCGGGGGGATTGCGTCCATGAGCGCACACACGCACGTTAATACGCACGAAATTACCTCGTTACGCACCACTCTGTAATTAGCACGCGTCGCTGCCGCCGGGCTGCACTCGCTGGGCAGGGAACGCCAGGCCTCGCAACGGAACGAAGTGACCCACGCCCACTGCATTTGGGGTGAGATCGCTCCGAGAATGTGAAGAGCTTGTGAGTTGTAACGAAAGTCTTGAGAAAGCAACAGATTTAAACATGCCAATTAACGGTCAAACCGGTATATTACTTCTTTCAATGTTTCTTATTAATAATTCATTTCAGTTGCCGAATAATTTTCTTTAAAAAAAGTTCAAGCCTCAACGACATTTTCAAATTTTTTTCAAAAATAGCACCACATTTTTCTTCAGTTTTTTTTTAATATAGCAAAATAAAACGCATATATAACACATGTAGAAACGATTTTCATTGAAAAATTGTAAAGATATACATATTTTTTAACATCCTCACTAATCTACATTATTGAATATACACATTACAACTATGTTTCTAGAAAAATCTAATTAAATCTTAATATGTAATGTACAATTTGAAAGCATTTTGAAAACATGAGTATTCTTGGCTAATTTTGAGTAAATGGAGATTGCTTAAAAAGACTTAAGCCTGTTTTTCTCAAAAACGGCTTATAATTTGCTTTTTCAGTTATTTTTCAAAAAAGGATTTAATTAAATCCTCCGGAGTTTTGAAAATTACACAGAAGTTCAAATAATTTTAGTGTTAGAACTTCAACAATGAAGAATGAAATGAAGCCCACAATATCAGATTTATAATTCATTTCAGATAACCAACAATGGTTTGAAACATTGTTTTCGAGTAATTTTAAATTAAAATTGTGAGAACTTTTAATGATTGATACTTAATATACGTTAACTTCATCGCTCGAATCTTCATCTTTGAGCGAGTGGTTGGCGTAGAGAGTTTGTAATCTGAAGGCCAGGGCTCTATTTTTGGTATAACCCAAGTACTTTGGTTCCTTATTTTTTTCTCGGGTAGAGCAATATGCGCTTGGAAAGTTTAAGTACAATTTTCATTAAAATCTGTGAAGTTTTGAAACGAGGAAAAACTTTAAAAACTGCTAATACAAATTTACCGGACTTCTTTCACTGATATTTCAAGAGATTGCTAAATGCAATTTGCAATATTATATTACAGCAGAACGCCAATAAAGTACGAGCTATTATAGCATCACAAGTTTCGTTCTCAAAAACGTGTGACTGTGCAACGTGTGTGGTTCCCCTTTATTCGAATGTTTCCACTTTTATTTAAGACAGTAACAATAAGTGGAACATTTCATTTTTCAAATTTTCTATAATTCCGGCTATGGTGAAAATTGAAAAATGGTTTCGAGGAATCCCGATTGGCTACCATTTGCCCAAAACAATTTCCACAAAACGTCCAATCGACACAAAAAGCAAACGAATCCATTTCACTCATTCATTTGCATCCGGACAGCCCCAGTAATTAATGACGCCGAGTGCAGGACACAACTTTCTTCATCAGTGGGAATTTACGACGCGACATTTTTTTTACGCCCCGGCGCAACGGGGGGATTTTACAGCGGGCAGGCCGGGCGATAAAGTCGCGTGCAGAGCAAGGCTGCGGCACGCGTTGCAGGGCGCGCACGCGTGGGAGCGCTGTTTTTATGCAACGTCCTAGATCCGGATAAAGCCTGCGATTCGCGGGCTCAGCAGCGCCCTCTGACGTCACGGGCTGATTGAGAGCAGTGCGTTCCAGCACGCGATATAGGTCGCTATTGTGGAGCGCTGTTCCTGAGAGGTTCTTGACCGCGAGAATTGCAGCTGCAGGATGGGTTGTGTTGAATGTCTTGTGACATATATGGTCACTGATGATGATACGTCTTTTATTTATTTTTTCTTTTATTCATTTATTTAACTGGAGAACAGTGAGAATAGGATGTAATGTATTAAGGGGGACTATCATCTTTCTTGATCTCCGGAATATTTGTCTGCTCTCTTATACTAGCCTTTGAATTAGGGTTACAGGTAGACCCAACTATTATTTATTCAGGTTAGAAACAATGTTGAAGTTGTATCAATTAATTTCTTGCCAATGATTCTGAATGGAAACAAGAATTCGTCTAGACAGTCACATCATGGATTCAAATGCAAATGTTGCAAGAGTCATTTTCACCAGATGACCTGATTACAATTATTGACCGTAGGTAATTTGTTAAGTGTGACTCCCAAATATTAAAATTTATATTTTAAAAATATTTTTTCTATATCAATAAAACAAATCTAACGAGACTGAAATTATAAAATCATTCAGCATCAAATTTCGCCACTAGACTGATGTTCAAACCGACCTTCACGCAAAGGGAACAGAGATTCATAGCCTTTGTACCATAAGAGCGAAAGACACGAAATGAATATTCGTCTTCGCAATTTTAACCAGAAATATCGTTATTTTCGTGGAATATTCTCAATATTTTTGGTTTACATTATTTTAACTTATACTAACATTTCGCAAATAATACTGTTCATTCGCTGAACTGGTGAGTATTCAACGATACAAACTCCAGAACGGCTTTCAAAGACGAGAAAGCTTAGCTTCGATTCAGCTCTCGTGATGAAATGGATACTTCTATCGGGGACATGGCAATTCTCCCTCAAAGGCGAGGAATCGCATCGGTTAATCGATAGAGGAAGACGCATCGAGTGTGGCAGTCGGGTCGACGTGAGGCGATACGCATTGTGGGGCTGTGTTGAATCCGCGTGGCCCTGCGAGCTGACTCGCTCCTCTTGTGCAAGCAAAGACACTCAAAATAAAATATCTGGAGTTGCATACATTCAGGGAGACAAATTATTTTAAAAAATGAATTAAAACGTTGTTTGAAAATATTTATGACAAATGCTTTTCTTCTCATTTCTTTGAGAGAATACAGATAGACAGTCAGATAGGCAGGCAAAGACACTTCAGATTCGCAGACAGACAAGCACACAGGTAGATATGGAAACATACAGCCAAACAGGCAGGCCGGAATCTGCAGATGAGAGAGAAGGCCCCTACTCACATCTTTCGACCATACCAACAGTACTTATATTTGATGAGTATTTTGTATTGGATTTCCACGATCTTTATATCATGCGCATGTTCCCAAATCCTTCATTTCACAAATTTGCTTTTGTACGAAATCAAAGTAGAATTTCGTCGGCAAAAATTCACTGAACCATAAATTTTGAATTGAAGTTATTCATGACTGCAATGTTTTGTAAGTGTAAATCCGTCCCAAATTAGCCGTCCCATATAAGTGTATGATACGATATTTTGATAGAAGACAATTTCAATGCACAAATTGCCTTATTATATAAATTTATCAAATATGAATAGGTGGTCTAATTGTCTCGCATCTAACTTTGTTAACGTAAAAAAAGAAACCAAGAGAATTGTGCAGAAAGCAAGTTAAATCAAAGGGTTAAACAAACATAATTTGCTGTGGTGCGAATTTTTATAGAACAGTCTCTCCTCTCATCAAACCAGACTGCTGCAAAATTCAAGTCTGTGTTTGTAGAGACATTGGAGAGACTTTCCAGACTTGTCGATTGTGAGAACGATGTCAACGTGTGCTTTCTATTACTGAGATGACCGCATGTTGAGGAGACCTATAATTTGAACAGTTTAATTAATTTTAAGAAGAAACCACGTTTATTTTAGTTTCTCATGTTTTCGAATTATATAAGTACACAGTAATGAAGTATATTTAGGATCGAACCAATTACTCCATACGTATGGCATACACGTGTTTTCTTTTTTGAAAGAGAAACAAAAATATGAAAAAAATGTTCAGAGTTGTATAATGGTCTTGCACCACTGCTCACAAGTCCCAGTACCAATAAACACATTTTTGAGTGTATAAAAACAAGATATAACTAAAAGTGTTCGTTTAACATGCTGACATTTAAGATGTATGAAATGTGAAGAAATATAACATTTTAGTTGCATAATCATTATTGCTATTACAAATTCCTCAATTGGAACTTACTAACTTCCTTACACAATTAGGCTGATGTTGCTCGGTGGCAGACTTTTTGAATTATATTCCTGTCTCGCTTAGAGGTTAACATCAAGTTGTTGATTTTGTCGTTGTGGGTTACTATATTTAACTGGTTTTGATGGCATCGTAACTATTAAGGTCCAGATTAAGGAAGGTGTAATATTTCCTCAATGGCATGAAGAAATTTGTTTCGCCAAGCTGTTTGAAATACTTCACTTGTTATACAGTATCTACATTATCAACATCTACAATTTCTGCTAAGTAATCGGCATTGCTTTTCCACTTTAACAAACAGAACAAACACAAAGTCGCCAACTTTGAAATTATTGAATCATATTTCATCACAATTCCTTCCTTCATAACATCTGTCCCTATTTCATCATAATCTTTATCGCTGCTATCTTGTAGAATCGTTACTGAAATATCTTCAGAATAAATCTCAAGAACTGGCTTCATAACCTCGCCCCTATAAACAGTGTTCATAGGTACCTATAAAATGAAAAATGTAATAGATCCAGTTCAAAAAAAGCTATACTACTAAGTTATTATGATAAAAAGAAAAATATGAGAAAAATGAAAATAATTACAGAAACATATTTAGAATATTATACATAATCAACAGCTATCAGATTTCTTCAGTTACGTCCATCATAAATACTCACACACACGCACACAATAACATCTAAAAATTACACTTTTCAGTTCTTGGAAACAAATTGTACATGGATGCAAGGTTCAAATAGGTTCTAAACAAACATATAAAAGTAAACTAGGACCCTCTACCAGTACTTGACAAACTGACATGGATAGTAAACACATGATACAAATGCCTAAATACAACTGACATGGCCTAAAAGTAAAACTTTGCAAAGGACAATCTGTTTAAGGTACAACAGTCTCCACTGCACTTGCGGGTAGCCAAATACCAGAAATTTCGAACATTGAATACACAGGCTATGACATTTGTTGCGCGGTTTTGACATCTATCGACTCAATATTAGACATTCGCCGAACTATTTCAAAAAAAGGGAGATAAAATATTATACAATCATGAAATTAAAGCAGATTGCATGCGAGATGTTTATTAATTGCGCTACAACGCATGAATATTTTTAAAATGAATATAAGGTGATATGTGTATACTCATGCTTTGAAAAACCCAACGAGAGTCAAGGCACAATGTTGAAATATTACGTCTCATACAATGTTTTTAATGTAAAGGGATGGCTTCGAATGTCGAATAACCAGGAAAGCTGGAGTGTTTGTTGGATTGCCTAACTCCAGGACCAGCTGAGACGCACTAACGAATAGAACATAGTTCGATATTCTAATAAACTACTTACTGTCTAGGCGAAATATTTTGAAGAGACACTTAAAATGTCTAATAGAGTTAAGAAGTACGTGGGAAATACGGTAACCATGGAATCGTCGATTGGTTTGCACTTTTAACACCATTGCAGCTTGTTTTTTGCCCAAGCGAAAAGGATGAAGGCATCAAAATTCGCCTTGCGTTTTAAAAACCCGTCTCAATTGCATTTATCATGTTTTAACAATAAATTCAACGATTAACACTAATCAATTTCACGTGAGACAAAATGTAATTTCGTACTTCCTTAATAAGAGCTTAACATGGAAAGTCAGGAACGACAATAAATTTATTAATGTTCGAATCATCTACGCCAAGGTGAAAAAGCACTTAATTTGTATCTAACATTCGGCGCATGTGCCTTTGCAAACTTAACAACATTTTTAAATTAACAATTTCACTTTATTACTCGTGTACATTTTATTATGAATATTTACTCACATTGTGCATTACTGCTTTCTCTTTCGAAAGGTCACGCCTAGGAACGTGGACACCTACAGGCTAAATCCTGACGCACGCACGCCTACAGGCTAAATCCTGACTTCACTTCTCATACGAGGAGATGAAGGTCTGGAAAGGCAGATGGCCTTGTTCATCAAAGGCAGACGATACACGAGGCCTGATGTGTTCAGTGGACGTATCGCGATTGCATCACCGATCAACTTTTTCAAATTCTTTTTTATCAACCTTTCCAAAAAGGCTTAGTGCGAGTGCACTCGGTCCTAATTTCCTCGTAAGGAAACGTGTGCTCAGATATCAGCATGCCTTTCGTTATCAGATGAAGCTAATAAAAAAGAACAAATTATTCTTGTAACAATGTTTATTTTGTATTACTCGTGCATTGTAAGGGCCAGATAGTGTAAGAAAAGCTTGTTTTTTTTTTTGAATTTGTTTCAAAGATTCTCAATTTATTCAAACTGATTTCTGCGTATAACGTAATTTGCTTCAAGACGGGAAAGGGGTCCTTCGTATTTCGTTAAAATTCACAGAAATTAAATTATTAAAATTTGTAATTAGATAACGTACACAGATAAGAAGATTCTGAGACTCATCAGTTTTCTTAATGCGCTTTCACGTTGAACAGTATTTCGAAGCTCAAAATATATTCGCGAAAATGGTATGTTTCCAAACAATGTCTTGCGATTTAGGAAACGCTACGTGTTTAGTCCTTTTTCTAAAAAAAATCATAGAAGTTGAAATTATGTACCACCATTCATACAACAATTGTGCCGCAGCAGCAAGCGGAGTGTCAACTCCAGTCAATCTCCACTCCCCCAAGCATAAAAATGTAATACGATATTCAAAAACTTCTCATCCTGTAGTGTGATAGAAGTTCCTTTGAGGTCTTTGGCTCGAAAATTTTAATTTTTAATGTCCTAGAACGCTTCGTTTAGGAGTTATTTAACGATATATATATATATATATATATATATATATATATATATATATATATATATATATATATATAGAGAGAGAGAGAGAGAGAGAGAGAGAGATGTGTATTGAGATGTCTCGACAACACACATGTTCTAATTGTCATACGCCAACGCACCTCGAAGCTCTCCCCATCCCCATCCCCCGTCACATTAGCTACGCGCAGCGCTGCCGACTGACCGGAAGGTCTATAAAAGTCGAAAAGATGCAGTATGAAATCCATGGGCAAATACAGTCTAAAAACCATGGAGAGAGGTCTGAAATCCATCGAGAGAGGTTGTTTTGATTTTCATCAAGCAAAGACGCATTTCTTTAAAAAAAAACAAAAAAACGTCGAGATGTGTGACTATTTGAAATCGCAACATGAATGCTACTAAGTTTTCGCTCCATCGGATTCCATTCTCTCTGGAACCGATGTACAATTTAGGACTGCTATCAAGCGAAATAACCACGTCAACCAAATTTATTCCATTCCGCGGACGAAAGCCAGAACGTCCTAAAGGCACTCACGGTGTGCAACCTGCCGCTACGTGCAGTCCGACGCGGGTATAGTGACATACGACGGCTCTTCCCAGCGAGTAAACCGCGATCATTGTGAGCGAGGGCCGGGGCGTTCTGTGGACCCAGAACTGTTCCAGATGCGATACCGCGCAAGCCCTTGTACTTGTGACGCCGCTCTTCCTCTAGCGACACTACCTGGCGTGCGCGATTTAAGCGCGAATCCAAGACGGCGACAAGCAACTCTCTGCAGCGAAGTAACTCAAAATTTTTCACCATATGTCCCTGACCGGAATTAAAAGACTGTGACGCTAGTGGACAAAGAAGGGATTGCGTAGTTACAAAGGCATTACATGACCATGTATAAAATAGCGACATTTTGAATAAATGTATGCCCACCATTCTGACAGGCAACACTTGAACAATCAATTGGATGTGTTTTTATAATTAATAAGTTAAAAGCACGCGTATCATCCCAAACCAGAGCAACTCACCCCTTGAGATCTCTAGAGCTGGCACAGGATGCAGGTTGGTATCGCGCTTGGCGCTCATATCTAAATAAATTTATCGTTCACCAAGTCGAACACTCACGTGTCTCGACACATTGTGGGACCCCGCAAAACTCGGTACCAACAAGTCACCGACTCATTCTGACGGACTGTTCGTCACAATACGTAAGTAAAAAATAATTTACAAGTGAAAAACTTTTTTATTCTATTCCAAAATAATACAATTTATTGCACATTAACATAATTATTTATCTAGTCTTCTATAAAAATAAACTAAAACTTAGTCCACAAAATGAGTCTTTAGGTCTGAGTTAGAATTAATTTAAAATGGGTTGTCATCAAATACAAAAACTTGAACCCACCGTAATCTTCCGAGACCTTCCATTGTCCAGACATTTCTTCATTGTTATTTGTGTCGCATGTGAAAAAATTGTTTGTTTGTATAGTCGTTAAATTGTTTCAAATGTGTCCTATATTTTCGTCGGGTAGGCCGATTTCCTTTTAATTTTGAAAAGCACTTGTAAGATAACAATTGAATTTGAGAGAAAATGTTTTAAAAGAGTAACTTTTGAAGAGTATAATGTTCTTCCTATTTGGAAAATTATATTTTACAAAGATACCATACAATTTCAAATACTTCTCATGTGACCTAAAAATCTTTAGAAATTGAAATTATGTACCACCATAGATGCATACAAAAATTGATAGATGCATACAAAAATTGTTATTCAGCAGCAAGTGGAGTGCCAACTCCAATCTTCAAATAGATAAATTCTCAAATCTTGTAAATAAATAATCGTATTATTAATATACAAATGTTTGAATCTGTACCACAAAATAAGTCCCAATCGTGAATGGTATAGAAGCTTCAAGTAAGCTGAAATAATTTTTGTTGATACGAAGGAATAGAAAAAAGCAATATTCCTGAGTTATTGACTTGTAAGATTCATTATGCATTTGTTAGAGAAAAAATCGGTATGTTTTTCTTTCCAATAATAATAATAATAATAAAAAGCTCGAATAAAAGGAACGAATTCAATAAAACAAGATCTCAAACTACAGATACACTTCTTATCTCCACAATTTCTAGATAAACATTCTAGAAAAATATTTTCGGTATTTGGATAACTCACCACATGAAAACTTCTTGCAGCCAATTATCCAGAATCATCGTTCCTTTCAACCATGAGGGTGCGGAACACTTCCATCTCATTGCGACACCTTAAAAATGAGAGAATGACACGTTTGATTAGTTATGAAACTCAAAGAGAAATTATATGAAAAACATACCATCATGTACAATAAAAACCTTCGTTGAGCACGCAACACACACACACATCACAGTAATATATTCTGTGGTACTACCAGCATATAATCACCTTCCAATGACATACGCTGAAGGGTAGACGTGATGACTAACCACACACAACACGAGTATAATAAAGAAAGCATTGTCTTTAAATCACATTCCCGTGAATAATGAACCGTCTTGTCGTCCCTTCAGCTCACTTTTTCTTGCCGGCTGTCGTCATCAACTGTGCGCTATCCTATGCATCCTCAGTTGCAGAGGTCACTCGCTAAGATTCATCGTAAAGCAACCATTCTTCACGAATCACCGAGGTCAGGATACGATTCAGTGGTGACTCATCGACGATGTCGGGCCCCATTCCGCAAGGATTTAGGAGGGAGAGGACAGAACGCGTGCGTTTTCGGCCTCGTTCTTATGTCACTTCGCCAATTGGGGCGTGTCGTTTGTTTACGATGTTTTTAGTGTCCTTTATGGAGACCTCTATCGAAGTTTATGTCTGTTTACAAATGATGTCGCTAGTAAATATACTCTCTGATTGTGACCTTTAATCGGAACATTATACACATGTGATACATGGAGCAGGCAACCTTTCAGCACAGTGTTATTTATAGAAGACATATTTTGCCGCTTGTTTGAGGTGCGAGTTCGCTGCTACAGGAAAGTTGGCTACGTTACGCAGACGTAATTAAATAAAATATTTCATTTTATTCAAATTTTTGATGGATTTTTAAAAAGTTTGTTACTTGCTATATATTTCACAGAACCCAACCTTAAATTATATTTGTATTTCGTATTTTATTACAATAAGTGTTTAAAATATAAGAATAGATTATAAGTACACGACATTAAAACAATGTATCGTCTTGTGCAATACATTATTACTTGTTGAAATTAATATTTTATAAGTTTATAGGCTATTTAGAACAATTCATTTTATGGAACATGTACTAATGATACTTATGATCCGTTGAATTGCACTTCGAATATTCTCGTTATAACGCTCTGAGTTTGTTCACGTTTTAATCACCCGCGTAGTTGAAGATAATAGTATGATATGAAACGACGATGCAATAATAGGTAATAATGCAGATGTAACACTTCACGAGTAAGAAGTGATATTACAATACGTGCATAGAATCAGCGAGGACCATAAACTTCATGCGAGTATATTATTATTACCCATTATATCGAAATTAATTCATTATTTTTCCTACGACTAATGATCAATATGTTAGAATTTTAACTTATTCATTGAACAATTATGTGAGAGCTGGCATGCAGGACTCAGGGAACCCCCCTTAGAGTACAGCCTCCTTGGTGTTCCAGGTGGCATTGGTTAAGGACAGTCCTACATCAAACGAGAGAAACATGAGTGAAGTTAGGTTTCAATTTATTAAATAAATGTCTTCAAAGTTTAGAATCTGTTCTTACTTCTTATCAACCTAATAACTTGTGAAGACCCCACTAGGTTATTTCAATATTCTGATTTTTTTTAATTTTTGAAACTATGGGGACAATTGCGGTTTTTCGTCATTTACCACGGGTTGTTTTGATACAATAACATACCCAATTCAACATAACATTTAATAAAATGATGACCAGAAATGATTGATTACAGGTATGTAAACTTGTATCGCAAATCGTTGCTTCCATTTATGCTCTGAAGAACAATTCTTTTTTTCTGACTTCACTTTCAAAATATATTTTCGTTCATGAATCTGTCACCCACATCTCTTTATAATTAATAAATAACTGGTATCTAATAATTATCAGCTACTATCCTCATTTCAGTGTAAAACATAGTTTGTGAATACATTACGAGCCCTAAAGCGATCAAAATGTTTGAAGTTCCAAGGTTTCCATATATAATGTCACGTGCACACTCGTCAATCGAACTCACAGGTATAAGATGTTACAGCAGACACAGAAACTGACAAACTTTAAGAAAACAAAAAGCAGATTGTAATCTCACACTGCCTTCACAATTGAAACAAGCACTAAAAATACCCTGTCTCCGCTTCCTGCGTCGAAAGATAGATTCCGATATGCGGCATGGAATGCTTAAACACATAAAAACTGAAACGAGTTTATCGACAACAAAGATATTTTGAGAAGCTCAAAAGAAAATACATTCCGAAATCACGACGTCACACAGAGATAATTTGGGATCTGTCACGGAAGAACGCTGGTAAGAGAACTGCTTGCTCGTTTAGTACGGGTTTTCCTTTTTATGAAATCTTAGAATCTGAAATTCAAGATGTTAAAGCCGGCCATCGATTAGATGTTCTAAAACTGACTTACAAGCTCAGCACTTCAAAATGAAGATGTATGTAATTAAAAAGCAGGGTATCATTATTGTGTAAAAGCATATCGTATAATGAACTTTTCGTAATGAGCTACAGGTATACCCCTTCAGCGGAGAACCGCACCACTAGTCGCCAGACATGTGTGGTGTAGTGCATGTAAGTGTGTGTGTGTGTGTAAGCGTGCGTGCGCGTGCGCTTGTGTGGTGAGAGGTAGCGTCAACTATACGAAAGGAAAGATCGTGCATATTCCGCAGCCATTTTGTTGGGAAACTGCACCACCATTTGCTTGGTGTTTTGATTGGAGAAATCCAGAATTGTAGTCTCGAAAATTCTCCTCCAGACAGTGACAGTTCTGTAGCTTGTATCGAAAATATGGCACTGTTAGGACTCGAAAACCATGACCTCCTGGTCAATGATGCTACAGAGACATCGCTGTTGCCGCTGAGCTATCGCATTCGGTTCTGTACTCAATACTTTATTCTTCTTTGACGTACAGAGTCAAAATTAAAAATGAACACATTTCATGAATCGAGGATATTAAGGAACACCATTCGTACAATAAGACATTTCGTATTCTTTCATTAGGGCCTAAAGATGATGCGCCTACAGACGATGCTTGCGACAGTAAAAATATAAAAATTACTGTTCGGTGTAATGATTATGTGTGAAATTATCAAGTTTTATCTGATTGTCATTTAATTTCAAAACTGTTTTGTAATTATATTTCAGTTTTCCTTTTAATTTAATATTACAATTTTTAATGAAACAAGTCAGATTAAAATAAAACATATGAAAAAAGTTTTTTCATGTCACTTAATACTGTTTATTTAAGACATTATACCACATATTCTCACCTTTTTAGATTATTTTTTATTTGCTTAAAATAAGATATACTTCGGCTAAATAGCCGAGGTCTAACTACAACCTCCAAAGTATTTTCCCAGTGTCTTTAGTGGGCGGTGTAACACTATGCGTACAGTCATCATCTGAGTCGCCTCCGTCATTGCGGTTGGAGGCTTCGCGTGAAGTACAGAACGCTGGCGGCGACATGAAAGAGCAAAGGCGCGCGCCGACAACGCGGTCTATCACGCGACGCACGCCGCCTGCGTCGAGGCGGCAACCACTCGCTCGCCCACTCACCCACAAACGCACGCTCACACGTCCACACACGCCGCCGGAATGGGCGTTTCTCCCAAGCTCCAAAGCAAATGGGCTCGCCGAGAGAAGAAATACACACGCGCTGCAGTTGCGGTGTTCCACAAGGCACGAATGAAGGGCTTAGTCCGATATTGTTGTCAATATAGGCGCGAACTGCCAAACCAGTGATAGATTGAGAAATATAAGTTTAGAATTTGTACGTTTTCCCCATGTTATTTCGGTATGTAAGTCTGGTCCAAATTGTCTAAACTGCCCATTTGTTCCACACAAACTTTTATTGTCTCAAAATTAGCCTTCTACAAGCCGTTAAGTCATCGACATTTAGTATATAGAATGACAAAGTAGTGGTGCTAAAACAGCACCAATACATTCTCGCCTTGAGTAACGGTTATGTAGTATTATTTACACCACAATTTCTCTCCAAATTATCACATCTCAGTCATCATTTTTTTGTGAAACGTATTTGAAATTAAAACATTTGGTGCGAAAATTAAATATTTTCAAGCAATAGATTTTAGATTCAAACTTTCAAAGAAAATATATTCCTGGAATTGAATTCGTTGAATAAGGTCTGCTGTGTATTCACGAACATAACCGAAGAGTTTCTATCCTTATTCTGCGTAAGCAGTTTGCGAGAAAGTAAAATAATTCAAAGTTAATAAATAACATGGCAAACATATGGAAGTAGATCTAT
Source organism: Gryllus longicercus (assembly GCA_038098605.1). Classification (NCBI taxonomy): domain Eukaryota; kingdom Metazoa; phylum Arthropoda; class Insecta; order Orthoptera; family Gryllidae; genus Gryllus; species Gryllus longicercus. Next base: position 772,897 of record JAZDUA010000312.1, on the reverse strand, counting down.
ATAGTAGAAAATATATAATAGTAACTATTAAACATAATAGTATTGTATATTATGTAAATATGCTCGTTTTAACTCGAATCACACGTTACTCCTTGTCAGAACAAGCAATGCTAAATGCTCTATACGTTTTCACACCTAAGAAAATTTTCTCAAATTGTTTCTACTAATGCTGCTGCATTACTACTATTATTGCAATCAGAGTTCAACATGTAAATTGGTTAAACCAGGGATACCACATTTTACGAAAACGTTCACAGAATACATTTTTCCTCCTAACTCGTCACACTAACTTTTTATGTTTTTGACGTTAAGTAAAAAACATTCTATACAAACAAAAATAAATTAAAAAAGCCTCATAACGGTTGCAAGCGAATGTTCAACAAAGAGAACAATTCAACAAAATTTCTCATTTCATTATCTTAATACTCACCACAGCAAATATAATACTTCCTCATCAGTTAGGCTTCCAATCTACGATTTCTGCATACCACCAAATATTACGTTTAAGAGACGACATTACTGAAGGTTTTCAGTACTGTCGGTACCATAAGCATACGGTAGCAATATTCCTTGAAATCTCAAAAGCTTTTGATATAGTATGGCACCCAGGCCTAATGTTCAAACTACGGAACCGTGGCACTCCCCAGGATCTTTCACCAATAATAGAAGGCTTCCTTAGGAAACGTACTTTTCCATTACGTCTTCCCGGCGCACTCTCAACACCACATCCCATAAAATCAAGATTTCCACAGGTTTGGAGCCTCTCCCCAGCCCTATCCAATATCTTCATAGCTGACGTACCTACCACACCATTTTCATCCTTTGCAGATGACACAGCAATCTACCCTACAAACCAAGACATAGGAACAGCTCTAGAGGATCTACAAGATCATGTCAACGAATTTTTTGATTGATGCCAGAAATGACATATTCAGATAAACGCAAGCAACAGTAAAGGAAAAATATTCAGCCTTCGAAGAACCGCCCACACTCACCTATAAAAACCATAACACTGCATGGATTCCAGCAAACGCACCGGCAAAATACCTAGGAGTATTATTTGACAGACGACTCACATCCAGATCAAATATTTCGCACAACATGGCATTAGCCACTAGAAGAACACATCAGTTATATCCCTTACTAAAGAAACCATCCCCACTTCAATTACACACATCCATTCATCTCTTCCAATGATTCGACCTATATTATGTTATGCATCTGCAGTCTGGGACGCAGCATCCAAAACCAATATTCACAAAATCCAAACTATCAAAATAAATTCCTAAGAATAATCACAGAAGCACTGTGGTTTCTCCTTAACTCTCAACTTCATCAAGAACTTCGGTGAAACTGAATTTTTCATATTTTTTCTTTTAATTTCGAAAAGTATCGCATCATAGAGAGCTTCGCCATTATTAATTAATGTCAGGGAGACATTTCTTTCACCACTCTTTAAAATGGCAAGTCGTTAAATTCTAACAGTAGGTAGCTGTACACGAAGTACAAATGCACTACAAACCTAATTTAATTTAAAAAACACAAAAAACACTTTAAAAAATATTATTTATGCTTCAAAACTTCCCAATTATAGTTCAAGGTTTTAATTCTCGTACAAATGTCATACATGTAGGTATACGGAATCGCTTGCAACAAGGTACGTTCTCCAGACTCAATCTGCAGTCGAGTTGCTCAGAATACGGTGTTCTGATTTCTCTGTCAGGGATGTGAAGAAGTATGAAGGGCGATATATTATCCCGTTTCACAATTTGGCTCGATGTTTGCGAGGATTATCATTGTAAACAAAATTATAGACCTGGAATATAAATATGCACTTTCTTCTATTCTTGCGTATTTTTGTTGAATACACGTTGGACGTTTTATTTATGCTAATGTGTTTGTAGCATTCCTTGATAACTGCCGACTTGGAATACTATCTGCAATCAGGAATAGCCCAGCATCCTGGCTTCCATGATAAAACTGGAGGTTTCCATTAAGCAGCATGCTACGAGGCAAAGTTAAAATTGCAGATACAAATTCCTCGTGAAAACTTTCAATTTTTATCTTACCCATTAAAACTTGTAATTAAACTTCTTTCTTAAGTATTAGTCGGGGTTCCTCTCTGAAAGTTATCTTCTTAAAAATTAACAGGCAGCTATACATGTAGACTTCTCGAAGAAGCCCATCTTTTATTAATATTTAACAAGATTAAGTTCTCGTTTCTCCAGAAGGAAGGCGATGTTGGTTAAGCGAGACAGAAGTTTCTTTGGTCCCTTCATCCTTAGCGTTCTATCGCTTTTTTGCCGGGATAGGAATCAATATGTGTCTGACAGATGTGTGCTTCTGAAAGTAATATTTGGGAAAGTAAGATCATAATGCACTTGGAATGCATGAATTATTGCATATCGAAAAATAACATGTAAAGCATTGCACTTCACAAACAATACTTTAGTATTTATTACCCTTAAAACATATCAGTAAAGGAATTTATGAAAGAAATGCTCGAAATTGCAAAATACACAGAATTTTAATTTCAATCCCACACTATATGAGAGTAAAAACCAATTTCTTTCATTCAGGTCCATTTCTCCTTAGAACTAACCGGTGTTAGCATCCTTTCTCTAAGATTATTATTATTATTATCGTTTCGGCCGACTAGGACCACGCAGGGCAAGCAACCTGTATTTACCGTGGCTCAGTTTTTCATTTAATATCACGGTGGCAGGTGCTTGCGAACACTTCTTTGGGGGGGACCAGCATTTAAGCTGGATCCGATTTTTATCCCCCAGGGTTGTTAGTCCTGGGGGTATGAAAGATGAAATGATGATGATAATGAGGGGTGAAAGGACGACACACTCATACAAACACACACAAATACACCCATGCCCGAGGCGGGACTCGAACCCGCGATCTTCTGGTCCGAGACCACTCGGGCACTACTGCCTTAGCGATCTCGGCCATCTGATAGGCCTTTCTCTAAGATAAATATAAAAATAATTTTATTTCGAACATTTAATGATAATAGTTATACAATGGGCCCCTAAACGTCAAAGGGAATAAAATAATAAAATTATGGGAACGTGAATGGCATTAATTACAAAAAAGTCTTAAGAATTTTTAACAAAATTATATAACAGGAAATTCAAAATTTGAAAATTGGGGAATCAAGTATACAAATGTTTTCAAAATGTTGGCTAATATTATTTCCTTATTAATTTTTTCTCGAAATGTTTATACGAATGCGTGGAACTATTGCTGCTATTTCCTAAAATAATAAATGTTTTATTCTAATAAAAATTATTCTCTTTATGTTCTCATACCATTTACGTTTTTATTAAAGAAAGTTATTCAAATACGCGATATTGAACTAAAGTATTTTATATTGGCTGTGAATGTTTAGAGAATAAATAATGGAACATTTTGTTCCAGATCTTTCTCGCGTTCCCGTATATATGCATTTGATCTCTTGCAAGAATCAATACGAAAGGCGGCCGTGAAAGAATCAAAAAACGAGTCGTGTGTTACGTCAAGAGAGACCGAATCTGAAAGGAACGTGAGTCAGCGAGGAAAAGTGAGATTTTATCTGCCATCGAATCACCAGCATGCGCTGCGCTTTCAGCACAAATGCCACCTCTCTCTTCCGCATGCACAGATAGAAATGCGCTCTGTATGATCAATGTTTCAACTTTCGTGTAATTTAATCGCTTGTGTATTGCAATAATGGTTTATCTAAAAAGTGATCCACTGTTGTTATTGATTTCGCGTTTCCGTAATTGGGTAAGCAAGGGTATGCACTTCTGATATCTCGTATTTCAAAATTGAATAGACACCTATAAATTGGTGTACGGTTTATTACAATGTGCATTCCACAATGAAATTTTTGGTATTGTGTTATATACAATGATAAGCGCACAACAAAATTATGTCACATTCTCTTTCCGAGCAGATTAGGACAGGGATAAGATCATGATGAATAAAATGCCAGGAGAATGCAGCTAATATGTTATCTGTGAATCACAGCTTCAATTGTTTACTGTTTGAAAATTGTAATAATAATAATAATAATAATAATAATAATAATAATAATAATAATAATAATAATAATAATAATGTGATCTGGGATTTCGACACAAAACGTATCTACTAATACATGTTGCTCTGCCGTGCGATCAAAACTTTCTAACCAAGGATGCAGAGAAACGTCGTAAATACAAGAGTTCGGAAATCGAGATCAGACGAATGTGGGGCGTAAAAGCACCCAAGGTCGTACCGGCAGTTATCTGAGCTCTGAGATTTTTTCCCCATAATGTGTAAGAGCTTGGCTAAACTCCCATGTGATTCAAAAGACTGGGAAGTGCAAGACGTTGCCTTATTGGGAACCGCCCACATTTTGCGCAAAGTATTGTAGAGGCACCGGTAGTCCTTATATCTGCTCCTGAGGAAGCGGGTCGCAACCTGGGGACAACTTTATAATCAACCGACTCATAGCAGCTTTCGTGAATCAGACGAATAATAATAATAATAATAATAATAATAATAATAATAATAATAATAATAATAATAACAATAATTGTATTCCTTGCAAGTAAACTTATCTGATGGTAAGTTATAACTGCAATAACCTTAAAACAATATTTAAAATATAATACAAAAAAATGTAAAACAAAACTGAAAACACTGTTAAATTATTTAAAATCAGTTTATAATCATAACTTATAAATTACAACAGACAGTGTGCTAATTTTACAAATGTCTTCCGAACATATAGTTCTCAAAAGGTACGAATTCCAAAACTTATAAGTTGTCTCTTTGTTAATGAGTTAATGATCGAGGCGTCTGTGATACATTACGATATTTCTTTTTTTAATGGAAGTGTCGGCGCAACTTCCGAATTGTAGACAACTACTCCTAACATTACAGAGATTATTTACAGCGTCGAGCCATCGCCGCCTCCAACTTCCCGTTTCCCGCTTCCTGTTTCCGCTTCCGCCGCCACCACCTCCTCCTCTGCTGCCACCGCCTCCGCCCAATCACCCTCGACTCTACAGTTCGCCGCAGGTGGTCGAGGATCGCAGTTGACCGTACAGTTGCTCAGGCACGTCCTTTGGATTGAAGCTCACTCCTCGCGCATTGACAGGGCTTATTGTTTCCTGATACATAACTCTTTTATTGTTTGATTTCTCCTTGTCCCCGCTTTACCTCTCTCAGCCATTCGAGTCCACAACACATTGTCTTGAGGTACGTGGGAGTAATAATCGTTTGTGTTTTGTTTGCTTCCGCGCTCATGGTCGTAGGTGGCCTTGCCCAACGTTCGAGACGTGTTCCTAAGCTTTGTTCCTTCATCTGTTAAGTCCGCTCGCGTACCCACGAAGCAAAATGTGCATTACAGTTATAAACCGCAGAGAATTTTCACACGATATGAAACAGCACCGTCAATCATATCTTAGCCTTTATTTTACATTTATGCCGTCATTATCACAGCATTCTTTCTGACAGTACATTTACTTTCCTACGCTTTCAGCTTTTACAACCTTGGAACGTGTCTTAATAGTGCGCTCGGAACTTTCTCTACACGTGTACTCCAGAATATTTAGTTACGACAAATGTACAAACAGGGTGCGTTTGAAGCGAAATATGAGTATGGGGGAATTATGTAAACTGCGGGAGGCGGCACCTCTCTGCTAATGCGCGTAGCGGGCTGACGTTAATCGGCTTACGTTTTGAAATTCAAGCGCCCGGCGAGGCGGCAGCTAACGCCGTGTTGCAACACGGCAACAGGATACAGCCCGCGCGCAAAGGAATGGCTGGCTCTAATGGCGGTGATTAAGTACACGGAGTTTGTCATTAAAAATACCTTTTTCACAAATATTTTGAAAAAAATAGTTTCAACACTGAACCGTCCAGCTTATTCTTGCGTGTAGAATGCACAACAATAGTTTTGACTTCCGTTTCGTAAATGATCTTTGAAAGTAAATATGACGATAAAAATGTCCCAATCGCTAAATCAACCCCAAGGAGAAAAGTTTCCTGTCACACTCTTAGAGCCTTGCATTTCCAAACACATTGCTTGCTGATCTTGTTCTTCGGATAAAATGTGAAAGAAACTTACTGACTAAATAATAAAGAGTAAAATTCTACTACACCATTGTAATTTTGCACGAAAACCGTTGATTTAGAAAATAAATTTAGAGCATTTCGATGGGTAAATAACTAAAGAGTCAATAGGGAGTAAAAACTTTCATAAATATCTAACTCGAATGTCAGCGAAACTGGGCGTAAACCAGGACATCTATGTTCAATTCTAGGTCGAGGTAACTATTTATAATATGAAATAAATATCCAAATACAATGAAATGACAATAACAATTGTATTCATATTATTTGCAAGAATAACATAAGTACTAGAATCTATACTGTGTTACGAGGTTTTAGCCATAAGTTAAATCTCCTCATTAGTTAACCTAGTATATTTCTCATGTCCGCCGGTATTAAAATTGATACCGATTCTATTTTTGAAAAATGTTTTCGCAATAGTAGGGTGAGGAGACGCAAAATCTACAATGAAAGAATCAATTAATAAATTATGTACCCAATGTGTCGAAAAAATAAGTGACATTTCGATCATCAAAGAATTACTGATCGATATATCGATTACCTTCGATAAATCAAAGGATTATAAATATTTTAATACCTTTCAAGCACTAATAATAAGATTCTATTAGTCTTTAACGTTACAATACTTAAAATATATTTTAATTTTCTATGTTACATACTTTTCACAAAAAATAAGTAATATGAGAAAAATAATACGGTAAACTGGAAATGAATTCACAATTTTAATGAAACATTCACAATAATGCCCATGATTTTATGGGATCTAAAAGATATACCCTAGAGCATAAATATTCTCGTGAAACTGAAAGATTATTTGTAATTGAAATCTACGAAGTTCATTTACTCGTCGTCGGCAACGTCAATATTTGAAATTGGAATTGTAAAATCGGTTATAATTATTTGGTGAAAAATGTACCAGCGAATGATGCAATTCCATGTTTTCCGTTCAATTGAATTTTATGCGTTAAAACATAGAGAAATTATATTCATATCGAGAACAGATCGTATTCACAGCCATTTCCTCGGAGTAGTTCTTAAATATAAATATATACTTAACTAGAAAAAACATTTTATATATGCAATTTCATTGTTTATGCGTGTGCAGACATTAATAATTCATAACATTTTTTTTCTCTTTTTAACAAAAGTATAGCGATGATTGTAATAGAGTGGAAGAAACCCGGCAGTTATCCGTCTGCTTTCGTAAGGAAATAGAAGCAATAAACCTTATCGAGTAGCTCATTCGTTTACGACGAAAACAATAATTCAGGACAACCACATTGCAGCCAGCACTACTATCAGAATCATATACGACCTACATATTCATTGCAGAGGCTTCTCTAAGTGCCTCAATGTATATGGCGAAATATTCATTGGATAACCACGGTGAAATGTACCGAATTTTACTTCTTTTTCAGTTCTCATTAACAAAACTATTTTTCTCGCTTTTATTCCTGCAAAAAATTATTTAGGTGTCATCAAGATGTCATTTAGTAGAAGGCACTCTAATTTCAAATGAGATATTGATCAATAATGTTTGGTTTCAGGAAAAACATTTTCTAATAGCAAAAGATTTTGTGAATTCTATAAGGATCAGTTGACTTATAATTTCTTTTGCGAGACTTTTTTTGAGTGGGTGGCGAAATGGGGCTCGAAATGGGGGAGGGGGCAAAATTGCAAAATTGTCACAACAATTAATTAAATAAATTTTAAAATAAATGTTATCTTCTTGTTTCAATAAGAACAAGAAAATAATGAAAATATAGTCGAAATAATTGATTTTTATCAAATTCTTACAAATTATATTAATTTTCATTTCTGAATGCTCCAAAGAAACTAACAGGAAACATCTCACAAAGAAATTAATGGAAATGCAAAATCAGCTGAATTAGTAAACCTCACACAAAGGTTGTAAAAACAGTACCTTGTTACATTCCGGAAGTATGAATAGTATACTAGAGTTCGCGAAAGCCAGGGAAGCTAAATCACCGAGTTTTACGAATACACTGAAATATGTCACTTGTGATTCTTGCAGTTGATGCAGGATCGTGGGTGAGGACATGACTTTGAGTCTGGTAGCATTTGGGCGTTAAGACCTACATCTTTATTAGGTTGTATAATATATCAGACAGGGGTACGTTTATTATTCGTGGCTATTTTTAGAAAACCAACTTCATATTTATAACATTTTTTACTCAGTACAGTTCTCTTATAATACACTCGTATTGTCATTTATTTTCTACATCCAGCAACTTTTAAACAACGTTCATAATATAATTAAAACTCAATACTTAACATTTCTTATCGCCTTATTCTCGAGTGTCATTAACGTGAAATTGGTGATTCATTTTTACAAAACGGGAAAAAACTAAACCAAAAAATAACGCCTCTAGGTATTACTTACAGCGATTACACAGCTTCCAAGCAGCCGTTACAACTCCTACGTCACATTAGAGGAAAAATCACGCGCCATTCCGTCGGTAATTGTCGAGAAACATCGTTTCAACCGAAGCATGAAATTAATCTGCAGATATTAGGGAAAAATATGCCGCGCGCGCTGCACTTCGATCTGCGCAGAAGGGCGGGGGCGCAGGGCGGCGGGGGCGTGGTCGCGCGGGGCGGGGCCCCACTGTCCGCCTGAGTGGTCGCGAAAATGAGGGGATCGATCTCGAGTCGAAATTGGACGCCGAGTTCCACTCCATGATCGAGAGGGTAATTTGAAGAGCAATATAGCCGGCGCCGCGACGCTCCATCACCCCACTCCTTCCCACGACCCTCCCCTCCCCTCCATTTCCCCCTCCTCCTTCCCCCCTCCCTCACCGCTATACACTCCACCGACGCCGACGAGTCCCTTTGGGCCAAGGAACTGGTTCTCGAGGGAAACACTCTTCATGGGAACGACGTTGAGGAGTAGTTCTTTTAATACTCAAACCGTGTGTATATCAATACAGGTCGAGTCACATTCGTTTCGTAGGCGTTGTTTAAGACACGCCTGCGCATCTGTCGAATGTCTATTCTGGCGCAACCAGGGGTCGTAGGGGGAGACATTGTCACTCTGTTCCTCCTGAACTTACAACGACTCTTACCTTCTGAATAGACAACAAAATATCCAGGAGTGATATGCATTTCTAGAAAATCAAATATTGCACTAGTAACCGATTCATTCAACAATTGTACCTTTAGTGACATACCACTGTATTACCCCTTTTACCATATTAACTACCTTTTAAGAATTTATGAAAATATTGTTGAGATTTCACGTGAAAGTAGTTAAGATACATTATCAAGTAACTAAAGAAAAGAAGGGCATAGTGAATCACAAAACTGAAATATCCAATCCGTAAGCTCTCGATGACGCTGGATGTTCCCCTACCATTCTTTCACCCAAATACAGATATTTAAGAACTGTTTGAAGCCCCTTTATAAAACATTGGACTCGACGAATCCCACCTTCAACAATATCGAATCAGCAGTAAATGCAGGATACCTTGGTAAGGGCGGTCTTATCTATGACATTACCCATTGAGGCAAAATGAAATGCTTTTTGTGATCGACCAAATAAGGCTGCCGTGTACACAAAACAATGTATTTTGTAATTAAGAATAGTTTGTGTAGCATTTATTTGACACAATCACTACGACGACATTCGCAAGTCAATGCTTTGATATTTCTTCCGCAAGTCAATGACTGGCTTTGTATGGCTTAAAAGACACTTGAGAAAAGAACCAAAACGTTGTGTGTGTCATAACTCATTAGATAACTATGTTTTGCAAATTATATAACGAAAATTAGCAAACGTTTGGAAAATAAGACATTCAAGCTTAGTTCAAATAAGAAACTAGCTTAAAAACTGCATTACTTTTCAGAAACCTATGACAGTAAGATATTTTTAATTTTATTTCATTCAGACATAATGCTTACTTGTATGAAACATGATTTGCAGATTATGACGGAAATTCCAGCATCACGAACCGCTAACTCCGAAAACGTTTACTCTTCTTTATTTCTTCGTCCGTGTGAAAAGCCATTCTGTTCATCTGCCACAGCAGGGCTCACTTCTGAGACTTTCCCTCATACTTCACATATTGATATGTGTTAATCATAGGAGGCAGTATCAAACACATCTTTCATTTATACTTCACGCACACGATCTCCACTTTTCGTTATATCAACAACATTGGCAGGTGATGTTAAAGATATTAGATACTATTTATAATTGAAAATCACATTCCCTAAAAAATACTGCTTCACATAGAAAATTCAAGACGACCAACTTATATTGATAATTTTTTTTTCTTCAAACCAGAATCCGTTAAGAAACCAACTTTCCAGAAAAGGACGTAAACGCTGTGAGATCCCTGGCGGAGTAACAGTCTCCAAACTTTTCTTGCAATGCGTCATCACTTCGCAGTCGCTTCCTGAGTTAGCGCAGATGCTAAACCACAGCTTCCTTCAGAAGTGCGATGTAGTGCGAATCTAGGGTACGGAACTTTCCCCAAGTTTGCCCCTAGTTTAACTCGAAGGGACCGCGGTTGGCGTCCTAGAAGTTCGCCGACGCGGGCTGTCGTCGTATTTCCGGGGAGATAATTGCCCGCGGAGGCTGCCCGCTCTTCGTCTCGTTTGCTCCAGGAGCAATCCTGCTGCCTGAAGCAACGCGACGCGCACGAGCCGGCTGATGGGTGGGTGGCCTAACCGTAAGGGGCTGGCAGAACATATTCTGAAAACGATGGTTTGAAGGTAGTTTGGTCATTTCAAACCGACTCGCAGGCGCGCTACAGTGTCTCCGACGAAAGTTTGTCGGAGAATGTCCAGACCTTCAGCAGGCGCATTTGTGTACACAGTTGATTTTTCAATAACTCGGATTCTTCCATGATTTTTCACTTACAATACCACCGGCAACTGCGTAATAGCATATGACGATCGATAGTACCTATGAAGACGAATATCGCGAGTTTGATTCCGGTCTGTTGCCAGACATTTCCGTGATACATTGAATATCAGCAAGTTCGTGGCCCTTCTTAGGATAGAGTTTGTAGGTCGATATTAGTGATCTGCTGGTTGGTTCACGTTGTTTCCATTATCCTTTCCGGACGATCACAAAGTATTCTGTGCAAAGGGGCCATGGACCTTGGGAGCTTTTCCGTTTTCACCTCTTCCCATCATTTCTCAGACCCAACTGGGGCGCTGTTAGGAGGGAGAACATTCTGTATTTTGCCACTTCATCAGTGGAGAATAGGCCAACATTTGAAGGCAACAGAAAAGTTATGATAACTTCCATTCTCTTTCTGTAGAATTTATAAAAAACGTAAAATCGAAAATATGAAAAAGCACTGTAAAATAAAAATAATCTTGAACATAATTGCAATTCGGCAAATGTCTCTTTTAACAAAAAAAGTTGTTTGTAATGTTCTTGTCGAATCGAAGTACGTTCGAATTTTTTTTATTTAAGTTCTTTTTTATACTTAAGTTTCGTATTGCTTCCCTTTTTATTCCATATTAATAAAGCATTGGTTGATTCAGAGGAAAAAGCTGAAAAAAACGAGTTAATAATTTGTAATACATTATCAATCAAAGAGCACAAATGTTTACCTTCTGCTTATAAATTTTTTTTCTGCAGTGTATTGTTTTCTGTAAGTTATAATATCCGTTGACATCAATTATTTCCTTGCTTCCTATTTACTTCCTACGACTTTCTTCCATTTCAGTACGGTACCTTGGATGTGAATCTTCGTCCCACTCATTTACGATAATGTAAAGATAGATATGAGTTTTTTTAATTTATTTTTCTGCCTGTTCGGGATAATATGCCTTTCAGAGGTTTTAATTTACAATTTATTAATACACATATTTTTTGGCCTTTCGGTTAACAGTATTTGAGGATGGACACACGGCTATATCGTAAACAAAGTCTGCAGAGCAGTAATTCAAAAGAAATTCATTTTATTTTTTTTAATTTAATTTTTATTAATGTATTTATTTGACTTTTTTTCAGCAGCGGAATTGATTAACAAACGATTTATCCTTACGAAGCAAGAACCTCGATTGCACTAAAAACAGTTTTACGTCAGTACTGTTAGATTACTACATTTACGCGGATGCGTTTTTGTAAGCGCTTTAATTTTTAAGCGATATAATTTATTTTATATTTATTACTCTCAAAAGAATAGAAAGAACGATAATCCGACCTCTGGCTAATAAAGAAGGGCGTGCTACGGCAATCTGTTCAATAAGGTCAAGGGTAGAAGTAAATGGAGACAATATGAACCTTTTCATGGAGCAGAAAACGGATGAAGACGACGGCCATGACGACGGGTGTTTTCCCGCTGAAAATTTACCTTTTTGTTTCGTTCTCCACCCCACAAAATCCATAAATTTGTTCAAAGCAATCGGTAAAGAAAAACAAACTCACAAAGGAAAGGTGGAAAACGTAACTCTGCTACCTTCGGTAGGAGGTATGAGGAAATATGAGGGAGGTAGTATGAGGCAGAAAAAAAACAACCTTCCCGTGTCTATCTACAGAATGTCCGCAGTAACCCCTTTTTCAGAGTGACTCAGCGCGCGTCCTGCAGGCAAGACGGAAGTGCTTGCAAAGCTGTAGCAGCGCCTCGCGGGATGCGGGTTGGCGCAACGACGTCGTTCCGGCGTCTCCTCACGGCCGAACGCGACGCGGCGGCGGCGGCGCGTCGCAGCCCGCATCGGCCCCTCGGCGCCCATCGATGGCAACGAGAACAAGGACCGCGCGCCTGCAGCAGGGGTGCCCAAACTTCCCTTCAAGCGCAACGGTTATCGACGTGTGTTTTATCCAGATGAAGGTAATTGAAAAAAAATATTTACGGTCGCTTCAACATCTAGGTCATTAGCGACCACTACTGAATTTACCGTTATGGTAACTGTAAAGATGACATGGTGTGGTGATGATAGGGGGTGAAAGGATAAACACAAATACAACCAATCCCGAGGCGGGGCTCGAACCCTCGATCCTTCGATCGATTGAACTTACTTCGAATTAAGTAAATCATACGTGCAATTATGTAAAAATGTTCATGTCGCTACATGCAACTGAATACCTGGACGGGCCGTTTTCCACTAACTATATGCAGTGTAAGCTGTTCATTGTAAACAATATTTTCCTTAGTGCGGTTTCTTCCTGTCGTACAAAGGCGGAGAGCAACACGTATCGTAGAGCTGCTATATTGCAAACTGCCCGCGGTGGCTCGGTGCGTTGGTTCGCGTGCCCCTCGCCTTTCACTAGATAAGAGCCGATTGCGCACAATCTCCTCCGCCATTTCCCTTCTCACCAGTCCTGAATATGTGGCTCAGGGCATCGGTTGATGTCACTGCAGTGTCTCTGACCGGGAAGTCCTTGAGTTTGAATCCCAACGGTGGCAGAATTTTCGACACTTGCTACGTAGCTAGGTCGAATTCAGCCTGGAGAGGAATTCTAGCGACCGCCTGCTCAGATCGGTAGTTTTCCGTGGCTTCTCCGATACACACCAGGCAAATACCGGTTCACTACCCATGCACCTTCACCATGCACCTTCGCCATGGACGCGGCATCACCCGGACAGCCAAGCAAAAAAATCACTACCCTAACAAACGGGCCACAGACCGCGCGCGCAATTTCCGTCTCCTTCCTTGGCCTACCCTTATCACGAGAATTACACGGGCATCACACTACCACGCATATTGGGAAAGCAGCCGGTGCTTACATAGACCTTATTCCGGCTGGGGCAGTGTCCATCTAAAGAGAGATACCTGGTTGAGGAAAACCCCACAAATCGACATGTACGTCGGCTCAGGATATCGCCATTAAGTGCGGAAGATCACTCCTATGCCCCCGTAATAAAATACACACTACACTTACGGGATTAATGTACTTAACAATTGACACCCCCTGAAACACTCATCAGTCAATCAATTAAACCCTTTTCATCTGGCTGTCACAAGCAGCGTATCGCAGATGTCCCGTAGGCAAGTGCTGGCCAGGGCAAGTCCAATGAGCCTCCCACTTGACCAGCCCTGTCATAGAAGACTGCAGGTAAGCTCTTCCCTTTCTTAATAAACGTATTAATTGCGAAGAAAAACGTAATTATTATTTTGCTTTAAACAGAATGTCCCAGAGAAAAGTCTCAGAAAAAAATTCTAGGACATTTACAGAGAGACAAATCTCATATATATATATATATATATATATATATATATATATATATATATATAATTCCTCATATACACAACTCCTATATATAAAATTTCCCCATGCATGTTCGTTAGGATGAAATTAGGATATTTTGAACATTTATTCTCAGATACTTAAACATAACTGTTTCTGTAACAACAAACATGTTTTAATCATTTTATTTGCCTCTCCAACTGCCAGTAAGTGAATTCGTGTTATTATATTGATGAACGAATCAATTCTCAAAGATATCGATGCCAGAGTAGTGACTGTAGTGCGAGATCGTGTAAGAGAGTGAATTGACAGTTTTGTTTTCACTTCAGATCAATATGTTAATTAGTGTAACAACGAAAGAGAACCTAATTCTCTAGCAAGTGGGTCCTCCATGCAGCCCATGAGGCTCGCATGAAGTCCAATCGAGCACTTTCGGGAATGGGGAGGTGTGTCCTGCCTGGGACCGCGCACCTGTCGTCCGGCACCCGGAAGCCCAGCAGACTTCTGCAAGTGGCCACCGATTTCGAAGGCTTCCGGGGAAAACAAGGTTAATGCGTTTCGGGCCGGGACATTAATTATTAAAGGCGCCACAATTACTCAGAGACCGAGGGGAGACACCCTCGCTTAGTCATCTCAATTTGTCGGCGGGTGTTTGCGTTGACTGCGCGCGAGTGAGCGTGGGGGAAGGTGAACGAAGAGGTTGGGGAGGGCGATATGGGCGGGAGATGGGAGGGAGAGGGTGATGCACGAAAGGTATGGAAGGAAGAGGAAGCGGAAGAGGGCAGGCGAGAGAGTGGGCGAGAGGGCGCGCGAGAGGGCGGGCGAGAGGGCGGGCGAGAGGGCGGGCGAAAGGGCGGGCGAGAGGGCGGGCGAGAGGGCGGGCGAGAGGGCGGGCGAGAGGGCGGGCGAGAGGGCGCGCGAGAAGGCGCGCGAGAGGACGGGTGAGAGGGCGGGCGATAGGGCGGGCGAGAGGACGGGCGAGAGGGCGTGCGAGAGGGCGGGCGAGAGGGCGGGCGAGAGGGCGTGCGAGAGGGCGGGCGAGAGGGCGGGCGAGAGGACGGGCGAGAAGGCGGGCGAGGGGGCGGGCGAGAGGGCGGGCGATGGCGGTACAAAGTAGGTGAAGTCAGGTGTGGGAGGTTGAGGGCCGAGCATAATCGAAAGAATGGGAAAGGGAGGGAAAGGCCGGGTTAGATGGACACTAAACACACGCAATTTGGGAAGTGGAGATATCCCAACGGCAAAAAGCCCTCCTCACCGGGTTCCACACTTAGCAATCGTAAGTCCCGTGCTGCATTATTAAGCGTGGTTTGAAGAGTACTTTGCGGTCTCCGGCGACAACGCTATTACTAGCACGGCTTCGGTAAGCTTGAATCTCGTCAATGCGGACAATGGAGTTCGAGTGGTTATTTGCTCAACCTGGTGGCGGTAATAATGCAACGGCGGCATCAATTCCCTCCGGGGTTTTGCTCCAATAATCAAGATAGCTTTAAGATTGTTCTCTGTTAATTTTGAGTAAGCAAATGACGGGGGAAACGTTGAGCACACTTCGACTACAGAAAACACACTCTGGGTAAATTACAATTCGTGCTAATGCATGTTTATTTATTTGACAAAACTGTTTAAAAAACTCACAAGTGTAGCATTAGACAGGTAAAAATTTAGAAAACACATTCTGTGATTGTTTTCAGAAGCAAATCAACAAAATGTAGCATTTGAAGGGAAATAAACTCTAATTGACCTCGCTAACGTACAAAACAATTTTCCTCTTGCCAATTGGTAGAAATATTGGTAGAAAGTTCTACAGTATTTCAGTTTTGAAGTGAATTAAGTCATTTTTAATAAAAAAGAAGGTGGATTAACGAAGAACTTTTCTTCTCTCAAACACGATGTTCAAAGCAATTAGTTAAGAGCATAAATAAATCTAATCTTTATAGCTTCTGTGTGCTCAAGAAAGAATTTAATTATGGAGTTACCATTGCATTCTCGAGCTGAGATATCAGAGGGTTAATAAATTATTTAGGTTATCAAATGTTTTAGCAAATATTGAATAAACAATAAATTATTCTTCTCTTTGCTCCATTCCAACAAAATTGTTTTCTAAAAATATACGAAAATAATTATAAGCGATATGGAGGGGAATTAGTATGCCTGCGAGATACTTACGATCAAAATCACATATCCGATGACGTATGTGCAGGATTAATCTTTCACCTCCTCTCAGGTTTTCTGCAGGAGGTTTGAGATTACGCAAAACTCTGAAGAGCTTTGAAATGTTTTTCTCGAGAAGTTCTGAAGAGGCCAAGGAGAAGTAAAGTTTGGAACTTTTCCGAGGCTAATGCCTCAGTGCGTTAGAAGTTTGTGTACTGTAAAAGAGATCAAGCACTCTGTTGGGCCCCTCCTGTAAAACGTACCCTCTTGGCTTCATCTCTGTTAAATCTACGTAGACTATTTCAGTAGAGGAAAATTTTCCCTGAGAACGAGAATAGCAAAGTCAGTATTATAGTTATATTTTATTTTAACTGGTATATCAAGTATAAAGCCAAATTTAACACAAATCTTGAGAATTTGCTTAGTTGTCAAATTAAAAACTGATAATACTATTTACACGCCATCTTATCATGCTGATCAGAATTTAGATTGTTTGATTATTACTTCGTATTCCTTTTCCAGTTCTTGGGCATACGGACGTAAAATCCAACAGCATGCGAAGCTTTTTTTGTCAAATCGTTTCTTTCCGATTTCTCTACTCTCAAAATTATTATTCCATTTTCAATCGTTTTCTCATTAACGAGACAATTATCAGACATATCTTTCAGTCCCTTTTATAATCTTATTCACTAAACATCAAAATAAGGATACTCTAGGTCCCTAAAGCTAATGTAGACCACAACCCTACAAATAATTTAAAATAATTTCACAAAACCACCCAGATTTTGAAAGCTTTTTGATTTGACTTTTTGTCAATATAAATTGTATTATATTAATGTAAAATAAATTGTACAATATTACAAATTGTATATAAAATAACATTTTATATACATTTGTTAGGATAATGTAATATAAAAGAAAATATTGAGATGAAAATGTTATTTACATCATAAACTGTATTACGAAAGGGATGATTATTTCATAAGACGATGATGCTATTATTTGATTCCTAATCCGATCTATTCTTCGAGAATATTTTTATGATTTTTATATTTCATAACAATAAGTAGTATGCAGGGATAAATGGAGAAGTAAAAATCGTTCATTAAGTTGGGGCAGATAGAATCGTGGTAAAGGTAAGGCATTGGAATAAATTATTATTTAGCTTCCGTCCGATTCACGTTTGGCGATGTCTCTTTTCGAAGCCTCGGTTTGCTGGTGGGGAACTGACTAATACTTTCGTACCCTTTACTCATCTTTAAAAATATAGAAAGAAATAATTAAGTATAAAAATGCTATGAAAATTATTTAAAGAGTCGGACGACTAGCTTTCTCAAGCCAGTTGACGCCAGCTTTCGATAAAATTTCGATTTGCACAAGGAAACCAGTATTTAAGCGTTCATTCTAATAAAGTTAATTTATAATTAATATAAAGTATTCATGCTATAAATACTGTTGAAAAGACCAAAAGTTATTATATTTATCGACCATAGTGCTCTAACATCTAACAATTGCCCCAGTTATAGTGTTCTTATGATCGTCATAATGAAACATGCTCCTATGGTTTCGTAATTATATCCTTTTTAGCGAATAACGTAAGTTAAAATTAATATAAATTTTAAACTTAACTGCAATTATTTATTATAACTATGAACTTTTAAGAGTTATATAATGTATGACGCAAACTGTTTTAATAAGACCTATGGACACTTATTAAAACCTTTACTCTAATATTTTTGCGATAATTCATGTTTACGCCAAATCAGTTAAACGAAAGTCGTTATTGTCAAAACACATACAATGTGTAGGTGTTTATTAATTTTTATATTATACTCTAAAATGTCAAAATGGGATATTTCCTAATATCGTGTTGGATCTCTTTTCCCCCGACGAACTGCAGCAGAAGTCCCCTTCAGAAATATTCGTAAGTAGCCGTGTTGCCTCTATAGCCATCTATAATTGCGAAAGTGTTGCCGATACAGGCTTTTGTGCACGAACTGACCTGTCGATTACGTCCCATTATTGATCGATTACGTCGGACCAACTGGGTACCCAAATCATTCGCTCGAATTGTCCAGAAGGTTCTCCAAACCTATCACATACTACTGTGAGCCTGTAACATGGCGCTTTGGCAACCATAAAAATTTCATCGTTGGTTGGGAACATAAAGTCCATGAATTGCTACAATGATCTCCAAGTAGCTGAACATAATAATTTTCAGTCAATGATCGGTTCAATTGGAACAGAGGTCCTAGTCAAGTCCATGTAAAGCACAATTAAGCAGCCACCACTAGCTTGCACAGTGCCTTTTTGACATTTTGGATCCATGGCTTCGTGGGGTCTGCGCTGCACGCCAACTTCACTATCACGTCTTAACAAATAAAACGGGACTCATCTGACCAAGCCACGGTTTTACTGGCGTCTGGAGAGCAATTGATATGATCATGAGTCCAGGAGAGGCGTTGCAGACGATAAACTGCTAGCAAAACACTGGAATCGGTCAGTTTGCCATAGCCCATTAAAGCCAAATTTCACTGTATTGTCCTAACTGATACGTATGTCGTACGTCCTACATTGATTTCGACTGTCATTGCACATGTTGTTGCTTCTCTGTTATCACTAACAACTCCACGCAAACGCCATTGCTCTCAGTCATCATCGGCCACTGCTTTTTCCGTGGTGAGAGGTTGTGCGTAAAATGTAGTACTAGCTCACTCTTGGTATTGAGAGTCTCGGAGTATTAATTACTCTAACCAATTCCAAAATGTATGTTATGTCCCATGCATCTAGTTCTAACAACCATTCCGCATTGAAAATCTGTTAATTCGCGTCGTGTGGCCATAACCACGACAGAAACCGTTTCAGATGAATCACTTGAGTAAAAATGCATTGCCAATGCACTACCCTTTTATACTTTTTGTACGCGATACTACTGCCATCTGTATAATAGTATATTGCCAAATGCTAACGAATTACTATAGTAACCTCAGTGTAAAATGAAATTTAAAAAATGGTACTGGGGCCATCTTCACCAATAGAATATCAGCACGAATATCAGCTCTCTTTAATAAGCAACTGATACGGAAACCTATTTGTGAAAAACATTAATTCCCATGTGTTTAGGTAGGGTCGACTACAAACCCACAAAAATGCACAAAGCACAGAATGCCAATAGATATCCAGATATGTAAACTGGTCCATCGTTGGCTGGAGGCATTTAACTGCAGAGGAGGTAGTGACACATTTCAGAAACACGCAAGTTACACGTCTACGTGTTTTAAAGACCGTATGTGTACACTAAAGTGATGTGCAGAGAGATTTTGCATGATCAGGAAAAGAACAACAAAAGTGCGGCAAACGTGAGATATGGTTGAACACATTTACATTACAATGGTAAGGAAAAAATGAAGCGAGAATTACGGATGCAACGAATAACAGAAATTGAAACCGATTACAAAGAAAGATGAAGGAACAGATAATGCAAATGGCGCCCCAAGGTAGGAACATATAATGCGTAGGAATCCCCAAGGAGATTCTGAATGACATAATAATAATAATACTTATTATTATTATTATTATTATTATTATTATTATTATTATTATTATTATTATTATTATTATTATTATTGGTCTCATAAATCGCTCACCAGTGTCTTGAAACCCCCAAAGATCGGTTTATTTTAAAGGATGAAAATTATTAGGGCAAGATGAGATTAGTACATTTAATTTAGATTCTGAAATTCATAAAGTGTGGTCTCAATCCTTATCTAAATGCAGATAGGATTGAAAAATGTACACTATGTCATATTATCATCTGTTCATGATTGAGCAACAAAAGTCTTGAATATGTGTACTGTCATGATAAACCTGGTGATTGAGAAATGCTTTTACGTAGCCTACAACTTCCATCGTCTTCTCCGCCTTTCGCCCTCCCACCGACAGGCTCTCCTCCAGAGTTGCTATCGAGAATCGATAGAGTTAAACACGCCGCGCCGCGCCGTGCCGTGCCGCTTCGCGAGATAGGCCAACCGCGGAGGAGGAGGTGGTGGCAGCAGCCACGACGCCAACGGCGACGAAGGCGGAGGCGATACTGGAACGGTTCGTGGCTTTCGGCAGGAAGCGGCGATAGTGGGAATATTGATGCTGGAATAAAATGGTAGACGGTAAAATGGTTGTGACGAGAGTGGTGAGTGGTGTGCACGTGTGGAGATTGTGGTGAGTGGTGTGCATGTGTGGAGATTGTGGTGAGTGGTGTGTGTGTGTGTGTGTGTATGTGGAGACTGGTGAATATGAATATTGTGGCGGGTAGTGTGTGTAGAGACTATGGGCAGTGGTCTGTGTGTGAGTGTGTTTGTGGAGACCATGGCAAGTTATGTGTGTGTGTGTGTGTAGATTGTGGTGCGTGTGAGTGGAGATTATGGTGGGTGGTAAGTGGGTGGCGTGCGCGGTAAGAGACGTGGATGTCTAGGGGGCGAGAAGGGAAAAATGGGTGTGGTGGATATAGCGGATGTAGCAACGTTTGCAACAGTTGCGAAGGCAGGAAATGAAGGTGGGGAAGGCACAAGAAGCGGTATATGTTGGTAGAGCGCGCGTGATGGGTAGCGGGTGGTACGGAGTTGGGTCGGGTTGGGTCTGGGGCGGTGGAGTTCAGAGGGGAGGGAAACGGGGCGAGAGCAGGAGGGGGGAGGGGTGAAGCTCTCTGCTGCGTCAGACATCGCCGAAACCGCCGCTTTCGCCGCCGCCCCCGCCACCGCCCCCACCGCCTCCACCGCCGCCGCCTCTGTCGATGACGTCGCTGCTGCGGCAGCTGATTCTGATACTTCGTCAGACTTCATCTCCACCCTCCTACACTCTGGGTTCAACCATAGAACTATTGCTCAAAGGGTAGTAACATGAATTAGAAACTGTTAAAGGGAATGAATGGTCTATAAAAAACTACTTCCTACATATATTACTTCCAAAGTGATTAAGAAAAGTGGTTCGACTTTTGTAGAGAACATACACATCAATTCACCTCTTAAGACTTTCCTTTTGTAGTAGTTGAAGTCAAGAGTCATTCGTCATGCCGGTATGTACTCAACGAAGATGCATACAACGGTTTTTGGGTACACTTATTCCTTAAAGAAACCATTTCTGTACTGTTGCTTGTCCATAAGCGTTGAGGTATCTCGGTCGTTATAAACTATTTACCGGACAAATTCCGTTAAAATTCCGTTCATATATGATGCGCAGGAAAACGCAGAACACTGGTCAATACATTCAGGCAACTTGTCGGTCAATCTCTGGTCGCTAAGGTTTAATCAATACTTTTTTTGAATTTCTAAGACGAAATATAAAATTCCCGACCCATTGGAATGGTTCCCAAGGTTCTATCACGACACAAAGTCGTGGGAGTAATTTCTTTAGATCTCTGGCTGAAGTGCCTCGTATTTCCTGGTCATAAGTTATTCCTCGTGCAGTTTATTTACACAAGAAAAATGAACAATTGTTCTGAGGTCATTCTAATTACCCGGGGAAAACACGGAATGCGTTACGTGGGAAATGATTACTGGTAACATAATATTCGATGTTGATATAAAGGCCTTTGCGTAAAAATGAGAGTAGGATATTACCGCACAAGACACGACAAAGATATGAAAATAACAAAGTAATAAAGTGAAGATATCTAAATGATTAATGAAAAATCACTTTCAAATTTTGGGTTTATAGGTAAATTTTCAACGATGGTATTGAAAAATATAAAGAAATAAACCTAGTGGTGCTACAGAATGTCACGGACTTTCCTGTATGAGTTTTCTATTTCCTTTGGTCTCGGCTAGCTTCACGAACTTGCTACATACTCTTGCCAGCTGCCATCTATCGCTGCCCAAAGTACATTTTTTCCCTTAATTCTTTGGTTTCTTAATACAAGAAAATATAATTTTATTAATATTAAAGAACAGTAAAACTTCGCCATAAATTGCAATTTTCTTTAAAAATGTGCAGCCGTTTTAGGAAAATGGCGCCACTGTAAATGCGAAATTTGAAGTATTTTTCATAACAAATTTTTGAGTTTTCGAAAAAAGTAATTAAAAGTCATTTAAAGCACATTAATTCAAAATTAAATTGTGTTTACAAATTGCTGGAAAACGGACAGACGGACAGACGTTTTGAAAAAAAAAACATTTTTGGTACCAGGGGATTTCAAAACGTGTATTTCCGTCGAAATCTCGGAAACGATTTTTCGCAGTATTACATAACTTTCCCTATACTACGTACAATACTCCGCATATACGTACGTACACGGGAGTGTAAAATTTGACAAAGTATTTAAATGCTGAATGAATAAATCGGCAAAGTATTTCAATTCTTATCACAAAAACACTCAAATTTCGTCGTTATTAATAGATAAATTGATATTATCAGAGAACAAATAGAGACTAGTTTAATCATTTAAATGAATTTTCAATAGTTTTAAAATACATGGGCGAAAAAAAAATTCCAGTTGCAAGGACTTCGGGAACCCCTAGCCTTGGGGATTTATCTCTTGCCTAGAACACATTAAAATGACGCGAATTGCTACTACAACTTCGACTACTGATAATAATAATAATAATAATAATAATAATAATAATAATAATAATAATAATAATAATTTTAATATTTTTTAACAACTACAACTTGTTCAAAAATGTTTAATTTCGAATCATTTAAATAATTTACGTACCGAATTGTGAAATTAATACTGTTGGAAATGAAGTTGAGGCAAAAATTATATTAGCACGATTCCACATTATGTCAAAAGTCTAATACGAAGAGAAAATAATAAAGTACTATCAGTATATTAATTTCCCCTGGTTTGTTTGCCATCATTCCAATATATTATCATACTCGTCACGTCACCGTTAGTCATTGACTTGGTTGATGACAATGTGATGATAAAATGAATGACGCTGGTGCAATGAGAAGTAGAAAACTCTCAGGGGTATTCTCCCGAATTCGCTTTATGTCACACAACGCTTCATGCAACTCTTTGTAAATCGAAATTCTCCATTGACCAAGATTTCAACGCGTATCCCCAAGAGGATAGCTAGATGCTCCTAGCAATGGAAATTGTTTTGGGGTCAGATTATGAATTTGGACTATCTGACACCAACATAGTGCCTAGCAATTAATAAGGATCCTCGTAGCCAAACACCTTTTCGGCGTGAGTGGGTCTCGAGGCGATCGGGAGCCGCCCACTTCCAAAATCTTTTCTCCGCCGACCCCGCGACAACGAACAGGCGGAGAGCGAGAGCTGTGGTAACTATGTAATGGTCGACTGATGCAACTCCATTGTTTCACTATCCGTGAGTCGAAGTCGCGATAGAAAGACAATCAACTGTCACCGATACCGATCGAGTACTGACATCACACTGAACGATGAGCAGTAGGAAGCCGGTGGGTTTGATGAGGGTACAGCTGCCACTCGAAAGTTTAGCCATCCGCGGAGGAATAATTTTTTCTAGGTGGCTCAACAATATTTTTCACTTCTTCTTCTACTGTTTCTGTCTTCCATTCTTGTCTTTGTAGATCGCATAAGACAGACTCTTAAAAATACTTAATCCTGCCAAATATGCCTCCTAAACCTGTCGATGTAATCTCGTGAGAATTCTCATCAGTTCTCGGTCTCTTCGATGAGCAAGATACACATATTGATTTCGCCAGCTTATAACAATTCGTGATCTATGATCCTAAAAAAATTAAAAGCCATTTAACTTGTAGCATACGTTGTCATACGTTTATTTTTGAGGATGGGGACGAAAAAAACAATCGTATAGAATAGATATTTTAAAAATTAAATTATTTTAAATAACGGTTGCGCATGCAAACAAAGGTATCTACATTCTGCGTCAGAATGTTTGAATATATTCATAAATGTTTTTCAGAGGCATCAGCGTTGGTAAATTCACGACCTTTCCTTGTGAGATAGGGATCGCCGGTTCAAGCCCCTGTGCTGAGAATGGAAACTCTGCAGTCTTGAACGCGCTGCGCAATCACCTAAGAGAAAAAGCGTCGCTCTCCGGGGCCAGTCTCACGCACAGTACAGATTTTGCATTTAAGAATTGTTTTTTGCTTGCGAATAGACCGACTTGAACCACGCGGCCATACAGCGTGCATTTACCGGGGCTTAGAGACATTATCACGGTGGCAGGTGCGTGTAATTATTTTCAGGGGATTAGCATTTAGCTGGATCCGATCCCCAAGGTTGTTAGCCCTGGGGGCAAGCAATATGGAGTGATGATCGTGAGAGGTGAGAGCACTGCACACACATTCAGACAAACAAATACACCCATGTTCGAGTCGGGACTCGAATCGGCGACATTCGGGTCAGAGACCTGCTACGGCACGTCTGCCTTAACGATTGGAAACATTCTTTAATATTATGTATTATTGTATTATGTATTATAGTATTATATATTATGTATTGAGTCGTATCAACAATTTTTAAACGCGAATGACAGGGCAGAGCGACTTGCGGAAAAAGTTAATCATTTGTTCAGGAAATTCAGAAAAACAGCTTTTCTGTACAATTTTTGAGATTTATAGTAGCAACACGGGTTGACACCACAAAAACTGGAGTATCAAGACTAAGGCTACACTTTGCAAAGAGAACATCAATTTCTCGCATATTGACGCGTAAATTGCTTAGCCCCACTAATCTAGAAATATATTCAAGAGTATTTAAATGTATTTTAATCATCTGCTTCTTCCTCCCTGAGGCGCTACAGTCCGTTTCTAGCTTTGGCCAAAAATGTGCAAATTCGCCCTCAGAGGAAGACCTTCGAAGTTATAGGATTTAAGACTCATGAAAAGTTTATTATACAGTTGTAAGGATTGGTGTGGAAACATAGTGAAAAAAAACGGATAACCAGTGTTTTGTAGTGGGTTCAGGGTACTGAGTATCTTCTTTGAATCAATTGGAAAAAACAATAGAAAAGTCTGATCAGAACTCGGTGATGACTAAATATATCAATCAAAACATTAAAATCCGGGAAAGGTGGCTGAAGGCATCAACTGATGTCACTGCAGTGTCTAGGGGTCCACAGGAGGTCCTAGGTTCAAGTCCTGAGGGTAGCAGGATTATCGACGCTAGGTCGAGTTCAGTCGCTGCCTGGAGGAGAATTCTAGCGACTGGCTGCTCTGATTGGCAGTTGTACGGGATTTCTCCGGTCAATACCAGGCGAAAACCGGAGCTGTGCCGTATCAAACCTACCACGGACCGCCCGCGATCTATCTTTCCTCTTCCATGTCCTATCCTCACCCCTTTACTTACACACACTTACACTTACATGCACTACGGCACCGGTCGGAATCTTCTTCTAGCTGGGTCAGTGTCACAGTGGTGGGAGATACCTGATTAGGAAAAATCCACAAGCTGATGATATGCCGGCTTCGGATCTCACCATCCAGCGGGAGAAGATCGCCACCTCCCGAATAGTACACTTACGGGACCAATGACCTTAGCCGTTGATGCGCCCGGAATCAGTAATGAATCAATCAAATCACAATAAATAATTTGGCATTATCCGTATCAATGGTGTTAGGAATTCGCATTATTCTGCATCTATTTTGTATGATTAAAAAGGACCCATTTTATTAATCCCTCTTTCTTTCCAGACACCAGTATCTGCCTTTCCGAGCAACATAGTCGCATGTAGGCATTTCCAATGACACTCTTACGAAACATGGCAGCTCCTGCGCGAATGCAAAAACGAGCACAGGCGAGAATGAAAAATGAAATGTCATCGGTCGATCTAAAAAGAAAAATCTCACAACGTCTTAAAAATACGACAAAGGTGAGTGAAAGCCTGCGAGACGAACAGTGAAGGAGATAAAGAAGAAACGTCTAGCAAACGGGGGGAAAAAGGAAAGGGTGGGGGTGGGGAGGGGAGGGGAGGGGGGCTCTGGGAGCAGAACCCGCGGTTTCATAAATCCTCCGCGTAGAATGAGGTAGGCGAGGCGCGGGGTGGCGCGGGGTGGCACGGCGACAGCGTGACATAAATCAGCTCGCCCGACCTCCCACAGCTGTGTGAGCGCAGGTGCGGTGCGTGTTGGGAGGAAGCGAGACGGCGCACCGCTAGCCCGAAACGCGTGTAGAATGTGTGTAGATGTCTGAGCGCAACTATCAAATTTGCACATTTGCCCGAAATCGTGTAGAGGTCTCAAACGACATGGATATTTTATGTGCGTTGTAAATGTTTCGCCAAAACTCACAAACTTCTACATTTGTAACGCGCACAATCATACATGCACAAACTCATTTCCTAATATTTCGATTTGTATGTTTTTGCACTCGACACGGGTACTAATTATTATATTATTTTCGTTCGAATTTTTAATGAAATGTGCTTTATTCCCCTAGTAGCGGCAGGGACACTTTGGAACTTGTGATACATTACCCGTTCGTATGATACTCTGTATTTCATATTAAGTATGTTATTAAATTTTATAGTAGTTACTAGAGTTTTATTATTTTATTCGCCTTCAAAAGTCCTTGGACTCCTTTGAATGTCAGGATTTATTTCTAATGTTTTACTGTTTTTGCCACCTCTCTTTAGCAAAAATAATCGTTTGTGAATATATTTGTATTTTGAGAAACTTTGTATTTTGAGACACTGCATTATCGCCTCATTTGAAGAAGTCGTATGCAGAATGAAAAGTTACAAAAATGTTAAGGTATCACCGCTAAAAATGCATCCTTTAATCGTTCCCTTGACATCAAATGTGTTCTCGATATTTTTGAAGACTATTCTTGTAGTTAAATTACACTATAAATACATTTCATTTATTTACAAATCAGGATTTACCAGCGCAGACGATCAGTTCTTCCTGAAATTGCTATGTTTTCGGTTCTACAAAACATATGTACGACTTCTTTTCCACTTACGAGTTGAACGACATTTCTAAATGAAGTACGAAGAAAGTTTTGGATCATCCACAATTCCCCACCGCAAGGGTATCACTTCCCAAGCTCCTCTACTTCATTTCTTTCAACGTTATCCCGGCGCAGGCAGAATCCCCACCCTCCAGCGGCGCTCTCGGGTTCCAGAGGTCGACAGATCAGAGAGATCGAGAACAGGAAACGATAATTGGAGGCGACCTCGCGAAAGACGCCGCGGCTACAGCGGCGGTGGCCGCAGACCAGCGAAGCGTGAGGATGGCGGGGAGGGGGAGGGGAGAAAGTGCAGAAACGGAGGGCCTGTTCCTCCACGTGCACTTCCTCCCCGCCACATCCCTTCCTCTTCCCCTCTCGGACATAAGCCGCTACCTCCAAGTGATCTCCAGTTTCTTTCATCTGCTTTTGGTCGATTGGGATCTCTCTTGGGACGATGGCATTTGATGCGATTTCAGGCTCTTTGTGGTGTATGTGTTTTCGAGGTGGAATCGTTCCGTCATGTAACTGGTGTTCGTGTATGTAAAAACGAATCGTCCATATCATCGACTGTATAATGAGTGGTTTGTAAAATGTTTGTAAAATGATCTAAGAAGATAATTTTGAAGCAGAAATCTCTGTCATTGAACAATTACCTGAAAAAAGTTTTCAAATATAAATTATTTTCAAAAATTTTACGATTTTTCAGCCTAAAGAATGCAAAGGAATGACCCCAGCACCACTGCAAGCGATCGCGGAATTTTAAGTTTGATGAAAATCCTGCTTACGGTTCAGCTGACAGCGTTGTTTACAGACAGACGCACGGTCCGATGCAGAGAGATTTGGTTGGAAACCAATTTTTCGGCATTAAAACCTGGATTCTGACTACACAACTTGTTAGAGGAAGTAATTTACTACACATAGCGGAAATTATCCCATTTTTCGGTATCGGTAACCTACAATACGAATTTTACTATAGACTACGTATATAGAGGCGAGGAAGAAAAGGGGTAGCTGTAGTCCAAAACAGAGCAAGCGGTGTAGCTGGGTCAGCTGCGCCGCGTCTTGTCTTGTATGTTTATACACTGAAGCAAACGGTTTTCATCTAGCGGAGAGAACATCGTTGACTTCTAATACACCATGCACTCATTCGAGCTGATTCTATTCATAATCATTTCTGATCTTCAATTAAACATCATGATTATTTATATCATCATTTGTAATGTAAAGTTAAATGCAAGCCTCTATTCTAGTCTCCTTTAAGGAAAATTGAGGTGTTCCTCGGAAAAGTTTTCTCCCTCGCGTAATCTCAGCTCTTTATTTTTATTTATTTAGGTTCAGATATGAATTACAAATGTCAGTGTGGTTCATGCATGACTGTGTAATGACTACATGATAATGATTAGGTGAATGAATGCAAATAAATGCCGAAGGATAGACAGTGCTATCCTTGAGCTAACCACGAGACAATTGTCGAGAGCTCGATTTCTCAACCATATGGTTTGGAGGCATATCGAACACTGACGCTAGAAACGGAAGAGAGTGCACTAGATACGGATGCCAGGAGCTACCCCTTCACCCTTAAGGTCAGTAGTAATATGTATGGCACTCATCATTACTACTGCAACACGAGCTTCCATTGAACACGTTCTGACATTTCATCAGAGCGATATCCATCGGCTGACATCTTGCAGTGACTCACTGACTCCGCCATCTATGCTTGTTTGCTTGCTTCGTTTATAAATGATTCCGAGCGCGTAAAAAAAAAAAGCTAAGGTCGTTTGTCCCGTAAGTGTTGTGCATGTGTTTTCCTCGGAACGTGGCAACGATCTTCCCCCGCAGGATGGCGACATCCGGCGCCGAACTACCCGCCGGCTAGCGGGGTATTCCCCAACCAGGTATCTCCCACTCCCTGGGAACAGCCTCAGCAGGCACAAGCTGTACGCTCTTCACTGGTCCCTCGACAAGTGTCGTAGTGTAATGCAAGTGTAGGTGTGTGTCGATCGCACACGCTCCGTAGTCCGTTTGTTAGGGCACTGCTCCGGTATTGGCCAGGTATTGATCGGAGAAACCACGAAGTAGCAGCTACCGTAGCAGTCGCAGATAGAGCAGTCGGCTGTTAATATATTCCTCCAGACAACGATCTAGCAGTCTAGCAGGCGTCGAAAATCCTGCTTTTGTCGGGAGTCGATGGCTAGGACTTCCCGCACATGGGCATTGCAGTGACGTCAGTCGATGCCCTGAGCCACCTAACCCGGTGCCGCCTTTGCCTTGCCCCCTCCGCCGTCACCGCCGTGTCCGGGCGCGGCCACCTGCGCCTTCGCCCGCGCTTTCGGAAGTCGGCCGCGGCCCCGCCCTCCTTCCCGCCCTCCTTCGGGCAGCGGCCGCCCGGAGGAAAGGTTACGTGAAAGGGTGGGTCAACGGCGGCGGCGGCGGCGGAGGTGTGAGCCAAGGTGGGTCCGTGCCCAGTGGTACAAACTGCAACGGTGCTGGAGACTTTTCCTCAAAAAATGTAAAAAGATACTTAAAATAAATCGAATATTAAATAAATTGAAAATTCTTCATTATATGTTACTAATATATTAATAATAAAAACAATTATATGTCATATTTAACAAAATAGGGATAGGACAAAAATTTTGTAAAATTGTATTAAGTAGATGTACACTTGGAATTATGTAATTATTTGAGTGTTTGATTTGAGTATTTTTAGTAAATATATTTGGAAAACGCTATTGTATTAATAAATCGCCCATGATTTTGCAAAACACTAACTAGTTCATTCACAATCTCTAAAATAGTTTCATATTTTGAGATGTATTTTTTAACTTCTCGAACCGAAAACTCCCACTAAAGAAACAATATTTAATACTATGAAAAATCGTTTTCAAAGTGATTTTCCTTTGACTGAATAGCTTTTGCTTGCTTTATTTAAAACAAAACATGTGGTGGAGCGGTGAGATCGCTCCCCCTCTATAACCAGTGTAGACTTCGTGGCGGACAAACCGGATTTGCGGTAGGATTTCTTAGTAATTTTCCATTTCCCCTTCAAGCCACTCTGGCATTGCTGC